>CM065748.1:25490642-25493142 GCA_033310375.1 Conus canariensis | reverse complement strand
CAACAACACAAACACCAACACCAAAGGACTTCAGTAAAAATGTACACTCACACACACACACACACACACACACACACACACACACACACACACACACACAACCATACACACAGATATATATATATATTATATATATATTTCATTATATATATATATATATACAATTATATATATATATATATATATATTGTGTGTGTGTGTGTGTGTGTGTGTGTGTGTGTGTGATAAAATGTGCGAAATACAATCCAAATGAGGTGTGTTGCCATTTTATTTGAGATGGTGAATTAAGTATGTTCACTGCTAAACTAGACCAGTAAAATTCAACGATTCTTCCATTATTTCCCCTCATGAGAGGCGATGGTATATCAAGAACAAAACACCCGACTCTGGATTTTGAAAAAAAAAAAAAGTGCATGTGAGTAAGAAACACTGTCCAGAACGTCAGTGCTACATTGGCTCGAAAAGGGTTAAGGTCCTAGCTGTGCTTATCTAGAGATGTTAATGTCATGCCACTGCCTTTAATCTTTCCCGACTCCCATTCCTCATGTGTCCTCTTTAACCTTTCACCAGATTGTCTGTGACGACATGGCAACAGACCTGATATAGCCTCTCGCGATCGGCTGGCCTTTTAAACTGTGTAAGTGGGGGCCGGAATAGCTCAGTTGGTAGAGCGCCGGACTCGTAATCCAAGGGTTGCGGGTTCGAATCTCCGCCGGGCCGTTTCGGTACAGGGGGATTTTTCCCTCGGAGTTAACATTAGCTCTGACTCCATTTTCCCATACAGTCCTTCGAATGAGACAATAAACCGAGGTTCCGTGTGTGAAAGCACGCATAACATCTTGCACACACGTAAAATCCCATCACCAAGTTTCGGAAGAGAAGGCCAGTTTGGCCGTTGGTATGGATGACACGTTACATATAGCATGCACCTTCCCCGAAGATGGTGTATGGCTGCCTTAATGGCGGGAGAAAAAACGGTCATACACACAAAACTCCACATCCTTTGTAGGGTAGATGGGATTAATACTTGCCTGTCTGTACAGGGAGTGTCCGCAGGAGTATCAGCCTGAGTACGCAGAAGAAGGAGAAGAACTGTTTCAGTTTCAGTTTCATCAAGAAGGTGTCACTGCGTGCGGACTAGTCCATATACGCTACACCACACACGCTAGATGGATAAATGAACTAATGACTAAGATGAGAGAATCTAAGAAGAGGGTCTCGTGGCCACGACATAGCAGATGTCTGACCTACGCATTAGCCCCAAAGCGCTGGTCAGACGTTGAGTACCTACCTACCATTGGCTGTGCTATGAACAAGAGATTGAAACCACCACTGCCACCCCGCCCTCCCGCCCGTCGCCCCCCCCCCCCTTCCCCCGCCCCAAGCCCACCCCCTCTCCCCCCTCTCCTCCACTCCCCTTCCTACCTCAACTCTTCCTAAGCTTTTACATCCCGCCCCCCATTAATTTTTTCCATCCTTTTTTTTTTTTTGTTCAACCCTCCACGTTTTTGTCTGTTTAAAATCGATGTTTTTTCCTTAACAAACAACAACAATAAATGTTTATGTTTAAATAGGTGATTTTCCACATTGTTCCGGTTGTTCCTATGGGAACAAAACATATCTGAAGAAGTACTCATCTGTCTTACCTATGTGATTTCATTCCATTTTTTTTTCTAAAGTTAAAAAAAAAACATAGTCATCCCCACCCATGTCCCTGCCTCCCTTTTCCACCCCCCACCCCAGACCGCCCATCACCCTTCCCCTTTCTTCATCCTCCCGACATTTGCTTCAGTGTGTTAGCCCTCCCCTAGTAAAGCGTTTGACTTTCATCATTCAATCAACAATAAACAAGCAGGGTAACTCTTGTTCCCATAAGGAAACCTAACTCAGAGTGATTTTTATTCAAGACTGGCACAGCCTTTTAAACTTGAATAAAGTCAGACAAATACAAAGACGAACAATCTAATAGTGGGGGGAAAACAAGCGCAGGCCAACAACCCCTCCGTCATCACAGTAATGTCTTGGCAAAGATTTGAACTTGGGGGGGGGGGGGGGGGAAGGGGGGGGGTATATTCAATTTAATCATTCAAATTTGACTACGCAGACTTCAAGTTATCTATATTTATCCACGCCCCACGCCCCCCCCCCCCTCTCTCTCTCTGTTTCTCGCTTTCTCTCTCTCTCTCTCTCTCTCTCTCTCTCTCTCTCTCTCTCTCTCTCTCCTGTATTTCTCTCTCTCCCTCCTCTGTCTGTCTGTCTGTCTCTCTCTGTCTCTCTCTCTCTGTATGTATCTGTCTATGTCTCTTGTCACTGTCTCTGTCTGTCCCCCCCTCCACCCTCTCTCTCTATCTCTCTTATCTCCTGATCAGTAATGGTGGGAACGCGTGGAACTGTGGTCCCGTTGAAGTTGTCTCCTTTTATTCATAATTTGATTCAAAGTTGTATTTAAATTTATCCTCCCCTCCCCCTCCCCCTCTATCCCGTGCCGCAACCCATCACC
>CM065748.1:25463142-25473142 GCA_033310375.1 Conus canariensis | reverse complement strand
AGAAATACCACGTTGTCACCATCACATTCATCAGGACGCGACACGTTTGCATAAATTTACTCCACGATCTTTCCTTTCAGTCTCCGGGGTATTCCACTCCATTCGATTACCCGGCAATTCATTATCTCCCTTTCCTCACATTCCTACTTCCACTTCTACTTCCAATAACATCATCACTGTGGCGGTCAATAAGCGAACAATATGCCATAGGTGGGTGTCTCCAACGGTCATTCTTTCCACAAACCTGATCTTTTTAGCAGCATCATGAAGTCGTTTATAGAATCAATAGCATTTCCATCAAGGAAACCATTTCGATTGTGATCATTTATATCCCGTTTATAGAATCAACAGCATTTTCATCGAGGAAACCATTTCGATTGTGGATCATTTATATCCTCCTTTCTTCATTATTTACCTCTGTCTCCCACATCATCCTCGCGCTTATAGTGTTTTCAACGTCAACCAGTGCACAATTCACCGTGCACACGCCATTGACCTCATTCTCACCCTTTTGTCCTTTCTGTTCTAGCTGGCACGTGCGAGTTTTTCAAACGTCACCGGTGTCGATCTGGGATGGTGACCCTCTTGTACTGGATTCCCTGGGAGTTTCCCTGTCCGCCAGACAGTATTGTTCTCTCGATAAAGAGAAGGTTGTTGCCGTGGTTTCCGGCCTGTCCTGCTCTGGCCTTTTTTCCCCCTCACGTGGGTACTGTCAGTTCCTTAAGTCTGTGACACGTAAAGAGAAATCCCCCCCCCCTTCCTCCACTTCCAGATATCCCAACGAAAACATCATTGCTCCCCTACCCCTCTTCTCTCCCTTCCACCTTCTCTCCCCCAACCCCTAACTCATGCTTGGCCTTGCCAACACTCTCTTTTGCTGTTGAAGAAAGATGAAAACAAAAGCTGAAGTATGTATTAAGCCTCCGGATGAACACAACAAACATTAATATGATCAAGCCTTGACTTTTGAAAGTAACAAGCTTTCACCTGTTACGTCTTCTTCAGGCCGGACGACGACCAAGACGACGACGACGACGACGACGACGACGACAAGCGAACAAACAAACAATGGATGTAAACACGTAATGGGGGAGAAACAGGTCTGGATAAACTCATCTTATTTACTATGAACATTATTTCAAAGCACAGATATAACATTGTTCTTTTATATTGATTATTGAAGACTCACGTTTAGTAACATTTTGTCGTATCATTCTCTTCCATTCCCTCACCCCCCCCCCCCCCTCACCCTCCTGCTCTTTTGGGGAGTTCACTGGATTACGATGATTACCCGTGGCATCGGAAACACCAGAAAATTACAGATGGTGCACTTTGTTAAGTACAGTGGGATGACTGTCACGGCGGCTGGAAATCGGACTCACTGACGGGTTCCTATCCAAAGAGAGAGAGAGAGAGAGAGAGAGAGAGAGAGAGAGAGAGAGAGAGAGAGAGAGAGAGATAGGATACGAATGATTTATTCAATAAGGCCACGGCCCCCTTTGAAGGGGGTGCAAAAACAACATAGAATACAGGCACAGGAAATGTTCACTATCAAAAAGAAAACACCAAATGGGTAGAGGAACATGGGAAAACTGATATTATGAGCAATATTCAGATCGAATTTTAAATGCTTTCCATAAGTAAACAGCAAACTGTTTGACAATATCTTCACGCTTAGATGGCATAAGCAATACAAGTCTAAACAATGAGGGATGGCCTAGATACTTTGTAGGAATTAGCAGATCTCTAAGATTGTTCAAAATGGGACAAACAAATACAAAATGGACCTCGTCTTCTCGCGCACCTTTACACAATGGACACATAAGATTTCGCTCACTATGCTTTTTGTAACGATAGTGATGAGGAGACAAATCAGATATCCCAAATCGAAATCTGGTCATGATGTACTTTAAATGTCTGTCCATTTTCATTGATATATAGGTTGGAACGCAGTGAATCAAATTAAATTGCTTATACAAATCAAACCTGGTACTTTCTTGAATGTGAGCATTCCACAGTTGCCACCTACAGTCTGTCAATCTTGTACGCAGCATACGTAAAAAAACAAGTCATGTCCCCAACACCCTGACCAAGCCACACATACCCAAACCCAAGTTCATATAGTTTTTTTTTTTTTTTTTACCTTTGTTACCCAGTTTACTCTACCCCTTTCATCTAAATCATATAACATTTCATACCCTTTTTTTTAGGCAGCCTTGACTCTTGCATTTGTATAAGTTTTAGCCAGTAAGAGAGAGAGAGAGAGAGAGAGGAGAGAGAGAGAGAGAGAGAGAGAGAGAGAGAGAGAGAAGAGGGGAAGGAAGAATAGGAAGAGAGGGGCAAGATGAAGTGTGTGTCTTAGTGAGGGCAGTGGCAGCAGATCTGCGATTCTATCATTTCCGTGTGCATCTTCCTTACAGCGAGAAACCTGATCAACGCCTTTCACTCCAATCCTGCTGAAAGTGTTGCTATTGCCATCTTTGTCTGTCTGTCTGTCTGCTTCTCTCTCTCTCTCTCTCTCTCTCTCTCTCTCTCTCTCTCTCTCTCTCTCTCTCTCTCTCTCTCTGCCTATCTGTCTTCTCTCTCTGTATGTCTGTCTCTGTCTCTCTCGGTTTGTGTCTGTCTGTCTTTCTCTCTCTCTTTCTTTCTCTCTCTCTCTCTCTGCCTGTCTGTCTCTCCTATCTCTCTCTCTCTCTCTCTCTCTCTCTCTCTCCTCCCCCTCTCTGTCTGTCTGTCTGTCTGTCTGTCTGTCTCTCTGTCTCTCTCTCTCTCTCTCTCTCTCTCTCTCTCTCTCTCTCTCTCTCTCTCTCTCCCCAACCTATTCATTCCTTCTGTTTCCTCTGTTACGCTCTCCGCATCGCTGTCACCCAGCTCGCTCCCTAAACTGCTGCCAGGGCTGTTAATTCTTGCGACCTGGTATGACGTTACGCATTAGTCATCCACCCAATCTCCTGTGCGTTGCTCCCGCACCTAATCCCCCCCCCCCTCCCATGCCCCCCCCCCCCCCCCCCCCCCCCAATCCACTATCACCTCCACCTCTGCTTCCTTTCAATAATGGTTGCTGGATCTGCCGTTTTAAGAACTCGGGCTGTCAACGACCTCGTTAACTGTTGTGAATGGTGGTGGCTAACCTGGTGTTGTGTGGTCTATGGCGGATTGTCCTTGGGGGAAGAAAACAGAACATAATTCTACGTAGGAATTGTTATGTATCCAATACTGGTCGGAGAGATGTGGGCGGGTTTGTTGGGATATGATGTAGCGAAGCGGTCATCCACCCATTCCTTTGTTATCCGTTTCGGGCTGCTCTAGGAGGCAGGAAATGAGAGTGTAACTCTGCGGTAGGAATGGGTGTGTTTGTCTAATAATGATGATAATATTCAGCGAAAGGAGGATAGAGATTTAGTTTGGCTCTTGTCGTTTCCCCCGTGCTATGTTCCTGTTACAGCATGGCGATGATAGTGTGAATATGTCTGACTGTTTGTTTGTTTGTGTGTTGTGTGTTGACACTGCAACCATCCATGGAACGTTTTCCAATAACGAACAGTTGTCAACCCCCCCCCCCCCCCCCGCACCCCCTTCCTCTCCATACCACCTCTGTCTATGACGTAGTGAACCAGCTCTGTCACGTTTGTGTACGCGACCTATGGAACTGGTTCAGTGGCTAAGATCGATTTTTCCCCCTGAAGAATCGGGTTCCGATCCAGCTCGTTGATCGCCACTGATAAGCATGTTGAGGACGCGGGGTGTGGAAGCTTGGGTTCGTCACTATGAGTCAACTGGGTCTGTTACGGGGTTCGTCACTATGAGTCCATTGGGTCTGTTACGGGGTTCGTCACTATGAGTCAACTGGGTCTGTTACGGGGTTCGTCACTATGAGTCAACTGGGTCTGTTACGGGGTTCGTCACTATGAATCCACTGGCTCTGTTACGGGGTTCGTCACTATGAGTCAACTGGGTCCGTTACGGGGTTCGTCACTATGAGTCCATTGGGTCTGTTACGGGGTTCGTCACTATAAGTCAACTGGGTCTGTTATGGGGTTCGTCACTATGAGTCCATTGGGTCTGTTACGGGGTTCGTCACTATAAGTCAGCTGGGTCTGTTATAGGATTCGTCTCTATAAGTCAACTGGGTCTGTTACGGGGTTCGTCACTATAAGTCAACTGGGTCTGTTGTGGGGTTCGTCACTATGAGTCAACTGGGTCTGTTGTGGGGTTCGTCACTATGAGTCAACTGGGTCTGTTGTGGGGTTCGTCACTATGAGTCAGCTGGGTCTGTTATGGGTGTGCATTCTCCTGAAAGAGAGGAAGTAGACAACATCCGTGGCATAAGATAAACATTGCCCTAACTCTCTTGCGGGAGAGGGGGGGTGGGGGGGGGGGGGTGGAGGGGGGAGGGTCACAGGCGCTCATGCGTGACTTCTCCATGTTTCAGAAGCTCTTTCACTGCTGGATCCGTCTCTTTGCTTTAGGGTTCTCGGAACAATAAGAGAAAAGTCGGAAAACATGGAACATCTACAAAACAAAACAACAGAAATAGAAAAAACCAACAATATTCATCGTATGACACTCAGACGGGCGGCACATCTCTGCCCCACGCAAAACCATTCACAAGGGGAAGTAATGCTGATAATAGTTGGTCAAGACGGGAGGAGTTACTCCCCGTGTACGTCTTAATCTTGCTGAACGATGCAGGATTCGTCGCTTGATCCGGGTCAAGCGACGAATCCTGCATCGTTCAGCAAGATTAAGACGCATCACGGATCCATTTTATAATTTGATACTATTGTCCCTGATCCACATTCCGTCTTTCCACCAAGGTTCCTTAACATCCCACCCAGTAGGTTTTTTAAAATCTGTACATGGAGAAACGAACAAAAAAAAAAAAAGAAAAAAAAAAAAGGAAAAAAAGAAGAACGGAGGACGGAGATAAGTTGAAGAATGAAAAGACGAAAACAAAGGACGAAGAACGAACTGAGAAACATGGGAACGAAATGAGTTGGACAGGGAGTTGGAAGAGGAGGAAGAAGTGGGGGTGGTGAGTGTGTCGGGGGGGGGGGGGGGGGGGTAAAAAAAAGAAAAAGGAAAGAGAGAGAGAGAGAAAAAAAAAGGAAAAATTAGAATGAAAGAAAGGAAGGAAGAAAGGAAAGAAGAAAGGAAGAAAGAAAGAAACAAGAACTTAAAGAAGACGATTTAAGACTAATGCTAGACAGCGGCAGCAGCAGCAACAGCAGCAGCAGCAACAGCAGCAGCAGCAACAGCAGCACCAACAGCACCACACCAGCAGCAGCAGCAGCAGCAGCAACACCAGCAGCAGCAACAGCAGCAGTTGCAGAAGTAGTATCAGCAGCAGCAGCAACGACAACAACAGCAATGATAACAATACCAATAGCAGCAACAACCATAACTGATGATGCCAAAAGGAACCCCAAACATCCTGTTGTCTTGATACCACCCAGTAAACATGGAACAGTAGAATGGCTTCCTTTCATTGTTGCTTCTTCTTTTTCCTTCTTCTCTTCTTCTTCTTCTTTTCTTCTTTTTTTCTTCCTCTCTTTCTTCTTTCTTCTTTCTTCTTGTTCGTCTTCTTCTCTCTCTTCTTCTTCTTCTTCTTCTCTTCTCTTCTTCTTCTCCCCCTTCTTCTTCTCTCTTCTTCTTCTTCTTCTCCTTCGTCTTCTTCTTCTCCTCTTCTTCTTCTCCTTCTCTCTTCTTCTCCTTCGTCTTCTTCTTTTTCTTCTTCTCTCTCTCTCTCTCTCTCTCTCTCTCTCTCTCTCTCCTCTCCTCCTCTCTCCACCTATTTTTTCCCCACCCCGTAAATCTCATACTTTTCATTGTTTCTCTTTCCCTCACTCTATTTCTCATTCTCTCTCTTTCTCTCCCCCCCCCCCACCCACCGCCACCTCCACCCCACCCCCTCACCTCCGAACGACCTACATGCGCTCTTTCTCTCTTTCTCCTAAATTCTCCATCCTTCCTCTCTCTTTCATGTCTCTCTGTAACGTTATCCCATCTATTCCACTCCCCCCCCCCCCCTCTTAGTTCTCTTGCCTTCCCATTGCTCCAACCCCAATTATCGGTTCACCGCCTCCGGCCAAGGTTTCCCGTTGCCTATGGTGTCTTTTAACCGAAACGCCTTGCCCCCGTTACATTTTCACAGGAATGAGTTTCATGTTCGGCCGCAAAACACCGGCCACTCAGCGAGGAGTTGAATTATTTCTGTTCTTGACTCTCTCTCTCTCCTCTCTCTCTCTCTCTCTCTCTCTCTCTCTGTATCCGTCTCTGTCTGTCTCTGTCTCTCTCTTACTCTCTTTCTGTCTGTCTCTGTCTTCTCTTACTCTCTCTGTGTCTTGTGTGTGTGTGTGTGTGTGTGTGTGTGTGTGTGTGTGTGTGTGTGTGTGTGTGTGTGTTGCATGCGGGTGCGCAAGCACACACGAGCGGGCGTGTGTGTGTGTGTGTGTGTGTGTGTGTGTGTGTGTGTGTGTGTGTGTGTGTGTGTGTGTGTGTGTGCGTGCATGCGGGTGCGCACGCACACACGCGCGGGCGTGTGTGTGTGTGTGTGTGTGTGTGTGTGTGTGTGTGTGTGTGTGTACCCGTGTGCCCATGTGTGTCTGTGTGTGTCTGTCTGTGTCTGTGCGGTATCTTTAGTTGATTTAATGGTAAGATTTTGCCATATGAATTCTGTTACTTTTCTGTCAGGATTAGGCTTGGCTCAGGAGGGACAAAGAAATAAGAGAGAGAGAGAGAGAGAGAGAGAGAGAGAGAGAGAGAGAGAGAGTAATTTGTCAAGAGGGAAGAAAGAGAGAGAGAGAGAGAGAAAGAGAGAGTAATTTGTCAGAGGGAGAAAGAGGGGAGAAGAGAGAGAGAAAGAGAGAGAGAGAGAGAGAGAGAGAAAGAGAGAGAGTAATTTGTCAGAGGGAGAAAGAGAGAGAGAGAGAGAGCAGGAAGAGAGAGAGAGAGAGTAATTTGTCAAGAGAGAGAGAGAGAGAGAGAGAGAGAGAGAGAGAGAGAGAGGCATATGTCTGTATGGTACCTGAAGTGAATCTAGAATGACAACACACCAAGCTCGCCTGACAAGAGGTCACAAAGCAGTTCAAGAATTACCATGTTTTAAAGGAAAGAAAAGGAGAAAACTAAGCAAAAACTGAGTTGGGGGGGGGGGGGGGGGGGGGGGGAGGGGGATCAAATCAACAAAAGAAAGGAAATCAAGAACTCAAAATCGATCAGGAATGTAGGTTAACTGTATGTCGAAGTCTGTCACTCATGAAGCGCTCAGTGCGGCCCTGGTTGTGCGAATGAGAATGTCAACGTTTCCTCTTACCAATCAGAAGACGTTTTTCATTTTTTTTTGGTGCACAGAGACAAGAACAATAACTGAACAAAATGCTTAAAAAAATTCCTTTGTCCTTCGGCTTTGAAGACAACCTTTATCTTCTGTATATGTTGAAGATGAAGTGAATTTTTGCATGGATCGCTGTGCTAAATCCTGGATTTGTTTTTTGGTGTGTTTTTGTCACTCGTATTTTTGTTTGTTAATAATTATTGCTGTAAACGTTGAGCAATGAAACATCAGAGTCAGTTACCTCCCTTCCGATGTGGTAGGAAGAAACCTCAGCGTGTACCTGTGGCACTGCCTCTATGACTGGCAGGGCCTGAAACACTGCCATCTGACTCAGGACCAATTCTCCTGGCATGGGGCGTATCCTCCAATCTGCCGCCATCTTTGGCAGTGTGAACGTAGCACCAGAATGTATTATAAGGATTAAGTTTCAGTGTCTAGTAGTCCTGTACCTGTTTGTCTGTGTCCTCGGCGGTAACTAGCCCCCTCTCTTTCTAAATTTTGTTATAAGGATTCCAATATTTGCGGAAGGAAATTTAGAATGATTATGCAGTTGTGCTTTCACTTTTCTTTGCATTGTTTATTTTCCTTGAGCGGTTCAGTCTTCTGTGTTATCTAATGATATCAACCCCACTCCCTTCATCCTCCCCCAGCCCTTCTACACATACACGCCACACGCAGCGGCGCGCGCACACACACACACACACACACACACACACACACACACACACAACACACACACACACACACACACACTAGTTCTGCTGCAGTCAAACATCCGGACTGGAAAAGGAGTTGTCTTCTTATACTCTGTCTGTCTGTCTGTCTCTTTCTCACTGTTTGTCTCTCTGTCTTTCCTCTGTCTGTCTGTCTGTGTGTCTCTATCACTATCTTTGTCTGAGTGTTCTCTCTCTCTCTCTCTCTCTCTTTCTGTTTTTGTCTGTCTCTCTGTTTTATCTCTATCTCTATCTGTCTGTCTGAATCTCTCTGTCTGTCTGTCTGCCTGCCTGCCTGCCTGCCTGTCTCTCTGTCTCTGCCTGCCTGCCTGCCTGCCTGCCTGCCTGTCTTCTCTCTCCTTCTCTCTCTCTCTCTCTCTCTCTCTCTCTCTCTCTCGGTTCCCTGCTCTCCCTTCATTTCTGTTTGCCATGTTATGCTCTCCACATCGCTGTCGCCCAGTCTGCTCCCAAATGCTGAGGGTGTTATTAATTTTCCTGATCTCTATGACACTACACATTAGTCATCCAGCTCATCTTCTGCGCATTTTCTCCTGCTTCCCATCGTCCCCTCTCCATCCCCTACCCCCCCCCCCCCCCCCCCCACATCTTCCTCCCTTCCAATAATGGTTGTGGGATCTGCTTTAAGAAGCCAGGTCGCCAGCATCCTCGTTTGTTGTTGTGGTTGCTCGTCTACCTGGTCAGGGATTTCGGGGTTGGGGGGGTGGGAGGAGGAAAATACACATCATTCTCCGTAAGGCTTGTACGTTATCCATTGACAGTATGAGAAAAGTGAGCGAATAGTTCGGTTACGACGTAGCAAGCAGGTTATATGTCCTTTATCATCCGTTTAGAGCTGTTCTGTAAGGACAGAAATGGACAAAATACTGCGTAGGAATCAGTGTTTGTCCAATTATAATGAGGATAGAGACTTACAGGGCTTGTCATTTCTCGCGCTATGTTCAAATAACGTCAAGGCGATGATCGTGTGAACAAGTTTAAAATTTTTTTTTTTTTTGTGAGGTGTAGTTCTAACCATCCATGTAAGGTTTTCCAATGATGACCAGTTGAAATTCCCCATACCCCACCCCACCTCTGTCCCTGATGACGCACTGAAACAGCTTTGCCCTACGTATGTTCGCAACGTGTCAAACTGTGGTTCAGTAAGGTAAGATGACTTCTTTTTTTTCTGAAAGGATCGGGTTCCGATCCGGATCATTTATCGCCACTGATGATCAGTTAGAGGGCGTGGATGTGGAAAATGGGGGTGATAACTGTGGGCCAAAGGGGTCTGTGCTGGCTGTGTATTGTCCTGAAATAGAGGCACTAGAAAAAATCCGTCGCAGGAGATGAACACTGCACTAACTGTCCTGTAGGCACACAGGCGCTCATCCATGTTGTAGACGCTCTTGAGCTGCTGAATCTGCCTCTTTCCTTCAGGGATCTCAGAACGATCACAGAAAGTCGACAAACTTGGAACATATAAAACAAAACGAAGGAAAACAAATCAACAAACAAACAAAAGAACTAAAGAAAAACAAACCAACAAACCAACAATAATCATTGCAAAGTAAAGTAAAAGGGCACTCGGACGGCAGCAGATACTGTACACCAGAACAACCAACAAGGGAAGTAAATGTAGACAGTAGCTGATACTGAATGAAAGAGTAGCTCCCCGTGTACGTCTTGTCTTGCTGATCGATGCAGGATCTGTCATGTGATCCGATTTTTGCACCACGGATCTGCTACATGATTTAATGGTATTGTTCATGGACCTGATTCCCTATTTCCACCAATGTTCATTAAAATAAATTTTGTAATTTTTGCGTAATTTCTGCTTGGAAAAACAAACAAACAAAAACAACAACAACAACAACAACAACAACAACAACAACTGAGCAACCAAACAAGAAATGGCCTGGCGGAGGTTATAAAGTAAGAAATGAATGCGTTA
>CM065748.1:25443142-25448142 GCA_033310375.1 Conus canariensis | reverse complement strand
ATTTCTGTTGTCTGTCTTTTGAATTGTTTGTTTGTACCCTACTTTGTCGGTTCTTTTCTTTTTCCCGTTCCGCGTCCTTGTTCTTGTTAGTTTACAGGTGTTTTGTTGTTACTATTATTTCTGTTGTCTGTCTTTTGAATTGTTTGTTTGTACCCTACTTTGTCGGTTCTTTTCTTTTTTTCCGTTCCGCGTCCTTGTTCTTGTTAGTTTACAGGTGTTTTTTGTTACTATTATTTCTGTTGTCTGTCTTTTGAATTGTTTGTTTGTACCCTACTTTGTCGGTTCTTTTCTTTTTCCCGTTCCGCGTCCTTGTTCTTGTTAGTTTACAGGTGTTTTGTTGTTACTATTATTTCTGTTGTCTGTCTTTTGAATTGTTTGTTTGTACCCTACTTTGTCGGTTCTTTTCTTTTTTCCCGTTCCGCGTCCTTGTTCGTGTTAGTTTACAGGTGTTTTGTTGTTACTATTATTTCTGTTGTCTGTCTTTTGAATTGTTTGTTTGTACCCTACTTTGTCGGTTCTTTTCTTTTTTCCCGTTCCGCGTCCTTGTTCGTGTTAGTTTACAGGTGTTTTGTTGTTACTATTATTTCTGTTGTCTGTCTTTTGAATTGTTTGTTTGTACCCTACTTTGTCGGTTCTTTTCTTTTTTCCCGTTCCGCGTCCTTGTTCTTGTTAGTTTACAGGTGTTTTGTTGTTACTATTATTTCTGTTGTCTGTCTTTTGAATTGTTTGTTTGTACCCTACTTTGTCGGTTCTTTTCTTTTTTCCCGTTCCGCGTCCTTGTTCTTGTTAGTTTACAGGTGTTTTGTTGTTACTATTATTTCTGTTGTCTGTCTTTTGAATTGTTTGTTTGTACCCTACTTTGTCGGTTCTTTTCTTTTTTTCCCGTTCCGCGTCCTTGTTCTTGTTAGTTTACAGGTGTTTTGTTGTTACTATTATTTCTGTTGTCTGTCTTTTGAATTGTTTGTTTGTACCCTACTTTGTCGGTTCTTTTCTTTTTTCCCGTTCCGCGTCCTTGTTCTTGTTAGTTTACAGGTGTTTTGTTGTTACTATTATTTCTGTTGTCTGTCTTTTGAATTGTTTGTTTGTACCCTACTTTGTCGGTTCTTTTCTTTTTTCCCGTTCCGCGTCCTTGTTCGTGTTAGTTTACAGGTGTTTTGTTGTTACTATTATTTCTGTTGTCTGTCTTTTGAATTGTTTGTTTGTACCCTACTTTGTCGGTTCTTTTCTTTTTTCCCGTTCCGCGTCCTTGTTCTTGTTAGTTTACAGGTGTTTTTGTTGTTACTATTATTTCTGTTGTCTGTCTTTTGAATTGTTTGTTTGTACCCTACTTTGTCGGTTCTTTTCTTTTTTCCCGTTCCGCGTCCTTGTTCTTGTTAGTTTACAGGTGTTTTGTTGTTACTATTATTTCTGTTGTCTGTCTTTTGAATTGTTTGTTTGTACCCTACTTTGTCGGTTCTTTTCTTTTTTCCCGTTCCGCGTCCTTGTTCTTGTTAGTTTACAGGTGTTTTGTTGTTACTATTATTTCTGTTGTCTGTCTTTTGAATTGTTTGTTTGTACCCTACTTTGTCGGTTCTTTTTTTTTTTCCCGTTCCGCGTCCTTGTTCTTGTTAGTTTACAGGTGTTTTGTTGTTACTATTATTTCTGTTGTCTGTCTTTTGAATTGTTTGTTTGTACCCTACTTTGTCGGTTCTTTTCTTTTTTCCCGTTCCGCGTCCTTGTTCGTGTTAGTTTACAGGTGTTTTGTTGTTACTATTATTTCTGTTGTCTGTCTTTTGAATTGTTTGTTTGTACCCTACTTTGTCGGTTCTTTTCTTTTTTCCCGTTCCGCGTCCTTGTTCTTGTTAGTTTACAGGTGTTTTGTTGTTACTATTATTTCTGTTGTCTGTCTTTTGAATTGTTTGTTTGTACCCTACTTTGTCGGTTCTTTTCTTTTTCCCGTTCCGCGTCCTTGTTCGTGTTAGTTTACAGGTGTTTTGTTGTTACTATTATTTCTGTTGTCTGTCTTTTGAATTGTTTGTTTGTACCCTACTTTGTCGTTCTTTTCTTTTTTCCCGTTCCGCGTCCTTGTTCGTGTTAGTTTACAGGTGTTTTGTTGTTACTATTATTTCTGTTGTCTGTCTTTTGAATTGTTTGTTTGTACCCTACTTTGTCGGTTCTTTTCTTTTTTCCCGTTCCGCGTCCTTGTTCTTGTTAGTTTACAGGTGTTTTGTTGTTACTATTATTTCTGTTGTCTGTCTTTTGAATTGTTTGTTTGTACCCTACTTTGTCGGTTCTTTTCTTTTTTCCCGTTCCGCGTCCTTGTTCGTGTTAGTTTACAGGTGTTTTGTTGTTACTATTATTTCTGTTGTCTGTCTTTTGAATTGTTTGTTTGTACCCTACTTTGTCGGTTCTTTTCTTTTTTCCCGTTCCGCGTCCTTGTTCTTGTTAGTTTACAGGTGTTTTGTTGTTACTATTATTTCTGTTGTCTGTCTTTTGAATTGTTTGTTTGTACCCTACTTTGTCGGTTCTTTTCTTTTTTCCCGTTCCGCGTCCTTGTTCTTGTTAGTTTACAGGTGTTTTGTTGTTACTATTATTTCTGTTGTCTGTCTTTTGAATTGTTTGTTTGTACCCTACTTTGTCGGTTCTTTTCTTTTTTCCCGTTCCGCGTCCTTGTTCGTGTTAGTTTACAGGTGTTTTGTTGTTACTATTATTTCTGTTGTCTGTCTTTTGAATTGTTTGTTTGTACCCTACTTTGTCGGTTCTTTTCTTTTTTCCCGTTCCGCGTCCTTGTTCGTGTTAGTTTACAGGTGTTTTGTTGTTACTATTATTTCTGTTGTCTGTCTTTTGAATTGTTTGTTTGTACCCTACTGTGTCGGTTCTTTTCTTTTTTCCCGTTCCGCGTCCTTGTTCTTGTTAGTTTACAGGTGTTTTGTTGTTACTATTATTTCTGTTGTCTGTCTTTTGAATTGTTTGTTTGTACCCTACTTTGTCGGTTCTTTTTCTTTTTTCCCGTTCCGCGTCCTTGTTCTTGTTAGTTTACAGGTGTTTTGTTGTTACTATTATTTCTGTTGTCTGTCTTTTGAATTGTTTGTTTGTACCCTACTTTGTCGGTTCTTTTCTTTTTTCCCGTTCCGCGTCCTTGTTCTTGTTAGTTTACAGGTGTTTTGTTGTTACTATTATTTCTGTTGTCTGTCTTTTGAATTGTTTGTTTGTACCCTACTTTGTCGGTTCTTTTCTTTTTTCCCGTTCCGCGTCCTTGTTCTTGTTAGTTTACAGGTGTTTTGTTGTTACTATTATTTCTGTTGTCTGTCTTTTGAATTGTTTGTTTGTACCCTACTTTGTCGGTTCTTTTCTTTTTTCCCGTTCCGCGTCCTTGTTCGTGTTAGTTTACAGGTGTTTTGTTGTTACTATTATTTCTGTTGTCTGTCTTTTGAATTGTTTGTTTGTACCCTACTTTGTCGGTTCTTTTCTTTTTTCCCGTTCCGCGTCCTTGTTCGTGTTAGTTTACAGGTGTTTTGTTGTTACTATTATTTCTGTTGTCTGTCTTTTGAATTGTTTGTTTGTACCCTACTTTGTCGGTTCTTTTCTTTTTTCCCGTTCCGCGTCCTTGTTCTTGTTAGTTTACAGGTGTTTTGTTGTTACTATTATTTCTGTTGTCTGTCTTTTGAATTGTTTGTTTGTACCCTACTTTGTCGGTTCTTTTCTTTTTTCCCGTTCCGCGTCCTTGTTCTTGTTAGTTTACAGGTGTTTTGTTGTTACTATTATTTCTGCTGTCTGTCTTTTGAATTGTTTGTTTGTAATTACTTTTTCTCTTTTTTTTTCTTCTTTGCATTGAAAAAAAAAGAAACAAAGGGAAGGAGAGAGGAAAGGGAGGAGGGAGGGGGGAAGGGAAGGAGGAAGAAAGAAAGAGAAAGAAAAAACAAACCTTGTGAAAATGTTAACTCCTGAAATTAATTGAATGGTGAAATGATGTATCAAAGCAATGTATGGTGACTATTGTTTTCCTGTTCATATCACTGACATTATAAGCTATGTTAAATTCCATATTCGTGGAAATTACTGGAATATGCATGCGTTTAATCTACCTAAGTTGTATTTGAGCAAAGAGAATGTAATACAAGGGAGGAGAAAAATGGAAATGGAAAAAGGAAGAGGAATAACAACAACAACAAGTGGAAGAACAAGAAGAAGAGAAAACCAAAGAGGAGAAGACAAAGAAAAGAACCAACAGAAGAAGAAGAAGAGAGAGAAGCAGGAAGATGAGGAGGTGAGAAGGAGTGGAGGGAGGATAGAAGAAGAAGAAGAGGAAGAGGAGGAGGAGCAGAAGGAGGACGGGAGGAAGAGAAGGAGAAGGAAGAAGAAGAAGAAGAAGAAGAAGAAGAAGAAGAAGAAGAAGAAGAAGATGATGATGATGTGGAAAAATACAAAAGAAAAAAAAGATGAGGGCATTGTTGTGTCTTGAAGGAGAAAGTTCTTTTCTGTTTAAAAAGAATGTAACCCAGCAGAGCGCCTCGTCCTGATGGGATTCGAACAAATACACTAAAAGACAGTGGAAACCAACTCTACCAGATTTTAGCAATGAGTTTGTAATCAGTCTCTCAGCCGGTGTCAATTAGCCTGCATCTGGAAACCGCCTGCAATGTACCTGTGCCAAAGAAAACTCCTGTCAGTGTTTTACCTCTTCAGACCCCATATCATTTGCGTACATGACGAACAGAATGATGCTTTGTTTTGAACAACGTTTATGAACATCTCGTCAACGCAAGCACCTGTGTCTAGTTCACGTTAAATTTTGTCTGTTTGTTTTTGTTTGATTGGTTAGTTGTTTATTATTGTGAACTTTTCTAGTGCGTTTGATGCTATTGAGCCTCGTCTTTGTAACCAGCATGCTTATACGTAAGGGGTCGCTTCTCTGGCAAGTTTATTGGTTCTGAACAACTTTGCTTGCCTGATTTTGTCAAACTGAAAAGAAAGTTTCTCCCTCGTTTCTTTTTAAAATATAGGTGCGCCACAAGGAGTAT
>CM065748.1:25428142-25433142 GCA_033310375.1 Conus canariensis | reverse complement strand
GAGAGAGAGAGAAAGACAGAGAGAGAGAGAGAGAGAGAACAGAGAGAGAGAGAGGAGAGGAGATGTTGGTGGGCGGGTGGAGGGCTTCCTTTTAGTGCCCCTCCTTCTTTTTTCCTTTTGATTCACAGCAGGGAAGAAGAAAATTAGGAAACACACACACACACACACACACACAACCACACACACACACACACACATGCACACATGCACACACCCGCACGCACACGCACGCACGCGCGTCTGCGCGCACACACTCACACAGACACACACACACACGTCCGCGCGCGCACGCACGTAAGCATGCACACAGAGAGAAAGAGAGAGAGAGACAAAGAGAGAGACAGAGGGACAATGAGAGTGCGAGCGAGAGAAAGAGAGACAGAGAGATAGTGACAGCGAGCGAGCGAGAGAGACAGAAAGAGAGAGACACCGAGTGAGAGAGTGAGAGAGAGAGACAGAGAGAGAGAGAGAGAGAGAGAAGAGAGAGACAGAGACAGAGACAGAGAGACAGAGACAGAGACAGAGACCGAGGCAGACAGAGAGACAGAGTTTTCTTGTGGACCATGACCCGAGAGTTTTGCTTGGAACATTTTCAAAATGTCTGTTGTTGCATCTTTCGAAGAAAACTTCTTTGTCGAAACTTTACCTCTTTCTTTTCATTTTCTGCATTGAAATATGTATTACTTTGAACCTTTTTTTTTTTTATATGTTAGTGTGCTTTTTGTCTTGTGAAAAAAAAAACAAGTTGCAAAGCATATAAACGTACTCCCAGTTTAGATCTATCTTGAATACGCGTGTTAAAAGTCACAATCAAACTTACGTCATAATAAAAAAAACAAAAAAACGTCACAATCAAACATGCGTCATAATGTATTTCATCATCTGGCCAAGTACTTTCTGAGATATTCCATAAAGAAGAAAACCGTTTTGGGCCATTATAGCCGTTAGTAACGGCTGTTCTGGTAAAATAAAACATCGGGCATCAGCCGTGACCCATAATGAAGATACCTACAAATTTTCAGAAAATCGGTCCAGAAGTTTTGTCTGGAGCGAGTGGAACACATTTTGACCACGGACACACAGACAGACAGACAGACGGACTGACAGACAGCATTCCTTCGTTCCCATTGTAAAGTACTCCCTGTTCTATAAGAACTGGGAGTACAAAAATGGAATTACAAAGTAGAATTGTCTGACATAATGACAATATCTACACACATACACGTGAGGTCAAAAGCTACTTCTCTTGGATGCCAGACGTGAACTCTGCAAGAAACTTTCGACCTGGACGGAAACGCTCATGGGCTGGCCTCGTGGGACCTGCCAGAGATAAACAACATGGAGGAGAGATCACACCGCATCGATCGCTGCCCGGGGTTAACAGTGACCACACCCTCTGTCGCTCTCTACCAGGACGGACGCAAACAAAAGAAAAAAAATGTATTGGAGGGGGAGGGGAGGGAACCATAGATATTACGTGGAAGGAACATCGTCATATTTGCTACCTGGAGCGCAGGGACACTCAGGTAGGCTGGACAATGTTGAAAGAACTGGCCCACGGAATGGACAGATAAACCCCGGCACACTCTTGGTCCCTGCAAAGTAAGATGGAAGTACAACGGAGAAATACAAACAGAAGAAGGGGGTGTCCCGTTCCATAGTGGAAAGACAGACCGACAGTGACGTGGAGTGGAGGTTTTCAGTTGACGAAACCTCAGGAACGCTGTGCGCTCAGGGATCGTCACGATCATCTGCCGGCAAGTGAACCCAGCCAGCACCACGACAGCCTGGTTAATATTATGCTCCCTACACCAGACTACGCGATGGAGATCACATCGAAACACTCTACTCTCAGCTCCAAGCAGCCATCAATAAAGTTGGCGAAAAAGACACCCTTATTGTTCAGAATGACTGGAATGTCAAGTTAGATAAAATGCCGAAGAAGAAAGGGGGAAAAAAAAACCCCAAAACTTCTGCGACCTCTATTGCAATAGAATAGACCACCAATGACGGAGGACTACGCCTGTCAGAAATCTGCCAGTGATAAAGGTTTAGTTCTTGCCGACGCTCTGCCGACCATGGACGTGGCACCCCCAAAACAGTCAGCCTCACGTTCAGGTAGAATACTCTAGTGAAGAAGCGGCACAGGTCTGGCACTGATTGGGTTAACTCAAGGACATGTCCAGCACCGGACGTTGAAAGTGACCACGTGAACTCGTCACGATGAACTTTAAGTACGACTGAAGACAACAAGAGAATGAAAATAAAAATCTGAAACGCAGTCCTGACCAACTGAGAGGTCCTGTCATTACGGAACGATTCAAAACGACCACGGAAGTTATAATCTCTCAGATACTACTGCCGGAATAAGATCTTGAAGCCCTAAAAAACAGTCAAGTGATGCCTGAAACAGCAACAGGGGTCTTTGGAATAAACCGATTGAAATCGAAGCCATGAATCACAAGCCCAATCTGGGACAGATATGACTCTTGGAAGAGCTTAAAACCGCTCAAGATGTCTGAGGGGAAGAAATACCGCGCCAAACAATAGGTTCAGTGAACAAATGAAGAGTGCAAAGGAAAGCCGTCTTCAACAGCAGTGTAACGACATTGAGGAACACCTCGACAACAACGACACAATCAAAACATTCAATACCATACAGGACTTGACCAGACAAAAGCAGAATAAACTCACCACCATGCAGGACAAAGACGGAAAGTGTTTTACAGAGGAAGAAGACATCGTAAAAGGTGGACTGAATATTGCTCTGAACTCCACAACAAACAGAGCAAAGGGTAGCCAACATTGCTAATTGTACAGAATTCATCAAATGAGGATGACTTTCCAATACTCACGTGACGAAGTCTTACCGGCAGTAAAATCGCTGATATCTGGGAAGGTTTCAGGCATCGACAACATACCTGCATGACTCTTGTAACATGGCGGATAGGCTCAAGTCGATGTCGTAACTGCCATTTGCAACAAAATCTGCCACGGGGTAGGGTGTAAGGTGGGTATGGGGGGAGGAAGAAAAGGGGAGGGGGGATGTAGGACAGGAAGGGTGGTCTGCGCCACGGACTTAATCAGTAACTGTCACCGTTCCCAAAAAAGAAAATCTCCAACACTGCCACAACTGCCGCACCGTTAGCTTGAATAGCCCCGCCTGTAAAGTAAAGCTTCAAGTCATTCTGAACAGATTACCCCCCGCCTGTAAAGTACAGGTCCAATTCATTCTGAACAGACCCCCCCCCCCCCCCCCCCCCCCCCCCCGCCTGTAAAGTGCTCCAAGTCATTCTGAACAGATTACCCGCCCCCCCGCCTGTAAAGTAAAACTCAAGTCATTCTGAACAGATTACCCCCCCCCCCCCTCCCGCCTGTAAAGTGCTCCAAGTCATTCTGAACAGATTACCCCCCCCCCCCCCAGCCTGTAAAGTCAAGCTCCAAGTCATTCTGCACAGATGACCCCCCTCCCCCCGACTGTAAAGTCAAGCTCCAAGTCATTCTGAACAGATCCCCCCTCCCCCCCCGCCTGTAAAGTCAAGCTCCAAATCATTCTGAACAGATGACCCCCCCCCCCCCCAGCCTGTAAAGTCAAGCTCCAAGTCATTCTGCACAGATGACCCCCCCTCCCCCCGCCTGTAAAGTCAAGCTCCAAGTCATTCTGAACAGATGACTCCGGACAGCAGATGTCATGACTGCTGAAGAACCTGCCGGATTCTGCAAACTCAGAACAGACTGTAACCTGCGCATCTTTTGAGAAAAAAAACAAACAACATTTACAATACCAGAGATGATCCTACCACGTCTTTGACAAGGCATCGACAGAGTCTGGCAAATGGCCCTATGGATCAAAATGAAAAAAAAAAAAATCGGGCGAAAGCTAATCAGCACCATCTCAGCAATTGAACTCTAAAGCAGGTAAGTACGCAGTGGTCGCACTCGGTGCTGTTGAAGAGCGGTTCCATAGGTCAATTTGAATTCGTCAGGGTTGCCCTCTATCTCCCACATTAT
This sequence comes from Conus canariensis, assembly GCA_033310375.1. Lineage (NCBI taxonomy): Eukaryota > Metazoa > Mollusca > Gastropoda > Neogastropoda > Conidae > Conus > Conus canariensis. Next base: position 25,429,131 of record CM065748.1, on the reverse strand, counting down.
ATTCTTGGAACGCATCATAGCTGATGCACTTTGATATCGTGTTAGCGTGATCAGCATCGGAGGAAGAACCATCACGCACGTTTGACAAGCCGGTGACATTGTTCGCTCGGCAGACAGTGAACAAGCACTTGCTAAACTGTTGAAAGACTGGGTAAAACATCAACGATATTCTGACATGGAAAGCAGCACCGAGGAGACCAAGCTGATGGCAAACCACTAAACCACCATTCAAATCTAGCTGTCCATGGGCTGATGCTAGAAACAGTTCAACGGCTCACTTACCGAGATTCTATAATCAACTATGAAGGATCCAAATCAACCATTCTCTCATGGGCGACATAGGCATCAGCACTGTCCAGACCACAAGCTATATGGAAGGACAACACCTCAGAGTAGCACAAGATCAGGCTGTGCTTACGCTGGTGTGTTACATTTTTTTCCCGCATGCATGCCAGACATGGCACATTACAGTGGACTTGGAAAGATGGATCCAAGCCATGGCAACGATGTATTACCGCAAGATGCTAAGCACCGGGTATACTAATCGTATCATCAGCCAACAAGTGCGTCAAACCCTTAAGCTGCACATCGAACCATACTAAAATCTACCGGCGTCAGTCAGGAAAAGAAAACGACATGGTACGGCCATGGAACAAAATGCAATGGCCTTGCTTAAACAATTCTCAAGGAAACCGTTGAAGAACAGAGAGAGAGAGAGAGAGAGAGAGAGAGAGAGAGAGAGAGAGAGAGAGAGAAGAGAGAGAGAGATAGAGAGAGAGAGAGAGAGAAGAAAATGAAAGGAAAGAAAGCGGGCTGACAACCTTGCCGAATGAACAGGGGAAACAAAGATTCAAGTTGGAAACTTTGAAACTTGAAACTTGGAAACTTGGAAACTTTTGAAACAATTCAAGGCTTAACACACAAGCGGCAGAACTGGAGGAGAAAAAAAAACAAAACAAAACAAAAAAAAACTGGTGACCCGTTCTTCA
>CM065748.1:25408142-25415642 GCA_033310375.1 Conus canariensis | reverse complement strand
ACAGATATGATGGTTGATGATTGGACAAGTGAGAGCGTGTGTGTGTGTGTGTTTCTCTCTCTCTCTCTCTCTCTCTCTCTCTCTCTTCTCTCTCTCTCTCTCTCTCTCTCTCTCTCACTCTATTTCTCAGAGAACACACATAATTCATCCTATCCGAAATGCAGAGAAAAAAAGAACAACAACAAAGAGATCTGTCACCGTTTGCATGATTAGACATGAAAATTGAACTTGGAAATGAGCGGAATTAGTCGGACTTTCATCTCTCTCTCTCTCTCTCTCTCTCTCTCTCTCTCTCTGACACACACACACACACATACACACACACACACACACACACACGCACACACACACACACACACACACACACACACACACACACACATCTCTTTCTCACTATCTCCCTCCCTCTCCCTTTCTCGCTCTGTGTTTGTCCACCCCTTTCTCTTTCTGTCTCTCCCCCCTCTCTCACTCCCTTCCCTCTGTCTCCCTCTCTCTCTTTCTCTCTCCCCCCAAACATCAACCCGCTCTCCCCTCTCTCAGTACATGAAATATAGAAAAAGGTCAATGGACTGGAGCAAAAATTAAAGGCCACTCACAGTAAAAAAGGAAATCAGACAAAGGTAAAGGGCTGACACAAACATCAAGATTCGCCTTCAAAGACAAAGTGCAGGCAAAAGTTATGCATAGCTCCAAACCAAAATGAGACTCGCTCCTCAGAAGATTAACACGTAGGCAGCCGGAAAGAATTCCCACCAAAACACCATGTCCCCTCTCAGTTAATAGAATGCAAATGCAGATATACGGACACACCCAAACATTATCATACGTGACACAAATATAAAACACACACTTTGCAGAGGACGGAATAGGAGGAATAGGAAGATGAATGGATTAGAAGAAATTCAGAAAACAAAATAATGGACTGCAACATAAATCAAGTTCCCCTCTCAAAAGACAAGATTCTACGATTGAAAATAACATCTTCGAGCACCTCTCTGGGAAGAAGACAGAATGCTGATTATGTTGAAAGGTTTGCACCAAACATCAAATTACCTATTCAGAAGATCGAATGTATAGAAGGATAAAGGGGTTTGCAACAAACATTAGATCCCCCCATTCAGGATATAAAATGGATTCAGAGATAAAGAGACGGACACAAACACCAAACTTCCTTTTCCACACAAAGCAATTTCCACACCACGGGCGCTAACAACCGTCTTCATTCCCTCCTAGAGTGTTCTCCCTTCCTGTATGGAATAATTGGGTAACATGATTTATCCATCATTGCAATGATGGAGCTATAAATTGTTCTAAATAGACGCCATGACGCAGCACAGACGGTCATTAGTGCGTATTTTTTCCGCCTCCTTCGTAGGAATGTTCCAGTCACAGGGGAGTTAATTACAACCAGAAAGAGAAACCTGACTCTACACAGGATGTGATGAAATGTGGTGTGACAAATGTTGTGGTTGATGATTGAAAATGTGATAGCGTGTATGTGTTTTCTCTCTCTCTCTCTCTCTCTCTCTCTCTCTCTCTCTCTCTCCTCTCTCTCTCTCTCTCTCCTCTCTCAGAGAACACACATAATTTATCCTATCCAAGATGCAGAAAAAACAACAACAACAAAGAGATCTGTCGCCGTTTGCACGATTAGACACGAAAATTGAACTTGGGAATCAGCAGACTTAGTCGGACTTTCATCTAATTCTCTCTCTCTCTCTCTCTCTCTCTCTCTCTCTCTCTCTCTCTGTGTGACACACACACACACACACACACACACACACACACCACACACACACACACCACACACACACACACACACATCTCTTTCTTTCTCACTATCTCCCTCCGTCTCTCTTTCTCTTTCTCTCTCTGTCTTTGTCCCCCCCCCCCTCTCTCTCTCTCTCTGTCTCTCCCCCGTCTCTCTCTCTCCCTCTTTCTCTCTCCCCCAAAACATCAGTCCGCTCACCCTCTCTCAGTACATGAAATATAAACAAAGGTCAATGGACTGGAACCAAAATTAAAAGGCCACTCACAGAAAAAAAAGGAATTCAGTCAAAGGTAAAGGGGTTGACACAAACATCAAGATTCGCTCTCAAAGACAGAGTGCATGCAAAAGTCATACATAGCTCCAAACAAACATGAGACTCGCTCCTCAGAAGATTAAAACGTAGGCAGCCGGAAAAGAATTCCCACCAAAACACCATGTCCCCTCTCAGTTAATAGAATGCAAATGCAGACTAAACTAAACGCTATCAAACCTGACACAAATATAAAGCACGCTTTACAGAGGACAGAATAGGAAGATAAATAGATTAGAAGAAACTCAGAAAACAAAATAATGGATTGAAACAAAAACTAAGCTCTCCTCTCAAAAGACAAGATATTACGAATGAAAATAACATTTTTGGACACTTCTTTGGAAGAAGACAGAATGCTGATTATGTTGAAAGTTTTGCACCAAACATCAAATTTCCCTCCCCATTCGGAAGATCGAATGTATAGAAAGATAAAGGGAATTGCAATAAACATCAAATCCCCCCATTCAGGATATAAAATGCATACAGAGATAAAGCGACGGACACAAACACCAAACTTCCTTTTCCACACAAAGCAATTTCCACACCATGGGCGCTAACAACCGACTTCATTTCCTCCTAGAGTGTTCTCCCTTCCTGCATGAAGTAATTGGGTAACATGATTTATTCATCATTGCAATGATGGAGCTATAAATTGTTCTAAATAGACGCCATGACGCAGCACAGACGGTCATTAGTGCGTATTTTTTTCCGCCTCCTTCGTAGGAATGTTCCAGTCACAGGGAGTTAATTACAACCAGAAAGAGAAACCTGACTCTACACAGGACGTGACGAAATGTGGTGTGACAGATATGGTGTGTTGATGATTGGAAATGTGATAGCGTGTATGTGTTTCTCTCTCTCTCGTCTCTCTCTCTCTCTCTCTCTCTCCGTCTCTCTCTCTCTCTCTCTCTCTCTCTCTCAGAGAACACACATAATTTATCCTATCCAAGACGCAGAAAAAACAACAACAAAGAGATCTGTCGCCGTTTGCATGATTAGACATGAAAATTGAACTTGGGAATCAGCAGAATTAGCCGGACTTTCATCTAATTCTCTCTCTCTCTCTCTCTCTCTCTCTCTCTCTCTCTCTCTCTCTCTCGTTTCCACACACCACCACACACACACACACACACACCACACATAACACGCAAACATTACAACACGACAACACACAAACTCTCTTTCCACACCCTCACTCTACTTCCTCTCTTGCTTGTGCCCCCCGCCCTCTTCTTTCTTCCTTTAATGTACATCTGTCAAAATCGCCCGTACCTCTCACAGTACATGAAACAAACAAGGTCATATCTACAAAATAAACCACTCACAAAAAAAAGGAATTCAGACTTTCAGGTTGGACACAACTCAATTCGCTTCAAGATAAATAGTTCAGAAAAAACTCACACAAAACAAAATAGACTCGCATTAGAAATTAAACTAGCAGCGAAAGAATTCCCACCAAAACACCAGCCGCTCTCATTAATAAATGCAAATGCAGATCACAACTAACAACGCTTCAACCTGACACAAAAAAAACACTTAGGGACAAATAGGAAATAAAGATTAGAAGAAACTCAGAACAAAAAAGGACTGAAACAAAAATCAAGCTTCCTCTAAAAACAAGTATACAATGAAAATACATTTTCACACCTCTCTGGGAAGAAGACAGAATGCTGATTATGTTGAAAGGTTTGCACCAAACATCAAATTCCCCTCCCCATTCGGAAGATCGAATGTATAGAAAGATAAAGGGAATTGCAATAAACATCAAATCCCCCATTCAGGATATAAAATGCATACAGAGATAAAGAGACGGACACAAACACCAAACTCCTTTTCCACACAAAGCAATTTCCACACCACGGGCGTTAACAACCGTCTTCATTCCCTCCTAGAGTGTTCTCCCTTCCTGCATGGAATAATTGGGTAACATGATTTATTCATCATTGCAATGATGGAGCTATAAATTGTTCTAAATAGACACCATGACACAGCACAGACGGTCATTAGTGCGTATTTTTACCGCCTCCTTCGTAGGAAAGTTCCAGTCAGAGGGGAGTTACTTACAACCAGAAAGAGAAACCTGACTCTACACACAGTACGTGACGAAAAGTGGTGTGACAGATATGGTGCGTTGATGATTGGAAATGTGATAGCGTGTGTGTTTCTCTCTCTCTCTCTCTCTCTCTCTCTCTCTCTCTCTCTCTCTCTCTCTCTCTCTCTCTCTCTCTCTCAGAGAACACACATAATTTATCCTATCCAAGATGCAGAAAAAACAACAACAACGAAGAGATCTGTCGCCGTTTGCATGATTAGACATGAAAATTGAACTTGGGAATCAGCAGAATTAGCCGGACTTTCATCTAATTCTCTCTCTCTCTCTCTCTCTCTCTCTCCTCTCTCTCTTGCATCCTCCTCTCACACATACACACACACACACACACACACACACACACACACACACACACACACACACACACACACACACACACACACCTGTTTCTCTTTCTCACTATCTCCCTCACTCTCTCTTTCTCTTTCTCTCTCTGTCTTTGTGCCCCCCCCTCTCTCTCTCTCTCCCTTCCCTCTGTCTCCCTCTTTCTCTCTCCCCAAAACATCAATCCGCTCACCCTCTCTCAGTACATGAAATATAGACAAAGGTCAATGGCTGGAACAAAATTAAAGGTCCACTCACAGAAAAAAAGGAATTCAGACAAAGGTAAAGGTGTTGACACAAACATCAAGATTCGCTTTCAAAGACAAAGTGCAGGCAAAAGTTATACATAGCTCTTACAAAAAATGAGACTCGCTACTTAGAAGATTAAAACGTAGGCAGCCAGAAAGAATTCCCACCAAAACACCATGCCGCCTCTCAGTTAATAGAATGCAAATGCAGATACACAGACTAACCAAACGCTATCAAACCTGACACAAATATAAAACACACTTTTCAGGGACAGAATAGGAAGATAAATAGATTAGAAGAAACTCACGAAAACAAAATAATGGATTGAAACAAAAACTAAGCTCTCCTCTCAAAAGACAAGTATTACAATTGAAAATAACATTTTGCAACACCTTCTGGGAAGAAGACAGAATGCTGATTATGTTGAAAGGTTTGCATTCCCCATTCAGAAGATCGAATGTATGGAAAATAAAGGGTTGCAACAAACATCAAATCTCCCCATTCAGGATATAAAATGCATACAGAGATAAAGAGACGGACACAAACACCAAACTTCCTTTTCCACACAAAGCAATTTCCACACCACGGGCGCTAACAACCGTCTTCATTCCTCCTAGAGTGTTCTCCCTTCCTGCATGAATAATTGGGTAACATGATTTATTCATCATTGCAATGATCGAGCTATAAATTGTTCTAAATAGACACCATGACACAGCACAGACGGTCATTAGTGCGTATTTTTACCGCCTCCTTCGTAGGAAAGTTCCAGTCAGAGGGGAGTTAATTACAACCAGAAAGAGAAACCTGACTCTGTTTAGGACGTGACGAAATGTGGTGTGACAGATATGGTGTGTTGATGATTGGAAATGTGATAGCGTGTGTGTGTTTCTCTCTCTCTCTCTCTCTCTCTCTCTCTCTCTCTCTCTCTCAGAGAACTCAGAACATAATTTTTCCTATCCAAGATGCAGAAAAAACAACAACAACAAAGAGATCTGTCGCCGTTTGCATGATTAGACATGAAAATTGAACTTGGGAATCAGCAGAATTAGCCGGACTTTCATCTAATTCTCTCTCTCTCTCTCTCTCTCTCTCTCTCTCTCTCTCTGTGTCACATCACCTCTCATTCACATACACACACACACACACACACACCACACACACACACACACACACACACACACACACACACACCTCTCTCTCTTTCTCACTATCTCCCTCAGTCTTTCTCTTTCTCTCTCTGTCTTGTGCCCCCCCCCTCTCTCTCTCTCTCTACCCCTCTCTCTCTCCCTTCCCTCTGTCTCCCTCTTTCTCTTTCTCTCTCCCCAAAACATCAGTCCGCTCACCTCTCTCAGTACATGAAACATAGACAAAGGTCAATGGTCTGGAACAAAAATTAAAGGCCACTCACAGAAAAAAAGGAATTCAGACAAGGTAAAGGTGTTGACACAAACATCAAGATTCGCTTTCAAAGACAACGTGCAGGCAAAAGTTATACATAGCTCCTTACAAAAATGAGACTCGCTACTTAGAAGATTAAAACGTAGGCAGCCAGAAAGAATTCCCACCAAAACACCATGCCGCCTCTCAGTTAATAGAATGCAAATGCAGATACACAGACTGAACCAAACGCTATCAAACCTGACACAAATATAAAACACACTTTTCAGGGGACAGAATAGGAAGATAAAGAGATTAGAAGAAACTCACGAAAACAAAATAATGGATTGAAACAAAAATCAAGCTCTCCTCTCAAAAGACAATATTACAATTGAAAATAACATTTTGCAACACCTCTCTGGGAAGAAGACAGAATGCTGATTATGTTGAAAGGTTTGCATTCCCCATTCAGAAGATCGAATGTATGGAAAGATAAAGGGTTTTGCAACAAACATCAAATCTCCCCATTCAGGAATAAAATGCATACAGAGATAAAGAGACGGACACAAACACCAAACCTCCTTTTCCACACAAAGCAATTTCCACACCACGGGCGCCAACAACGTCTTCATTCCCTCCTAGAGTGTTCTCCCTTCCTGCATGGAATAATTGGGTAACATGATTTATCCATCATTGCAATGATCGAGCAATAAATTGTTCTAAATAGACGCCATGACACAGCACAGACGGTCATTAGTGCGTGTTTTTACCGCCTCCTTCGTAGGAAAGTTCCAGTCACAGGGGAGTTAATTACAACCAGAAAGAGAAACCTGACTCTGTTTAGGACGTGATGAAATGTGGTGTGACAGATATGGTGGTTGATGATTGGAAAAGTAATACTCTCTCTCTCTCTCTCTCTCACCCCTCCCCCCCCCCCCGCGCGCGCCGCGCGCCGTGTGTGTGTGCACACTTTTAACATGTGTGTGTGTGTGCGTGCGTGCGTGCGTGCGTGCGTGCGTGCGTGCGTGCGTGCGTGCGTGTGTGTGTGTGTGTGTATGTGTGTGTGTGTGTGTGTGTGTGTGTGTGTGTGTGTGTGTGAGTGTTTGTGTGTATGCATGAATATGTGTGTGTGCGCGCGTGTGCGCGCGTATGTGTATGTGTGTGTGTGTGTGTTTGAGAGAGAGAGAGCTAAAGAGAGAGAGAGAGAGAGAGAGAGACAGAGACAGAGACAGACAGACAGACAGACAGAAGAAGACAGACAGACAGAGACAGAGACAGAGACTGACTGACAGAGGGAAAAGACAGAGACAGATAGGTATAGACGTTTAAGCAGACAGAACAGAGGCCGTTGGAAAAAGA
>CM065748.1:25373142-25398142 GCA_033310375.1 Conus canariensis | reverse complement strand
TCTTTTTACAAATGGTAACAGATTGTGAACACACACCACACACACACACACACACACACACACACACACACACACACGTGTAAAATAATTTTGCACCACAGTTTCGCATCAATGTGTGTGTGTGGTGTGGTATGGTGGAGTTAAGGTGTGTGTGTGGGAAGGGATGAGAGGGCTGGGGAGGGAAAAGGAGGGTGGGGACCCCACTACATCTTTTCACCAAGTTCTGTTAACACTGGTTCAATCAATTCCACTCAAACAAACAAACGAGGAAACAGACAGACAAGCAGACAAACGTTACAACAACGCAGACCTATCAACAGACGGGGTGAAGACAATCACTCTTTGGCAGAGGTCAGAAATGACGTCATCAGTGCTCCATCTGTCCTGTTCCATTCTCTCTCTTCCCGGACCTCTCTCTCTCTCTCTGTCTCTCTCTCTCTGTCTCTGTCTCTCTCTCTCTCTCTCTCTCTCTCTCTCTCTCTCTCTCTGTCTTTCTCTGTCTGTCTGTCTGTCTGCCTGTCTCTCTCATACTTCCCACCAGTCAGTGTGTGTCTTACAGTCCTCCTATTGTCATACTTCCCACCAGTTATTGTCTGTCTTACAGTTCTCCTATTGTCATACTTCCCACCAGTTATTGTCTGTCTTACAGTTCTCCTATTGTCATACTTCCCAACAGTTATTGTCTGTCTTACAGTTCTCCTATTGTCATACTTCCCACCAGTTATTGTCTGTCTTACAGTTCTCCTATTGTCATACTTCCCACCAGTTATTGTCTGTCTTACAGTTCTCCTATTGTCATACTTCCCACCAGTTATTGTCTGTCTTACAGTTCTCCTATGTCATACTTCCCACCAGTCAGTGTCTGTCTTACAGTTCTCTTATTGTCATACTTCCCACCAGTCAGTGTCTGTCTTACAGTCCTCCTATTGTCATACTTCCCACCAGTCAGTGTCTGTCTTACAGTCCTATTGTCATACTTCCCACCAGTCAGTGTCTGTCTTACAGTCCTATTGTCATACTTCCCACCAGTCAGTGTCTGTCTTACAGTCCTCCTATTGTCATACTTCCCACCAGTCAGTGTCTGTCTTACAGTCCTCCTATTGTCATACTTCCCACCAGTCAGTGTCTGTCTTACAGTCCTATTGTCATACTTCCCACCAGTCAGTGTCTGTCTTACAGTCCTCCTATTGTCATACTTCCCACCAGTCAGTGTCTGTCTTAAAGTCTTATTGTCATACTTCCCACCAGTCAGTGTCTGTCTTACAGTCCTCCTATTGTCATACTTCCCACCAGTCAGTGTCTGTCTTACAGTCCTCCTATTGTCATACTTCCCACCAGTCAGTGTCTGTCTTACAGTCCTCCTATTGTCATACTTCCCACCAGTCAGTGTCTGTCTTACAGTTCTCCTATTGTCATACTTCCCACCAGTTATTGTCTGTCTTACAGTTCTCCTATTGTCATACTTCCCACCAGTTATTGTCTGTCTTACAGTTCTCCTATTGTCATACTTCCCACCAGTCAGTGTCTGTCTTACAGTTCTCCTATTGTCATACTTCCCACCAGTCAGTGTCTGTCTTACAGTCCTATTGTCATACTTCCCACCAGTCAGTGTCTGTCTTACAGTCCTATTGTCATACTTCCCACCAGTCAGTGTCTGTCTTACAGTCCTATTGTCATACTTCCCACCAGTCAGTGTCTGTCTTACAGTCCTATTGTCATACTTCCCACCAGTCAGTGTCTGTCTTACAGTCCTCCTATTGTCATACTTCCCACCAGTCAGTGTCTGTCTTACAGTCCTATTGTCATACTTCCCACCAGTCAGTGTCTGTCTTACAGTCCTCCTATTGTCATACTTCCCACCAGTCAGTGTCTGTCTTACAGTTCTCTATTGTCATTTGTGTTGTCTTTCCACCAGTCAGTGTCTGTGTTACAGTCCTCCTATTGTCATACTACCCACCAGTCAGTGTCTGTTTTACAGTCCTCCTATTGTCATTTGTGTTGTCTTTCCACCAGTCAGTGTCTGTTTTACAGTCCTCCTATTGTCATTTGTGTTGTCTTTCCACCAGTCAGTGTCTGTGTTACAGTCCTCCTATTGTCATACTACCACCAGTCAGTGTCTGTTTTACAGTCCTCCTATTGTCATTTGTGTTGTCTTTCCACCAGTCAGTGTCTGTTTTACAGTCCTCCTATTGTCATTTGTTGTCTTCCCACCAGTCAGTGTCTGTTTTACAGTCCTCCTATTGTCATTTGTGTTGTCATTCCACCAGTCAGTGTCTGTTTTACAGTCCTCCTATTGTCATTTGTGTTGTCTTCCCACCAGTCAGTGTCTGTCTTACAGTCCTCCTATTGTCATTTGTGTTGTCTTCCCACCAGTCAGTGTCTGTCTTACAGTCCTCCTATTGTCATTTGTGTTGTCTTCCCACCAGTCAGTGTCTGTCTTACAGTCCTCCTATTGTCATTTGTGTTGTCTTCCCACCAGTCAGTGTCTGTCTTACAGTCCTCCTATTGTCATTTGTGTTGTCTTTCCACCAGTCAGTGTCTGTCTTACAGTCCTCCTATTGTCATTTGTGTTGTCTTCCCACCAGTCAGTGTCTGTCTTACAGTCCTCCTATTGTCATTTGTGTTGTCTTCCCACCAGTCAGTGTCTGTCTTAAGTCCTCCTATTGTCATACTTCCCACCAGTCAGTGTCTGTCTTACAGTCCTCCTATTGTCATTTGTGTTGTCTTCCCACCAGTCAGTATCTGTCTTACAGTCCTCCTATCGTCATTTTTCGTTGTCCTCTCCTTTCAGATCTTTCACTTGTATCATTTCGCTCCCTCCCCTCTCTACCCTCTACCCCCTTCAGCCTCTCCTTCCGCTCACCCCCTTCCCGCGCCTTTTCACCTTCTCTTTCTTCTTTCAGCCTCTGTCTAACTCCCTTCCCTCCCCCCTCTTACTGTTGGCTACACTCTAAACAACCCTAATCCCCACCTGGCAATTTCGCTCCCCCCCCCTCCCCCGCCACCCCTCCCCCCTCTTTTGCCTAGTCTTTCAACAGCCCTGTAGGTTAAACTAGCCACCACCCCCCCCCCCTCGCTCTTTTGCCTACACTCTCAACAATCCCTATTCTCCATATAGCCCCCCCCCCCCCTTTCAACTCTTTCACCTGTTCTCTCACAAAGTGCTAGTCCTTATCTAGGCACGTCCTGTCCCCTCCCTCTTTAGCCTGCACTTTCAATGGCCCCTAATCACCACTTACTTACTTCTCCTCCCTCCAGCTTTGGCCTACACTCTCAACAATCCCGAATGTCCCTCCTAGCCATCCCTCCCCACCCCAGCTTTCTTCTTTTGTCTGCACTCCCAACAACCCCACGTTCCTATCCTGCTACTCCTTCCTGCTGTCACTAACGCTCTCAATAACAAAATGGTCTCTCCACCTAGCCAGGACTTCCACCTTTTGCCTACATTCTCAATAAGCCTTTGTCTCCACCTAGCCAGGACATCCACCTTTTGCCTACACTCTCAACAACCCTTTGTCTCCACCTAGCCAGGACATCCACCTTTTGCCTACACTCTCAATAACCCTTTGTCTCCACCTAGCCAGGACATCCACCTTTTGCCTACACTCTCAATAACCTTTGTCTCCACCTAGCCCTGCCTTTCTCCTTCTTTTGCCTTCACTCTCAACAGCCCTTTGTCTCCACCTAGCTCTGCCTTTCTTTTTCTTTTGCCTACACTCTCAATAACCCTTTGTCTCCACCTTGCCCTGCCTTTCTCCTTCCTTTGCCTACACTCTCAATAACCTCTAATCTTCACTTCACCACCCCTTCCTCCTTCTTTTGCCTTTGCTCTCAATACCCCTAGTCCTGCACCTAAACACGCCTTTCTCCTTTTGCCTACACTCTCAATAGCCCTAGTCCTGCACCTAAAAATGCCTTTCTCCTTTTGCCTTCACTCTCAATAACCCTAGTCTGCACCTAAACATGCCTTTCTCCTTTTGCCTACACTCTCAATAACCCCTAGTCTGCACCTAAACATGCCTTTCTCCTTTTGCCTTCACTCTCAATAACCCCTAGTCTGCACCTAAACATGCCTTTCTCCTTTTGCCTTCACTCTCAATAACCCCTCATCTGCACCTAAACACGCCTTTCTCCTTTTGCCTTCACTCTCAATAGTCCCTAGTCCACACCTAAACACGTCTTTCTCCTTTTGCCTTCATTCCTCAATAGTCCCTCATCTGCACCTAAACAGCCTTCTCCTTTTGCCTTCACTCTTTCAATAACCCCCTGTCTGTACCTAAACATGTTTCTCCTTTTGCCTTGCTCTTTCAATAACCCCCTGTCTGTACCTAAACACGCCTTTCTCCTTTTGCCTTCGCTCTTTCAATAACCCCCTGTCTGTACCTAAACACGCCTTTCTCCTTTTGCCTTCACTCTCTCAATAACCTGTACCTAAACACGCCTTTCTCCTATTGCCTTCATTCTCTCAATAACCTGTACCTAAACACGCCTTTCTCCTATTGCCTTCATTCTCTCAATAACCTGTACCTAAACACGCCTTTCTCCTTTTGCCTTCGTTCTCATCAACTAGTGTCCAGCCAGCCTCTCCCTCCATCTCTCCCTCTTTTGCCCATAGCGTCAACAATCTGTGGTCTTTACCTCGCCAACCCCTCCCCTTTTTTTTTGCCCATACTCTCAACCCCCCCCCCACCACCTCCTAGCCCCCCACTTAGCTAAGCACTCCACGGTCGTTCCTCTTTTGCCTACTTTATCACCCCCAGCCCCCACCTTCCCTAACTCTTGCTCTTTTGCATACACTCTAAACAACACCCCCCCCCACCCCCACACTCTCCACCAGGTATCTCTACCATCCTCCATCATTTGCCTATGCACTTGGTAACTCTTTAGTTCCCAACTCTCCACTCCCGCCACCTCCTCCCCGCCTTTCACTTACACTCTCAACAACCCCCCCCCCCCCACCCCAAAGTTACCATTCCCGTCCCTGTCCTTTAGCTTACACTCTAAAGAACTCCTTCTATCTGCCTAACCACTCTCTTTACCGTCCTTCTTTTGCCTGCACTCTCAACAAACCCTAGTCTTCAGTTAAGGACTCCCTTCCCCAGTCTTTGATTGCCTATACTCTAAAGAAACCCTAGTCCCCAGTTCACCACTCCTTTCTCACTTCTTCTCACTCCTTGTGCCTACACTTTTAACGACCCTTGTCCCAACCTAGCCTCTCTCTCTTTCTGTCTCTGCCCTCTCTCTCTCTCTCTCTCTCTCTCTCTCTTCTCTCCATGTCACCCTTCATCTCCTTCCCTTCTTGCTCCCTCCATCCCCCATTCCCTCCATTGTCACTACTTGCTGTTCACCCTTTCACAAGTTCTTCACCTCTCTCTCACCTCGATCTTTCCCCACACACTTTCTTTTCCCTTCTTCTTCTTCTTCTTCTTCTTCTTCTCTGTTTTTGTTTATTCGCTGCTGCTGTTGTTGATGCGTTGCACTAGACACTTTTCAGCTCACAACCTCCGTTATCGGTGTGGTGAGCTTCATGGCTTGGGGGTAAAATGTGTGGCTCAAGAACAAGGCTGAACAAAGCGAAAGATTGCAGCACTCGTGAGTGTTGGGTAACTGCTGATTTTCATCTTAGTCAACTGATAAACTCACAGAAACGAAATGGTGACATCGGACTATGGCGGCTCCTTTTCCCTGGGGACAGGATACGAAACTTCACATGACACAACCCACCGTGGCAAGAATGTTATGTTAATACAAAACAGTACAATACAACACAGCAAAATGTCACAGAGTACTATACCATACAAGCTAAGAGAAGGCTAAGTGGTAATGACACTCACCTTGGCATTGGGACTGCGGTTCGCGTCTCACAACAGGCTACTTGCTTTGTTGTTGTTGTTGTTGTTGTTGTTGAAGTTTTCTCCCTCTCCTGTCACCTCTACCGTAGGTGGGTGACCTGGGTGTTAGTCTTTCGGTTAGGAGAATAAACTGAGCTGACGTGTACAGCAGGCTTGTAGCGAACGTAAACGATGCCACGCCAAGAAAGAGAGATATGTCTGTTACTAAAAAAATCCGTGGGAACAAACCCCACTTTGAGGGACTGGTAGAATTAACGTACCGCTTCGGTAGGTACACAAATATACACACAGGCGAAAGACAAAGGAAAATGACGGAGGAAGCAAGTGGTCTCATGCCCACCAGAGGAGACACTGCACTGCTGCCGAGTCAATTCAGTAGTGTTCACTGATGCTTTTCCACGATCCACCATACACAGTGCACCATCTGTTCAGACCATTATCCTCTACCCCCACCCCCTCACTCCCACCCCGACGCCTACCCTTCTGTCCCTTGCTGACGGCAATAAATACTTCGTGACGAAAAAGGCATGCACTAGCGAATTCTTTTCTTTGTTGCTTGTTTCTTTGCTCGTGTTTTTTTTCTCTGCCCTTTTTCTTATTTTGTTTTTGTTTTTGTTTTTGATAGGGAAGATGCAACTGTTTTTCATTGCATGCCAGTATTCCTAATTGGTGTTTTGTTTTTTTCTCCAAAAAGCGATAGGGGTCCCGTTACATTGCAGAGTGTCGCTACCGTCTCTGTTATTCATTTAAACTCTGTTGTTGCAGAAAAAAAATTAAACATGGTCTGGCAAAGATTATAAGTTGCTCTTCAATTTTTATGTGAGCTAGAGCTATTATTCACATCACCTCCTCTGGCCAAAAAAAAAAAAAAAAAAAAAAAAAAAACTGGAGAAAATTGCCATGAGTAGATGTTGGGGTCATCAGAACAACCTTGATGATACTGTTGCTTGATTTCAAGAAAATGTTAAGTCATGTAGTTAATGTCTTAGCGACCAGTTCGGTAGAGCTGGCATTCTGAAACAGGTAAAGATGATGCATGCGTGATTTTTCGAGTGTTTAAAAGAGATTTTGTTCAGGAAAAATACTGAAGTGCCCTTCCATACCCTTGCGCAAAACATCAGGAACAATATTGAAGTGTCCCTAAATATCCTTGCTTTAAATGTCAGGTAAAAATATTCAAGTGCACTTGCATATCCTTGCGCTAAATGTCAGGTAAAAATATTAAAGTGCCCTTGCATATCCTTGCGCTAAATGTCAGGAAAAATATTGAAGTGCCCTTCCATATCCTTGTGCTAAATGTCAGGAAAAAATATTCAAGTGCCCTCTTATACCCTTGCGCAAAATATCAGGAAAAATATTGAAGTGCTCTTCCATATCCTTGCGCTAAATGTCAGGTAAAAATATTCAAGTGCCCTTCCATATCCTTGCGCTAAATGTCAGGTAAAAATATTGAAGTGCCCTTCCATATCCTTGCGCTAAATGTCAGGTAAAAATATTAAAGTGCCCTTCCATATCCTTGCGCTAAATGTCAGGTAAAGTATTGAAGTGCCTTTCCATATCCTTGCGCTAAATGTCAGGAAAAGTATTGAAGTGCCTTCCATATCCTTGCACTAAATGTCAGGTAAGTATTGAAGTGCCCTTCCATATCCTTGCACTAAATGTCAGGAAAAATATTCAAGTGCCTTTCCATATCCTTGCGCTAAATGTCAGGAAAAAATATTGAAGTGCCCTTCCATATCCTTGCGCAAAATATCAGGAAAAATATTGAAGTGCCCTTCCATATCCTTGCGCAAAATATCAGGCAAAAATACTCAAGTGCCCTTTCATACCCTTGCGCAAAATATCAGGAAAAATATTGAAGTGCCCTTCTATATCCTTGCGCTAAATGTCAGGTAAAAAATATTCAAGTGCCCTTCCATATCCTTGCGCTAAATGTCAGGAAAAGTATTGAAGCGTCCCTAAATATCCGGCGTTGAATGTCAGGAAAAAATATTCATATATTTTTGCGCTGTTTGCTTTAATTTAGAAATGCATGTCACTTGATGCTCGAAATATTTTGAGATTTCATGGTATTCTTAGAAATGATAAGAGAATGCGGAAGGTGTAATATTCAACAAAACAGGCGATGAATTTCGTTGTTCTTTCTGTTGTATTTTTTGTGTGGTCAAAACAGTAGAAAGAAACTGGTGACGGCATACTTTTGGAAATATTCTAATTGTCTTGGGATTTACGATCGATTCTCAACAAACAACAGAAATATTTCATAACGTCCATTTAATCAAGATACAGCGTGGTTTGTGTGTTGTGTGTGTGTGTGTGTGTGTGTGTGTGTGTGTGTGTGTGTGTGTGTTGTGTGTGTGTGTGTGTGTGTTTGAGTGTGTGTGTGTGTGTGTGTGTGTGTGTGTGTGTGTGTGTGTGTGTGTGTGTGTGTGTGTGTGCAGGCGCGCGTACGCACACGTGCACACTTGTAACTATTGTATCTTTTCATGTTGATTTCAGCATCTTTCGTCAATACGTATGTTACAGTTACATTCCGTTTCGTTTTTCGGCGTGGTGGTGGTGGCATTTCGTTTATTTGTTTATTTTCGTATACTGAATGTATTCATGTTCAAAAGTGCTTTCAACACATGAGTGATGAGTTAATTTTCATAGAAATAAATTCTGGACTGCACAGCATGGGGGATCTCACTACAGTTTCTTGCGAACTGTGAGGTATCATAGCGTCACAGTTCAATCAAAGTATAAACTGAGATCCCTCTTTACAAGGCGAGGCAGCATCCCCGTCCTCCCCCCCTCCAGCCAAACCCCTCCCGCTTCCACTCCATCCCACCTCACCCCCAACATCCATCCACTATGTTGTTTTGTCTACATTGTGTAGAATTGAGACACAGTGCGGTATACCAGTTCCATTTCACACAAACATCTTAGAAAAAACAACAAAAAAACCAACTGCTAACTTCAGGACAAAGTCAAAACCCAGCTCTGTATAGATCTTCTAACCCGAATGTCCTGCGATATCTATCTATCTATATCTATCTATCTATCTATCTATCTATCTTACACACACACACACACACACACACACACACACACACACACACACACACACACACACACACATTTATATATTATAATAATTATATGTTGTGCGTGTATCTATCTATTTATCTATCTATCTATATATATATATATATATATATGTATTATATATATATATATATATACATATATATATATAAAGTCTGATCATTCAAAGAACAATGGTAGAGGAGATAAGTTGACCGGCAAACAGGTAGGTAGGTAGGTAGGTAGTAGGTAGGTAGGTAGATAGGTAGGTAAATAGGTAGGTAGGTAGATAGGTAGGTAGGTAATAGATGGGTAGGTAGGTAGAAGGTAGGCAGATAGGCAGGTAGATAGGTAGGTAGATAGTAGGTAGATAGGTAGGCAGATAGGTAGGCAGATAGGTAGGTAGATAGGTAGGTAGATAGGTAGGTAGGTAGGTAGATAGGTAGATAGGTAGGTAGATAGGTAGGTAGATAGGTAGGTAGATAGGTAGGTAGATAGGTAGATAGGTTGGTAGATAGGTAGATAGGTAGGTAATATAGGTAGAGATAGTAGGTAGATAGGTAGGCAGATAGGTGGGTAGATAGGTAGATAGGTAGGCAGATACGTAGGTAGATAGGTAGATAGGTAGGCAGACAGTAGGTAGATAGGTAGGTAGATAGGTAGGTAGATAGGTAGATAGGTAGATAGGTAGATAGGTAGGCAGATAGGTAGGTAGATAGGTAGATAGGTAGGTAGATAGGTAGGTAGATAGGTAGGTAGATAGGTAGATAGGTAGGCAGACAGGTAGGTAGATAGGTAGGTAGATAGGTAGGTAGATAGGTAGATAGGTAGGTAGATAGGTAGATAGGTAGGCAGATAGGTAGGTAGATAGGTAGGTAGATAGGTAGATAGGTAGGTAGATAGTAGGTAGATAGGTAGATAGGTAGGCAGACAGGTAGGTAGATAGGTAGACAGACAGGTAGGTAGATAGGTAGGAAGGTAGGTGTGCCTAATGTGCCCAGACAGGGGGGCCGATCAGGCCCTTGGGGGGGGGGGGGGGGGGGGGAGAACAAACATCTTCAGTAATTGCGCGTGTCACAGTGGTGATCAATTCTGAGCCACACAGCTCTGAGGAAGGCGAGAGAGGGGGAAGACAACGAGGAGGGGGGGGGGGGGATAAGGAGGAGTGGGTGGGACGTAGGGGAGGAGGGGAGGAGGGACGCCGACAGGGAGATGTGCTGCTGCGTGGATGGGAGGGGCGGGGAAGGGTGGGGAAGGGGAGGGGGAGGGGGGGGGGAAGTGGCGGGGCGAGAGGGAAGGGGGAGGTAGGGGGGGGGGGGGGGGGGGGTCCGCTGCTTTCGGCATTGATCAGCAACGTGAAGCCTGACGTAATTTGTAACGGCACGAGAATGTCACGTCAAAATTTCATCGTTGGCTGACAGAGAGAATCGAGTGGTGTTTTGGGGTGTGGTGTGGTGTCGTGTGGTGTGATGTGATGTGTAGGGGTGGGGGTGGGGTAGGATAGGATGGGAGTGGGGTGGGAGCGGGGGGGGGGGGGTTAGGATGGAGGTTGGGGAAGTAGAAGGGATGGGTGGATGGAGAAGAAAGAGGAGGAGGAGGAGGAGGAGGAGTGGTGAAGTTGGTGGCGATGATCTCTCTTCTCTCTGTGTCTCTCTGTCTCTGTCTCTCTGTCTCTGTCTCTGTCTCTCTCTCATTCTGTCTGTCTGTCTGTCTGTCTGTGTCTCTGTCTCTATGTCGCTCGAGCTTGCGCTCTTTGAGAGAGAGAGAGAGAGAGAGAGAGAGAGAGAGAGGAGAGAGAGAGAGAGAGAGAGAGAGAGAGAGAGAGAGAGAAAATTTGTGTTCCTAATATTCCTAGTTCTCCTCGAAGGTCAAGGAGTACGAATAAGACATTTTTCTTTCTTTACCCGTAACCACACTTTTTTTTCTCTGTGTCTGTTTCATTAAAGAAAATTTTTTTTCATATAATCACATCCGTCCAAGTTTGTCCTGTTCCTGGTCTATTCCTGATTTTTTATTATGACTGCCCCAATTTTCTATCTAATCTTCTTTTGTGTTTATAACGCCCTGTCTCCCCACCTCCACCACCACCCTTCCCTCCGATTTGTCCATCCCCTCCCTCTCCCTGCCCCCATCTCTCAACACGCACACTCACAATTCCCCAGTCCATCGCTGCGTACCGACTGACCATACAATAATGATTGTCGTTCGCCACGTCGTCTGTCTTCTGCCCCCTCCCCCCCCCCCTTCCCTGCCCCAATCTTACCCCCTCCCCTCTTTACCAAACTCAAACTGCTGCCCCCCTCCCCCCCCCTCCTCCCCCCCCCCCCTTCGTCGGACACACAAACACACTTACACATTCCTCTCACTAAATCCAATCATATTTCAAGTCTCTCGGTTTTTTTTTTCTCCCCTGCTCTCTCCCCCCCCCCCCCCCCCCCCCCCCCGTCGCTCCTACCGCCTCCCCCCCGCCTCCCATCCCCCCACCCCCCCCCCTATATCTACGCTTGCTATACATTTCAGTGCTACGCCTTCCTAAGCTCTTCATCGCACAGGTGTGTGTGTGTGTGTGTGTGTGTGTGTGTGTGTGTGTGTGTGTGTGTGTGTGTGTGTGTGTGTGTGTGTGTGTGTGTGTGTGTGGCGTGCGCGTGCGTGCGTGTATGTTGTGTGTGTGTGTGTGTGTGTGTGTGCGTGCGCGTGTGTTGTATGCGTGCGTGCGTGTGTGCGTGCGTGTGTGCGTGCGTGTGTGGGCCCGCGTGCGCTGTGTGTGTTTCTTGGATTACATAAACATGATTAATTCTCTTTTCTTGCCACGAAATCCGCATTTGTATCAGACCTCCTCGCAACCCCCCCCCCCCCCCGCCCCTCCCTCGACAGATTGTTACCATCCCCACTCCCACCTCACCTCACCTCAGCTCACCCCACTCTGCTCTCTGTCTGTCTTCTGTCTGTCTCTGTCCTGTCTCTGTCTCTTCTCTCTCTCTCCCTCCTCTCTCTCTCTCTCTCCTTCTGTTGGCTGTTTCTCGTCTTCTGTGGTCCGTCTCTTCCAATTTGGCAGAGCAAGGGTAAAAGGGACAGAACTCGGTGTTATGTGTGCGTTTGCCTGCGTGCATGCGTGCGTGCGCACGCTTGCTGTGTAGTGTGTGTGTGTGGTGTGTGATGTGGTGTGTGTGTGTGTGGTGTATGTGTGTGTGTGTGTTTTGTGTGTGTGTGTGGCGTGCGTGCGTGTGTGTGTATGTGTGTGTAGTGTGTGTGTGATGTGTGTGTGGTGTGTGCGTGTGCGTGCGTGCGGTGTGTGTGTGTGTGTGTGTGTGTGTGTGTGTGTGTGTGTTGTGTGTGGCGTGTGTGTGTGTGTGTGGCGCCGCGCGCGCGCGCGTGTAGACGGTTAAACAGATGGGGATGGAGTGAGGGTGATAGGGAAGAGAGAGAGAAAGAGAAAGAGGTATGAGGTGGGAAATGACAGGGGGTGGGGGAGGTGGGGGGGGGCTGAGGGAGGGGGGAGAAGGGGGGGTGGTGGTGGTGGGTGGGGTGGTGGTGGGGGTGACAAGCTATTAGAAAACTGACAGGTCCTCTCTTCGCTGCTGTGTCAGATCAAACACGTCACGGGCAGCGCACGGCCCAGGACTCTTTCCCCGACCGGCCGGCTGGAGTTGTCTTTCTTCTTCTTCATCGGAGTTGCAGGAGTTGTCTTTCTTCTTTATCGGATTTGGAGGAGTTGTCTTTCTTTTTCGTGATTATGCTTCTCTCCCCCTCCCCCCTCCCCTCCCTTCCTTCTTGCTTTTCTTTTATACTCCCCCCCCCCCCCCCCCCCCCGCCTCTCTCTCTCTCTTAAAATATGAACATCATACCTCTTTCTCTGTCCCTTCCCCCTCTCTGCAATTGTCCGTCTGTGTGTCTGAGTGTCTGTCTGTCTGTCTCTCTCTCTCCTGCCCCCTCTCTGTCTCTCTGTGTGTATGTCTCTCTTTCTGTGTGTGTGTGTCTCTCTCAATGCAAATAAAATCAGTTTTTGCCTTAAATGTCCTTTCGGATCACATTCCATAAGGATAGCAGCGTGTTTCCAGACAGCTTTGATCTAACTGATGAGCGCGTAACGATAAATGTCTTATAAACTTATGGCACAATCGTTAACAGTAAGAAATCAAGCTGAAGAGTTGAGACAAACGAAACGTTTTATAGAGTTGACGTGTTTCTTCCATGTACGCATTTCTTCAAGCACAGTAAATATGTATCCTAAAGCTATGCCAGATAGCATGAATAGGGATGTCGATTCAGTATACTAGTCATAAAGGTGTCTACAGTTAGAGACGAGATCTCTCTCTCTCTCTCTCTCTCTCTCTCTCTCTCTCTCTTCTCTGCTATTCTCTCTCTCTCTCCCCCTCTCTACCATCCTCTCTCTCTCTCTCTCCTCTCCTCTCCCCCCCTCTCTGCCATCCTCTCTCTCTCTCTCTCTCTCTCTCTCTCTCTCTCTCTCTCTCTCTCTCTCTCCTCATTTTTGCCCACCCTACTGCCTTCTGTTTCTCCCCACCCTCATCCCCATCCCACAATTCTCTGTCTGTCTGTCTGTCTGTCCGTCCATCAGTTCCACCCTCTCTCTCTCTCTCTCTCTCTCTCTCTCCTCATTCCTCTCCCCCCTTCCTCTCTCTCTCTCTCTCTCTCCTCTCTCTCTCTCTCTCTCTCTCTCCTTTCCTAAAGATTAATTCCGCTGCCGTTCGTTCTTCACAGAAAGGGTGCCATTGTCATCATAACTTGTCACTCCTTGTAGGTACGACGCCCTCAGAGGTGACACTAGGGACAGCGTGAGGCGCGGGTGGGGGGGGGGGGGGGGGGGGGGGGGGGGGGGGGGGGGCGTTGGAGGGGGGGGAGAGGTGATGGGATGATGAGGGTAAGGTCAGGTGTGGGAGAAGAACGGAGAGATGGAGGAGGAGAAGGAGGGAAGGTTTGGGGGGGGGGGGGAGTGGATAGGGAATCGGAAGGAAGATGGATACATGGGGGGGAGGGGGGCGGGGGGGGGGGGGGGGGGGGGGGGGGGGGGGGGCGGGGGGGGGGAGGGAAGAGTGTGACAAGCTATTAGAAAGCTGACAGGCCCGGTCAGCGCAGTTCTGTCAATTCCAACACCTGGCGATTAACGCTTGCGGGATGACTGCATGACACAGGGATGTCCCTTTCTGGGTCTGTCTTTTTTTTTTTTTTTTTTTTTCTTTTGGGGGGGGGGGGGGGGGGGGTGTTAAAAGTTCTACTTATTTTCTTTCTTAGTCGTTGTTGTTGTTGTTCTTGTTTTTTTCAGCGATACCTTTTCCTTCTCCTCCTCCTCCTCCTCCTCCTCCTGTCGCCTTATCTCCCTTGCTACCCTTTTTTGTTTGTTCTACTCCTACCGGTCATTATTTATGTTTTGTTTTTACTGGTCTCTTTATTAGTAAATACATAACAGTCGTCGTCGGCGTCGGCGTCGTCGTCGTCATCGTCATCGTCATCATCATCATCATTACCCCCCTCTCTCTTTCTCTCTCTTCCTTCCCTCTCTCTTTGTTTCTCTGTCTCTGTCTCTGTATGTCTGTCTTTGTGTCTCTGTCTGTCTGTCTGTTTCTGTCTCTCTCTCAAACACTCAAACACAACACACACACACACACACACACACACACCACACACACACACACACACACACACGCGCCGCGCGCCGCGCGCGCGCGCGCACGCACAGAGTAAATAGTTATAATTCCTCCCCCCCCCCCCCCCCCAAGTTTGCTTCTGTACTTGCCATTAATATGATCCCTTGTGTTCACCTTACAGCCTCCGCTGGCCTATAGCAACGTGTACGATACGTGTCTGCATTGCTGTTTATCTTATTCTATGTGATTAAAACAGCCAGCCAATGAAACAATGTTGGCAACAGTGTACACATTGTTGAAGGGAAACCAGCGCACGTTATGAATGTTAACAAATAGGCTTGCTCTACATATCAGAATCTGTCGGCAATCTATAAATAAAAAATGCTGGAAAATCCACAAAAAAATGGGAACAAATAAGAATAATCAGTTCTGTTAATTAAAGTATGCGAACGCACAGGTTCACGCTACACAGTTTCCGTTAGCAATCGACAGAGAATGTTGGAATCCATGTAAACTTGAACAAAGAGATTTACTGAGCATATGTGTGTTGGCAATCTACCAAGAACGTTTGAGTTCACCGAAAGGTAAAAATTCTCTAACCTATACTTAAAGCATATAATACGGTTAGAGATATTGTACAAGCGGCTACACAGCCAGTTTCTGAATTTTCTCTCTCTCTGTGTCTCTCTCCCTCTCTGTCTCTTCTCTCTCTCTCTCTCTCTGTCTCTCTCTCTTTCTCCCCCTCCCCCCCTTTCTCTCTTCTCTCTGTCTCCTTTCTCATCCCCGCTTATCTACTCAACCCTTCCATGCTCTCCTTTCCTGTCTCTGTCTGTCTGTCTCTGTCTCTGTCTCTCTGTTTCTCTCTCTCTCTCTCTCTCTCTCTCTCTCTCTCCTCTCTCTCTCTCTCTCTCTCTGTCCCAGTTCTCTCTCCCTTTCTCTCCTCTTCCTTCCTTTCCCGAAGGGAGGAGGGAGGTAAACTTTAGGATGAAGAAGGAAGGGCGGGGGTGGTGGGGAGTGTTGGGGTGTCGGATGGGATGGGCGAGGCCACGGGTGTATAGATTCAGGGGGGGGGGGGGGGGGGGGGGGGAGCTCAGGAGGAAAGGAAGGACAGCGGTGGTGACAGGCTATTAGAAAGTCAACAGGCCCAGTTATCGCAGTGCTGTCACATCCAGTGCTTGCCCCCTAACACCTACACTAACAGCATGACCCAGGGATGGTCCCTGTCCCCCCTCTTCTTCTTCTCCTTCTCTCCTTTTCCTTCTTTTCCCCTTGTTCTTGTTGTCTTGTTGTTGTTGTTGTTGTTGTTGTTCTTGTTCTGTTTCTTGTTGTTGTTGTTGTTGTTGTTCTTCTTCTTCTTCTTCTTCTTCTTCTTCTTCTTCTTCTTCTTCTTCTCTTCTTCTCATATCACCCGCTCTCTTTGTTTTCCCCTATAGTTACACGTTTTCGATTTTTTTTTATACTCCTTTCCTTTCTGTGTGTGTCGAATTCATATTTCGTTTCTTTTTCTTTTTTTTTTTTCTCACTGTGGTGGATGTTCGTCTATGCATGGTACCGTTGTGCGTCTCTCGTACTTACAATAACGACTATTGAATCAGCATCTACTAGATGGCTTAGATGGGGTTAAATAATTTCTTAAATAATCGAAACATTTTCATTTCTTTGGTCCCTGTCTCGTTTGTCTTTATTCCTTCTGCCTTTCACTCTTATCCATCGATTCCTTCATATATTGAACATTTTCTTACAGCATTCATCTTTTTCATCAGCTCACTTACGTTCTTCATTTTTTTTAAATCACGTATTCATTCATTCATTCATGTATTCACTTACCCACCTTCCTTTTTTTTTTTTTTCCAAACTCAAGATTTTTCGTTCTCTCAATTAAAACAACAGTGATATTCCTTCCACCCTCTCTTTCGACACCTCCGCCCATTCTTTCGCTCTCTCTCTTTATTCCTATTCTCCTGTTTTTGTCTCTTCCTCTTCCCTTTTTTCTTTCACCCTCAAATTAAATTTCTCACCACCGATTTCCTCATTTGCGCTCCCACCTTACTCCCCCCCCCCCCCCCCCCCAAAAAAAAAAAAAAAAAAAAAAAAAAACGGCTAAAGAGAAAGAAAAATGAAACTAGATAGGGAAAAAAAAATTAATTACAACACAGGCAAACCGACCGACAGACAGACAAACGGACGGACGGACAGACAGACAGATTGACAGAGAGAGAGGAGAGAGAGAGAGAGAGGAGAGAGAGAGAGAGAGTTAAGACAGAGAGAGTAAACAGAAAGACAGAAAGAGACAGACAGACAGCGAGAGAAACACACAGACAGAGACAGACAGACACACAGAGACAGAAACTAAGACTGAGACAGACAGAGATAGGGACAGAGACAAAGAGACAGATAGAGAGACGGGACACAGACAGGACAGGCAGACACAGATTTCTGTCTGTCTGTCTGCCTATCTCTTACTGACCGTGCCTTTTATGCTTCTTTCTTAGCTTTTTTTTTTATTTTTTTTTTTTTTTACTTTCTTTCTATCTCGTATTCTGTTCGCCATCCTATTTTCTTTCATTCCAAAAACACGGCTATTTCCGACCTTCTCTATCAAAGGGAAGCAATACATGAAGGGCCCCCTCCCCCCCTCCCCCCCCCCCCCCCCCCCCCTCCCCTCCCCCCCCCCCCCCCCCCCCCCCCCCCCCCCCCCCCCCCCCCCCCCCACCCGATACACACACATACTCTCCAGCCCCTCCCGGTAAACAAATCTTCAGTCACGTGACGTCCATACAGACATAAACACACAAACTCCGTCCCACCTCCTTTATCCGATTCCCTACCCCCCCCCCCCCCCCCCCCCCTTTAACTCTCTCTGTCCTCCTCTTCTTCTGTCTCTCTCCTCTCACACCACACACACAACACAAGCAAACAGACACAGACAGACAGATACACACACACACACCACACACACACACACACGCGCGCGCGCGCGCGCGCGCGCGCGCGCGCGCGCGAGTACATACGTACATACGCATTTGCACAAATTACATACAAATGCTTTCTGTCTGTCAGTCAGTCTGTATGTCTGTGTGTCCGTCCGCGCCCCCCGTCCCCCCCCTCCCCCCCCCCCCCCCCCCCCCCCCCCCTCACTCTCTCTCTCTTCTTCTCTCTGTTTTTTTTCGTGTTCGACTAGCTGTCACTATAACTTTCTCTCTCATACTTTTTTTCTGCTCTTAATTTTCTCACAATCCAATAAATGATCTGTGCTTATCTTTACGTTCCAAAAATGGGATCAATTTTCATTTAAAGCGATCCTTCCTTTCCCCCTCCACACACACACACACACACACACACACACACACACACACACACACACACACCACACCAACACAAATATTTCAAAGATTTTAATCCTGAGATCCTTTTTGGGGCATGGAGGTTTTGAAACAAATCAACAAATGTAAATGGAGCAAATCAAACATCCAGAAATTTTCCCACTAATTAACACACTGAATATAACGTTACGCAAATTTTTAAGTTTTAGAAACTTCGCTAAGTCTAGCAACACTTTTTTTTTTTACCACCACAGAGCAAACGACAAGAGTTAGATACGGACTTTATATATGTAAATTTTCTAGGTAATAAACTGATTTCTAATGTCGTTATGTTTGGTGCATTTCATTACAGAATGAAATTCATCACCAAGGTCATTCTGGTCGCAGTCCCGACAGAATCGTTCATCGTGAGGTATTCAAAATCGTCTGCCAAGTTCTATCATAAGTTTATGATTACGACAGCGAAACGAATTAGTGGGTATATAAATTATAAACATCAGGCAACATTTCAATATATTTTTCACGACAAAACTCTGTTCTAATATTTTCTATAAAATAAACACTTATTACTAGATTCTAAAGCATCATTCTATGTACTTAAATGAATTACTTCTAATGAATTACGAACATTTCTACAAAGACTATGAACTGACGAAAACTGTTTCTATTAGGATATCCCGTATACAACCACCTAGATGTAAAACGCTGATTTCTGTATAAATCATATAATACTTTATACAATCTAGATGAATATTTGTTTGTTTGTGGAGAGAGTAATAATGACCAGAATTTTTATCATTCGTGCATATACTTGAACTGAAACAGGACATATTCCTAGTTTTCCACAGATCAATTCTGTTTTGGTAGAACGATTTAAATGAAAAAGATGCCTCACAAATTTAAGCTGAAAACTTTCGATTAGCTTTAATCACTATATCCCCAAATTTCACACCCATATAAAAGTACAGGCAGTATCATTGTCTGGTATAAGTCCAGTACAATGTTTATAAGCAAAATTTGAAATCTTGCCGTCTTTAACAAAGAAAACATTGCACATTGCACTTGGTCATACGCATACTTCTTACATGTATAAAAATTTCCTGTTCTGCTGAAAAATTATACCTAGATATTTGCAAGTGTGTACTATTTCTATAGGCTGGTTTCTGAAGTTGAGTTTTTTCCCTAGGATTACTGCGTCCATTAAAGACTGCAACCTTGTTATTGCTACATTAACATTAAGCTTCCATGTATCACAAATACTCGCTTAATACATCAAGAGCATGCTGTAAACCACAAAAAAATCTGCAATAATAACAATATCATCAGCATATAAAAGTAAAACTAAACTAATGTAACTTAATAATTCTGAATCGGGAAGATTTAAAATCAATATTTAAGAAAGCACAGTTACGATCTATGAGATATCGTTCAAGATCATTCAAATACAAAGAAAATAGCAAAGGTGAAAGATTTTCACCTTGACGAACACCTCTAAAACTGCCAAAATATTCAGACTGTGTCCCATTTATAAATATACAAGATTTTATTTGCTGATATATATTCGTGATTACTTGCAAAATCTTTCCATTTACACCTTCTTTGATAAGCTTTTGCCATAATCCCTGCATCCAACCTGAATCAAACGCTTTTGTGAAATCAACAAAAACACAAAACAATTGCTTGTTACGACTACTGAAAATATCAATTAAAACTTTTAAAAACAAATATATGATCTGTTGTAGAATGACCTCGGAAAGGGATATAAACTGAACCGACAAGCAGATCTTGATCATAGCATGTCAGCAGTTTATTGATTTTTAACCACAAAACACAGTCACTATCACCATTGGCTTCAGGTTCCAATAACTGAATGAAATCTTCATATATATATTTTTTTTATAGGCAATGACTGCGTCACCGGATCTTTGATAGGAAAGATATTTTCGACTAAGCAAAGCCATAGAGTAGCCAAGTTTACTAAAGCAGTCCACTAAATAGTCAGAGTCTTGTGCATCAGTTCTACTTTCAGTGAATGTTAATATGTCAAACTGAGAAATATAGTTCGTAAATTCTTTAAACTGCAAACGCCTTTTTAGTCCACAAACACTGACTGACAAGAAAGACAAACTTCATTTAGAACTAGAGAAATTTGAAGAACAATTCAAACTAGAAACACTGTCAAGGCTTGAATACGGATGTACATCACCACGTCCTCTAGCAGACCCCTATAGCTCACAGACAAGGAGGTGCTGCAGCCCAAGGAACTTGAAGTTCACATCAACGCCCACCTTGAAGAGGTCGTCAGGGCTGTCCACCAGCACGACGTGTGTCGTCTCCTGACCAGGGATCTTCTTCAGCTCACACCGAAGTCTGCCATCAGGAGTAGTATATACCTTGTCCACTTTGTCCGACTTCTTCACCAGTTGAAGAAGCCTGCTACGAAGGACAGTCAGGTCGTCGTTCAGACAGGGCCCCTTGTATTGTTCTTTCTTAAGCAGCTCCTTCTTCTTCCTCATGACCTCACTTTTCACACCGTCTCGAAACAAACTCCACAAGCACGGGTCTGCACTTGACACTCAACTTCGTGCCGTTCCTGTGAACAACACACATATCCGACGCCTTCACTTCACACCCTGCCTCTTGGACTAGCGTCGTTATCTACTGGTCGAGGTTCTCGTCTTCCTCTTCAGGCAGATTGATGATCCGCACTGTTTCCCGCCTGGTGTATTCTTCCTGGCCACCCAGGGACTAGTGCAGCTGAAGGTTTGATTTCTTCACGTGTTGAAGTATTTCCATATTTTACCACAAAACAGTGTCCGTCACTCCAGTGATCGCCCTCTCCAACCCCTTCACAACGAAACTTTCCATTTGTAGGCAATCACTGGAACAAGAATTTCGGCGACGCGCATCGCAATGACGTCACTGTCAACATTGACGTCATTCTGGTTCTGATTCTTTCCTTTGGTATTTGCATTTTTCTTGCTGCAGCTTTTATGTTGGAACATTTTCGTGGCATTTAGTCTGTGTAAAATGCTCTCCTGCACCTCGTCACACACTCCTGCTGTCGACTCCCTCACCAGCTTCTGCACGACACTGTCCAAACTAGAGTCCTGCCACTGTACCGCAGAAGTAGAGGCCCCAACCGACAGTCCCGCACAGGTCAGTTCAAAACCAAAATAATACAAAATAGATCACTCACTTGATCAAAAATTTTTGAAAAAGCGGCACGAACTGAAATCCGGAATACTCAACTACTTGACTACACTTTCAGGTTTAAAGTCAAAGAAAAACTAAAAGAAAACAGGGGAGAAAACACACACACAGAGCTCAAAATCAAAGCTGACCATCAGAATGACCCGGAAGTCACACACACACACACACGCGCGCGCGCGCGCGCGCGCACGCACGCACGCAACGCACACACAACACACACACACACCACGCATCATATATACTGTTTAATTGTCATACCTAAGCTTAACAGAGTTAAAAAGGCTATATTTCAGGTAGGATTCACGCTCCTCTCCCCTTCCAACTCATTCGTGTTCATGTCTCAGAACCAATACAATTTATTCAGAACAATGGAAGGTGGTGGAGTCTCGCAGACTTTCCCAACACGATGATCCATCACACTCTTTCATTGTTTACAGCGTTATACATAGCCGACGGCAGCAAATATGAGTGATGACTGTGAACGGAAAAAAGATGAAAAAAAAAACAACAACACCCCTTGAACTATGTATTTGAAGACTCTGAAACAGCGCTTTGTTCTCTCACTTACTGCCGTCTTTGAAACATAAATGTGTGAAACGACATGTGCACACCGTTGCTTTGTCGGTGTTGAAGAGGTGATCGATGTGATCGATTTTCCGTGTCGTTGCTCTTTGCCACTTTATTGGTCGCTGTCTTTGGTATCTTACGGAAGAAAAGGCCTGTGTTTGTGAGCCCTAGAGCCATACATCCAACAATAGCAAAGTAGGACCCCCCCCCCCCCCTCCAACTCCCTTTCTTCTCTTTTCCATTCCCCTCCAGGGGGTATTGAAGTGAAGTATTAACAGTTGTCGATTTTACTGGCAAGATGAGGAGAACAACTACACAGCTATCCTTAACGTACTGAAGGCGCAGTATAACCTGCTTTGCTCTCAGCTACCACGCTCTCTAGTCTTGTCATCGGGTTTGACACAGTTTCTCCAGCCGGCAACTTGAAACGTGTGGAGAGGCCTTTAGGCGTTAACTCTTTGGATGCTGTTCTTGCAAGTCGTCTGCACTCGATAGCTCCTCTGGCCTCCAAAAGAGTTGGAGGCATATATAAAAGAATAACACAAAGGGTGTTTACCATTTACAGGGCTTTAACAAAGGATGGATCCAGAAACAATCGCGGTTTCGATTTTTCCCCTCGTTTTGTATGTCTGTTCATTGTGGAGTGAAAAAAAAATCCAATGCAAAGTCGACTGTCTGTCTGTCTGTCTCTATCTCAGGATTAAACTTTTTTTTGCGGGTGTGTGTGTGTGTGTGTGTGGTGTGTGTGTGTGTGTGTGTGAGTGTGTGTGTGTGTGTACTTTTCCCCCCTTTGAATACGGTCGTGTGAATACTACCGCATAAATACGGACGCAGTTTTGAAGTTTGTTTTGTAGTATTTAGTGCTAACATAGTAGACTAGTTTAGGCACGTATGAAAATGATACTTAAGCCAATACTTTTAGCATTGTGAAACAAAGAATTATCGTCATTCTCTCTCGGCCTCTCTCTCTCTCTGTCTCTCTGTCTCTCTCTCTCCTCCCCCCCCCCCCCCCCCCTCACTCTCACTCTCTCAATTTTGAGTAGGAATCTATGATGTTAATATGAAAATAGACATAATGATAAATCAAACAGGTATTAATTTTGCAAATTTGAAATGTTAGTGATAATGCACCGCCAAAGAAAAAAAAAAAAAGAAAGAAAAAAAAACAAAAACGAATCACGAGACAAAACACGACGCGTTTCGACCTCCTAAGGTCTTCTTCAGGCACGATACAAAACACTCAGGACTAGGAAAATGAACGAGCAGTCACTTATCTTCATCCAATTCGGCGCAAGATAGTCGTTGAATGATTATCACTAACATTCCAAATTTGTTTAGATTTCCACCAGCAGTCGCCTTACATTGCAATTAATTTTGCAGTATGACGGAGAAACGAAGCCTATTTTCTTGTCGAAAAAAAAAAGAAAGAAAAAAAAAAGCGCTGTATGTGAGGAAAAAAAAAATCGATTAACGAAATATTGCAAAGATTTGTAGGTATGTTACAGCCAGAAAAATCTCTTACAGCCAAGACATTTGGGAGTGTATATATCTAATTTATTGAAACTAAGGAATTTGTATGCGAGTAATCTCGAAAGCAACATTTGGCTGCAAAGATCCCTGCGTGTAAATAATTGGCAAGATACTAATCCGGAGCTTTTTTTTTTTTTTTTTTTGTTCGTTTGTCTTTTATTGAAAAATTGAATTACTCCCCTTCGAATATCCTGTCAATGTAATGATTTTTCCTTGTCAAACGTATACCCCTTGTATACAGGCTGGTGGCCTTAACACTGAGTTTCTGAGTTCTGTCTCTGTCCCTGTCTGTCTGTCTGTCTCTGTCTGTCTGTCTGTCTCTCTCTCCCCCCCTCTCTCTCTCTCTCTCTCTCTCTCTCTCTCTCTGAGCGGGGGTGGGTGGTGGTGTGGTGATGGAGTGTTTGGAAGGGTCAATAAGATAACTGAAAACCGTAGGCCGGATCATCATTCAATTTCAGGGTGGTGAATACAGCGCCAGCCAATCTCTCAAAGTTATTAAGTTTTGTGATCATCAGGTCAAAATCTGACGAAAGGTCATAGGACTACATAATCATAAATCATGCACACACACACACACACACACACACACACACACACACACACACACACACATACACACACACACACACACACACGCACGCAGACAGACAGACAGACAGACAGACAGACAGACAGACAGACAGACAGACAGACAGACACACACACACACACACACAACACACACACACACACACACACACACACACAACGCTGTACTTCAGAAAAAAAACAAACAAAAAAACAACAAAAACAGGCCAGTTCATTTTTGTTCAAAGCTGACGCAAGTAGGGTAATTTTTTTTTTCTTTTCATGTTTGATCATTCGTTTGTTTGTTTTCTTGACGTGCCTCCTCCAAGCTCTCTAGTTGGTCGACATCATGTTTTCCTTTCATTTTCTTCTTCTGTGTGTGTGTGTGTGTGTGTGTGTGTGTGTGTGTGTGTGTGTGTGTGTTTTGCTGGTGTTTCCATCCTCATCTCTCCCTCTCTCTCTCTCTCTCTCTCTCTCTCTCTCCTTTGCAGACCCTCACTCACAACGCCTAGTTTCCATCTTCCATCACTGAAGACTATTCGCATGTTGATTTTCACGTTTTGACGTTTGACATTAAGCTTGTGGATCTGGGGGTCTCTTAAAAGGACGGCTGTGTCCTCCTATCAAACACGTGTAGTCAGGAATCAAGTTTTGGGCATGCCAAGCACGTGAACAACGGATCCTTGTCAAAGTGACCTTCTTTCCTACTTTTCCCCGTACTACTGGTTTCACGTGCGATGGCAGTTCCACGTCGCTCTTTTTCAATGTTTGAGCAATGATCAAGATAAACATGGGCTTGCCTTTCAAACGTGACGTTCTTGCTTCATGAATACCAGGCCTGACAGAGGCGAGCAGGCGCGCGCGCGAGCGCGCGCGCACACACACACACACACACACACGCATACATATATACCACACACAAACACAACCACAGACACACACGCACGCACGTACGCACGCACGCACGCACGCACGCACGCACGCACGCACGCACGCACGCCACACACACACACACACACACACACACACACACACACACACACACACACTAACAGACAGATAAAAAGATCCCCCCCCCCCCCCCCCCCCCCCCCCTACACAACAGAATCCTTGCGCAACATTAAACAACTCTTGCCATCTAGTTGAACAGTCGACAGGCGTTATCTGTAATGGATTCGTACTCCTAACACACACACACACACACACACACACACACACACACACACACACACCACACACACACACTGACTGACTGAAACCAATTTATTGTCAGATTAAC
>CM065748.1:25360642-25370642 GCA_033310375.1 Conus canariensis | reverse complement strand
TGGAACTGGCTGACATATTACTCGTAAGAGTCGAACAGCTGATGGGTGTATATGGATTGGGGAAGGGGAGAAGAGGGAGGAAGAGAGTGGGTGGGGGGAATGAAAAAGCCTTGCTCTACGTGCAAATCAGACGCCGAACCATACTGATATAGTATATGCCTAGAATAAGATTTTAACATTTCAAAAATTCGCAAATTGGAAAAAAAAACAAACCCAACCAAAACTGTTAGGGGGAAGGGAGGCAGTGAGGAGGGGGTGGGGCGGTGGAAGAGTTAAAAATGTCTTCCAAGTGGATGAGATTTAATAAGATAAACAGCCAACATTGCCAGGCTCCAACCGTTCTCATAACTGGGATTAAAAACACTAGACATAGTCAGCGGAAGCTTGAAGGACTTCATCTTATCATGAAGAGGCTGAAAGTGATTTTTTGTACTAGTACAGTCAAATAAAAAATGAGGGATATCGAGAGTCTGACCACATGCACAAGCAGGTGCCGGTTTTAAATACCTACATAACCAACCATTAACCCGCAGCCTATGTACAAGATTACGCTTTGGGATTGGCCCTGGAGGATTACAACATTTGCTTGTTGGTTTAGTCATATCCCATCTGTGCTTCCGAGCTGAATCCTCAAGGTACTGATTCTGTCTTATGTTCCAGATTGAACTTGTCAGAATGTGAATAGCTTCAGATGAAGAAAGAAGGACATCACAATTCAAAACATCAGATTTATTTCTTGCAGCTTCCTTTGCATAAAAGTCAGCTAAGTCATTGCCACGTAAACTGGAGTGCCCTGGAACCCATAACAAAGTTACATCGATACCCTGGGTTATCAGCTGATGAATGAGAAATAACATCTCACACACCAAGTCTGAACGACTAGATTTTGATTGACAATGTAGAGCCGTAAGCGCTGATTTTGAGTCCGATAGAATAAGTATTTGTCTATGTATAACAGGCATGTCAAGTATAAAATCTAGTGCTTTCAAAATGGCAAATAACTCTGCTGTAAATATAGAACATCCTTTCGTAATATGGAATTTCTTTCTAATGCTAAGCGCTGGTATTACAAAGGAAGCCCCAACATCGGAAGAATCTAAAACAGAACCATCCGTGAAAATGTGTAGATAGGAATCGTATTTCCTACCTATCAAGTCTTTGGCATAGGATGATAGTAACAGAGGATTATCTTTTTTATGAAGATCTCCGTAAGTGAAGATGATTTCAGCCTGCTCTGACAACCACGAAGGGTATGAACAACATGGAACCTCGGCAATACCATCAAGAGACAGGTTACAGTTCTGAAACAATGGGGAAACATAATCACCTAGGGACATGTATACCGATTTGTTACGGATCTCTCCTGAAATATACGTACTTCCATCCAGTTCAGTCATTACTGAATTTGGGATGGTTCTAGCTCTCACTGTAAAATTACAGGCGCAACTTAGCCTGTGTTCATTTAAGGGTAACACACCAGCCTCCTTGTACGTCAAATCAATTGAAGCCCATCGGGGAAGTCCTAATGCAATTTTAAAGGCTAACGAGTCAATACTGGTTAGCTTGTGTAAATCTGTCTTTCCAGCTGTAAAAAAAAAAAGTTCTTGGCCATACGACAGAATTGAACGAACTAGCCCTGAGGCGACATAGACGAGATTAGATCCCCAGTTAATCAGAGGTATAGCAGAAAGAACACGTAATAAACCAGTTTTTTTCCTAGCCTTTTCTACAAGGTAATTGATATGTTTACACACACACACACACACACACACACACACACACACACACCACACACACACACACACATTATTACGCTATTTATATTGTAAATTGTTTCCATAACGGCAAGCAATGTACGTTCACTGCTAATTCATGTTCCACTGTGAATAAACACACGGGAGTTCCAGCAGCAGCGAAAATGACGTACGTCCTATGACGCATGACTGAGTTGAAGTATTACGTCTGAGATCTTCCGTACATAGAGTGCGGCCGAACGTCTTCATCTCCGACGCTACTGTCTTCACACTCTCAGTAATGCCTTCGTCAGTGTTGTCGTTCTTCCTACCACAAATTCTCTGATGATCTTGTCTGAATGAGAACTCTGTTATCTAATAACTGGTCGTCAGATCATATTGGCTACTATAGGGGGCAGCATACAAAAAGCGCGCGTTTTCTTTCTTTCTTTCTTTCTTTCTTAGTTAATGTTTCAAAGTTAAGTGACTGCAGGCGGAAATTGAAATAAATTCTAAAGAAAAATTACGGTTCCGCCGAACGAAGGAGACAAATTGCAAGACAGAATGTGACGCGTTTCGACCTCTTTGGTCTTCTCCAGGCAAGACACACAACTTTCACTGAAAACGAAGAACAAACCATCATTTATCTCCTCAAATTTGGGCGCAAAATGGATGTAAAGAAGACCAAAGAAGTCGAAACGCGTCGTGTTTGGTCTCGTAATTTGTTGGTCTGTTACGTTCGGCGGAACAGCAGTCTGTTGCTAACGTTTAGATAACAATAGTTTGCGCTCATGCTAACTAACACACGAGCGCATCATACTGTCAAGAACAGCGCATCGATTTGTCAGTAAAAGTGCATCCGCGTCCCGTATGGTCGAAGAGAAAGTCGACAGATGTCGACACAATAGCGAGAATGTTCGGAAATCGGCACGGAAGATAACCTATGTTAGAGGTCGCGTTCAGCGAGAATGACCTCGCCGTTTTCACCGGACAAATGGCAGCTGTGGGCACGCCCAAAGCAATTTAGTCAGCAATTTCAAGCAGAGAGAGAGAAAATGCCAAAACATGGGTGTGAGACAGTGCGCCTGGAAATACAGTCTGTCGATATCCCGATCCTCAGGCTGACGTGTGCTTCCAGTCAAATAGTTGACTCTTTTAATCTTTTCTGTTTTCTTTTTTCTTACTGGGCCCATAAACTGAGTAAGAAATAACTCTATTTGCGGTGGAATGCATGCATTATCCTCCCCGTTTCTTTATTTTTTTTAATGTTGTTATTGTTTTGTTTTTGTTTTTCCAGAACAGGTCGATTTTGCCAGGTATGTTAACGTAACAGTTCAAATCACAGAGAGAGAAAGGTGCGCCTCTAACGTAGACACTGTTTAAGACATGTCGACTTTTCATCATCATCATCATCATCATCATCATCATCATCATCATCATCATTATCATCACAATCATCATCACATTATCATTATTATTATCATTATTTTTGTTATTGCTATTATTATTATTACTATTATTATCATCATTATCTTTATCATTATAATGATAATAATAATAATGATAATAATAACAATAATGATGATGATGATGATGATTATCATTATTATAATTAGTAGTAGTAGTAGTAGTAACAATAGTAGTAGTCGTAATAGTTGTATCAATCGGTCCAGATTTACATTTTTCGTTTTGAAGTGACGTGTGTTTACCAAATGCACTTACACAATTTCTCCTGAACTTAAAGAAAGGCCATTCCATTTGCAATGGAAAGGTGTTATTGTCCCCTGACTTTCTGTCCGGACCGGGTCTATTGGTACAGTGACTGACCAGACTTCACATCTGGCATTGACAATCAGCATGGCATGCGGGTACATAGAGGAAGCACTTGCACTGATATTCTCAACAATATGTGCTTAGTGACAGTGGACCGCTCGCTTTCGGTACTCTCTGTCTGCCTGTCTGTCTGTCTCTGTCTGTCTGTCTATCTCTGTCTGTCCGTTCTCTCTCTCTCTCTGTGCCTCTGTCTTTATCTGTCTCTGTCTGTCTGTCTGTCTCTGTCTGTCTGTCTGTCTGACTCCTTTTTGAGCACTTGTTTTTGTTGTTGATGCTGGTTTTTTTTGTGCTTCTCAGCCCTGATAGGACCCTCGAGGTCGGCTGGGATATAGACAACATGAATTAAGTTGAATTCGTCTTTCCGTTCCTCTTCTTCGTCGTGTCGCCGTCGTCGTCATCCTCGTCGTCTTCGTCCTCGTCTTCTTCTCTCCCCCCTTTTCTTCTTCTTCTATTTCTTCTTCCTCCTCTTTTTTTTGGGGGGGTCTTCTTCTGCATTAGATTTCTTACATAAACTGTAGTCTTTCAACTGTGTGTTTATCATTAATCAATTGCTTGACTGATTGACTGCTTAATTGACTTAATCAGTCATCCCTTTATTCATCCTTCATCATTTATTTACTCATCAATCTGTCCGTTTTCTTTCTCCACCTGCCGTTTTGTCACATCACGGTGTCTGCACAACGTCAGTTACCCAGTTGTTTAATTCACATTCAGATTTCATGTCCATGCACATCATAGGTGAGGAGGTGGTAATCATACAAGAGAGAGAGAGAGAGAGAGAGAGAGAGAGAGAGAGAGAGAGAGAGACAGACAGACAGACAGACAGACAGACAGAAAGACAGAGACAGACAGAGACAGATAGGTGCAGCAAAATCACCAGCACACACACACACACACACACACACACACACACACACACACACACACACAGAGAGAGAGAGAGAGAGAGAGAGAGAGAGAGAGGAGAGAGAGAGAGAGAATAAAATGAAACAGGATCAAAACAAGATGAACTAAAATTAAATGAAACGGCCACAAAAAGATGCACACCACCAGCACCACCACGAACCTACGCCCTCACCTTCCTCGAAAACAAAAAACAAACTAAACAAAGCAGGAACTACATGGACAGTAAATGAAGCACTTGCAATACAATGCATGCAATCCGAGCTGTAATCTAAGTGTACATGCGCAAAGCAAAAAAAAAATGCGAGAGTTAGGAAGAAGAAGAAGACACGGTTGGTCGGAAGAGGAGGGGGTGGGAGTAGGAGGAGGAGGGCGGGGGGGGGGTGGGGGGGGGGGTACGAAGTGGAAAAGACTGATGATGCACTCAAGATCTTTTCATCAGAGATTTACGCTCTATTGAAAGTGTCAGCTCCTCTGTCCAACTCCTCTCCTCAGCAGTCCACCTCTATGCAATATCAAGTGCACCAGAACCGTAATGCAATGGATTCCATCTCACTGCGGCATTCCAGGAAATGAGGAGGCTGATAAAATGGCAAAACTTGGTGCCCAGGGCCACTAGGAAGAAACTGCAGTCAGCCTGACAGAGGTGAAGACCGTCATAAAAATGCTCTACAGGCCACCACAGCAGCAAGATGGCTATCATCAGCTAACCGGAGCAGAACAGGTGGTCATCTTCCGACTCAGAACCGGGCCCAACAGGCTAGCATCCCATTTACACCGCAAGCTGCACCTGAAACCATCCCCAATGTGCACAAGTGGGCAGGCAGAACAAACCACAAAACACATTCTGCAGGACTGTGGGGACCTGCAGCGTCTGAGGGATAGGACATGGCCGCAGCCGGTGCCCATCACCGACAAGCTGTACGGGTGTGTGGAGGCCCTGCAGAGGACCACCAGATTCATTACAGAATCCTGTCTACAGGTGTGATAGGCGATCGAGAAGAAGAAGAAGCAGTCCACCTGATCTCGTTCCTCCTCCTCCTCCTCCTCCTCCTCCTTCTCCTCCTCCTCCTCCTCCCACAAAACTGCTTGGAAGAGAGGGCGGGGTGTTGGAGGGGGGGGGGGGGGGGGAAGGTTGAGGTGGGATGAAGGCGAGGAGGTTGTGGTGGATGGTGATGTAGAATTAATGATAGATGTGTTCAATCAAGACATGCATTCTCTTAGGTTGCCTTTTCCATCTGTCATCATCAGCATCATCACCTCTCCCTACATCCCCCCCCTTCTCCACCCACCCCCCCAACCCCCAACATAGACCCTGGCCCTCATTCCTAAAACAGAGTTAGCAGAGAAAGACTGAGGATTGAAGAAGAGTGGGGATGAGGGTGGGGGTGAGGGTGGGGTGCTAAGTAGGGTGGAGAGGTGTGGTGGTGGTAGTGGCAGGAGTTTCAGAGTCTGCTTCTCGCTTTCCCTCTCCCATGTCAGCACCCACACTCTTCCTCTCACCCCCCTCCCCCACCCCACCCCTAACTTCACCCTCACCTCCATCCGCACGACCCATCCCTTATCCCACACAAAAAGATGGAGAGAAGAATGAGGAGGGGGACCACGACAGGAAGTGGTGGTGGCTGGTGGTGGTGTGAGGGTTAATGGGGGTACACGCGGAAGTGGGAAAACTACAGATTACTTCCCTTTCTTTCTCGCTTTCTTTCTTTCTTTCTTTCTTTCTTTCTTTTTTTCTTCTTCTTCTTCTTCCTGGTCGTATCTCCCGCTGTGCCCCACACGCCGCTCATTCCTATCTTTCGTCTACAGCCACAGCCCGGCCCGCCCCATAACAGCACCGGCATCGGTAATCCACAATAAGCCACCAGAAGTGGTCAATATCAAGTCATGAGACATCCCACCAGAGGAGACACTGCACTGCTGCCGAGTCACTTCGGTGGTGTTCAGTGGCGCCTGTTCTGATCCAACGTACGCAGGACACCCAACTACTAAGTCTCCTAACCGGGGACTAGAACTGCTTAGTAGCGGAGCCGGCGCGGGCGAGCTCTTCCTTCGGAGGGCGCCACCACGTCCGTCCAACGACAACAGCCCCCATGAACTTGGCAATACTGGGTGATCCGGAAGGAACCAATCAGGACATAGACGTGGAAAGGCAGTTGAAACTGAGTTG
Organism: Conus canariensis; assembly: GCA_033310375.1. Taxonomy (NCBI): domain Eukaryota; kingdom Metazoa; phylum Mollusca; class Gastropoda; order Neogastropoda; family Conidae; genus Conus; species Conus canariensis. The sequence continues at coordinate 25,364,003 of CM065748.1, read as the reverse complement.
GTTATGAGAGCATGGCATGAACGGCCACAGAATTTGAGACATTTTTACCTTAAATGCTAATCGATGAGGATGACGATGATGACGATGATGCTACGCGTTTTCATTCTGGTCTGAGACAGCATGACAGGATTATTTTCATAATATGTCCCGGCGTCAACCAGGCCCGAGAGATACAGACACATCCAATGTTAGAAAACAAATTGAGCAACACTCTCATAGACGCATTCGTTAAGTGGGTGAAACTCGACTGTGTGGCCCCAGTCTTTCCAGCTAAACCCATAGCAAACCGAACAATAGGCAGAAGCCGGTAGGGGCAGAAAACCCACACAAATCAATGACTCTCACGGTAATCGAACCCACGACCTCACAGCCGGGAATCCACGGCGCTAACCACTTCGCCACGACGGCTGGTCAAGCGGTACAGGATTTTGTTTTTGCACTCCTTTGCACTTCTAGACTGCGCTCTGCTCTAACCATCCTCACCCCCCACCCCCAATCCCCCACCTTCCCACTCAATCCATAGATGAAGGGCAAGGCTTGGGCGCGAGGATGTGGTGGCTGGAGGGGGGGGGGGGGGGAGGGTGAGAGAGAAAGTCGGTGCGGTGGAAAAAGAAACTGATATCGTCATCATAGCTTTGTACACCATCTAGATTATTCGTCCCCGAGTTCCTTCCCCCCTCTCTCCTTCGCTGAGACACTAAACCCATTATCCCCACCTAGAGGAGATGGAAGGTAAAGGTGCAGAAGAAGGGGGGGGGGGGGGGGGAGGGGGGGAGGGAGAGGGCAGGGAGGACAGGGCTAAGTTCCAATCATCGGCATTCCGTCAGATCAAAGATCTGGTCTCCAACGTCGCTAAGACCCCCCTGTGCCACGTCACCGTCTTTCTGAGAGAGAGAGAGAGAGAGAGAGAGAGAGAGAGAGAGAGAGAGAGAGAGAGAGAGAGAGACAGACAGACAGACAGACAGAGAGACAGACAGAGAGACAGAGAGACAGACACACACACTTACACACAAAACACACAGAAAGAAAGAGAGAGAGAGAGAGAGAGAGAGAGAGAAGAGAGAGAGAGAGAGAACGAGGGAGAGAACGAGGGAGAGGGGGAGAGAGAGGGAGAGGGAGAGAGAGACGGAGAGAGAGAGGGAGAGGGAAAGGTAGACATATGGAGAGAGAGAGAGAGAGAGAGAGAGAGAGAGAGAGAGAGAGAGAGAGAGAGAGAGAGAACACACACACACACACACACACACACACACACACACACACACACACACACACACACACACACAGTCGGAGAGAGATAGACAGACAGACAGAGAAACAGACAGACAGACAGAGAGAGAGAGAGACACACACACACACACACAGACAGGCAGACAGACAGACAGAGACAGAGGCAGAGATACAGACAGACAGAGAGAGAGAGAGAGAGAGAGAGAGGAGAGAGAGAGAAGAAGAAGAGAGAGAGAGAGAGAGAGAGAGAGAGAGAGAGAGAGAGAGCCAGAGACGCTTCATTGTTATTAACCATCAAGTTCTTATAACATAGATGAATGCATTTTTTTTCATTGAACAACAAGAAACGAAAGACAGATGTAATGTAAAATATATAACTCAATGTACGAGCTAAACGCCTCACTTATCAACAAAACTCTCTCTCTTTTCTCTCTCTCTCTCTCTCTCTCTCTCTCTCTCTCTCTTCTCTCTCATGCACACACACACACACACACACACACACACACACACACACACACACACACACACACCCAAGCCAACCTTTTACCCTGGCGCAGCTTGCGCGCGCGCGCGCGCGCGCGCACGCGCGCGCACACACACACACACACACACACACATGCGCGCGCACACACGCGCGTTTGCAGCCGCAAGCATGCAATCAAGCACAGCTAGAATGTCTGGCCACCCAAATTCCAAATCCAAATTGTTCAAGCAACAGCAAGACACCACCGGTGCCTTTGTTTATCTTTCAGAAAGCTTCTTTTTGTGTATCATTTTCCAAGCGTCGGAAACCAATTTCCCTATCGAATTTCACATGTCACTGTTGTCTAATGACAGCAAACGAACCCAATCTGCCTTCCTGTAAAGTCTTCCTCAAAAAAACTACACATCTCTTTCTCACAAAATCAAAATCTTTGCGGATCAAAAACAAAATGGATGTCGTCATCTACTTTGGAACTTCACCAGGGACTAGGATGTTCTGTGGATGTGTCAGACTGAAACCACGTGTTGTTTACCCATTCAAACCGGAAGTTCGTGATACAAATGGAGGAAATTACCACCATGTCATTCGTTTATCACAACATGAAAAAAAAACATTTCGACTTGAAATATATTCTATAATGAGAGAGGGAAAAAAATGACATGGTTCATTAGTTTCCACAGCAGAATGGCAATTCTATTCAAGTGTTTTGAATTAACCAATTAACCAAGTCTTCAATTCTGATAGAAGTTGGCAGTTCGTGACCAATGCCCTGGCACGCTCACACAATCCTTAGATCATTTTCAGAAGAGAAGAAAAAACATATGACGTCAAGTCTTGGTTACTCACTTCCATTATTTTGATCAAGCATCACAATAAATGTCTGCTCATGCATTTGATTGGTAGCAGTTTTAACAACTTGAAAACCAATTTACAAAGCATTTTGAAACAAGATTTCTGAGAAGAAAAAATCACAGATGATGAAACAGGAGCATATTAGGAGAGAGAGAGAGAGAGAGAGAGAGAGAGAGAGAGAATATGTTTGTGTGTGTGTGTATGTATGCGTGCGAGTGCGCGCTTTTGTATATGTATGCACCTATCTATCTATCTATCTGCTATCTGTCTGTCTACATATTTATCTATCTGTTTATCTGTCTATCTATCTGTTGATCTGTCTATCTATCTATCTATCTATGTCTATCTATCTATCTATCTGTTTATCTGTCGTCTGTCTATCAATTTATCTATCTATCTATCTTTCTGTGCATTTCCTCTGTGCCCTCCACTACCACCAACAAGACCATTCCCAGTCATTGTAGATTCTGACCAAAGTCCTCTTTCCTCTCAGACAAGAGACACCACCACTTCCACCGGAGCATTCTCAGCCCCTCCCGGCTGTACTGCCTCGCCCCTCCCCTTCCCCGCACACCTCTCCCCACCCCCCTCCCCGTTGAACACTCCATTCCCTCTCCCTCTCTCCTCTTCTGTCTCTCACCCCCCCCCCCCCCCCACCCATCACCTCACTTCTTCCTGACTGACAGAGGAGGAATATGAAGGGAGGGGAAGGATTTTGGAGGATATGAGAGAGAGAGAGAGAGAGGAGAGAGAGGAAGAGAGACGAGAGAGAGAGACAGAGAGAGAAGACAGAGAGAG
>CM065748.1:25340642-25345642 GCA_033310375.1 Conus canariensis | reverse complement strand
TTTCTTCTTCTTCTTCTTCTTCTTCTTCTTCTTCTTCTCTGTCTTCCAAGTTGGTCTCCATACAGATCAGAAGACCTTTCTTGTTTACGTTTTCTTTTCTTTTTTTTTTTAACCCTTCCTGATATCTACGCTTGGCGAACATTTTTGTTTGTTATTCCTAATCTATTTCCTACCCTTTTAAAAGAAACCTTTTTTTTTTACCTTTTTTTCTATTTTCACTCTTTCGATCCCCTTTTCTCTTGTTGTTATTTTCCCCAGCGGATGTTTTATGGAGAAAATTATTATGGGACGTAGACTCTTGATTCTGAATTAACGTCACGCGAACGCGGCATGAGAAGATGGAGATTTCCTCAACATTAAAAAAAAAAAAAAAAAAAAAAAAAATGGATAGATGGATGGATGGATGGATGGATGAATAGATACTAAACCGTTCAAACCATCCGTTAATCAATCAAACAATGAATCTAGGAATGGACGAACAAACGAACGAACGAACGAACGAACGAATGAATGAATGTATATGTATGAATGAGTGAATGAATGAATGAATAAATGAATGATGAATATGATTATATGAACGAATGAGAGAGTGAATGAATGAGTGAGTGAATGAATGAATGAATAAATGAATGAATGAGTGAATGAATATATATGAATGAATGAGTGAATGAGTGAGTGAGTGACTGAATGAATGAATAAATGAATGAATGAATGAAGGAAGGAAGGAAGGAAGGAAGGAAGGAAGGAAGGAAGGAAGGAAGGAAGGATATAGCGAACGGGTAGATAAAAGGTAAGCAAGAACGCAAGAATACATACAAAAATGTAGGGCATGGGGATGGGGGTCAACTAGGTGGTGTGGGGGTAGTGGTGGGGTGCGTGTTCGGGTGTAGAGGGAGGGCGGAGGGAGGGAGAACACGAGGGCGGAAAAAGGGGGTGGCAGTTTGGAAGTGTCATGACATTTCCTGTTCGTCGTGCAGTCATTTCAAAAGGAAAGCTAATTATTTTTCACCTTTTGCATTCATCTTCCTTCTACCTCTACCCCCCCCCCCCCTTTTTTTTTGTCCTTTCTTCACCTCCATTTTTTTTTTAAATCAATGAAACAATCAACATAGCCACCTGTCTCCCATCTTACAAATACATGTGTACACATAGACACAGGCAGACAGTGAGAGAGAGAGAGAGAGAGAGAGAGAGAGAGAGAGAGAGAGAGAGGAGAGAGAGAGGAGGAGAAAGAGGGAAGGAGGGAGAGAAAGAGAGAGAGAGAGAGAGAGAGAGAGAGAGAGGAGAGAGGAGGAGGAGGAGGAGGAGAGGAGAGGAGAAGAAGAGAGAAGAAGAAGAAGAAGAGAAGAAGAAGAAACAGAAGCAGCAGAAGAAGAAGAAGAAGAAGAAGAGAAAAAGCAGAAGAAGAAGAAAGAAGAAGAAAGAAGAAGAAGAAGAAGAAAAGCAGGTTCCACCGTGTCGCCGATGTCTTCGGGACAGCCGTGGGCTGACATCCGTCAGGGAGATTTACTTCCGGTTCTCAGTACATCGACTTTTCGCGACGGGAGATGGAGAACTGCTCATGGTTAATTTCCACATACGTAGGGAGGAGTGAAAGAGACAGGAGGGGGGGGGGGGGGGAGGGAGTTTGGGACACAATATGACAGAAAAAATAAACCAGGTAAAACAAGACCAAAGCGCTTGTAGTGAACGACTTGACAAGATGGAACGCGAAGTGGAGAGACTGGGAGGGGGGGGGGGGGGGGGGGGGGGGGAATCATGACCGGAAGTACATTTCCCCGACGACTGTCGAAACAACCTTGTCCGCAAGTTCACACAAGGCTCAGGAAACATGCCTGGCCCCAGAAGACTATTCCCTGTACTACGATCCCTCGATTGTTTTTTTCTGTGCGTCAAACAATTTAACAAACATCGATGCTGAACAAAAACAAAACAACACCCAATCTCCATCATCTCCCATTTGGTTTAGAGAGAGACAGTTCTGCCGTGATCCTGACATTTCTTCTAGCTATTCCTGACTATCCCTGAGCGTGTGTGAGACAGGAGTTCCATTCTCCACCCCACCCCCTCTCCTCCTCCTCCTCCTCCTCTTCCCTGCATCACCACCGATGTGGCAACGGTCGGGGGGGATGGGGGGGGGGGGGGGATTTATTCCGTCGGTGACAATGACTTTACTCCATACACCACACCCGCTGTATATCAACCTCGAAGAAGGTGCTCGAAAAGATCAGATCAACAACCGTCTGGATGCTTGTGTGGGAAAGGAAAGTTTCCAACTTCCTCATCTCTTGACGTCAATTCATTTCACGGCGGGCTAACAGAAATCTTTCTCTAGCCCCCCCCCCCCTCCCCCCTTTCCACTTCGCGTTACACCTTGTCAAGTCGTTCACTGGAACAGCTTTGTGGTGGTGGTCGTGTTTGACATCACTTCTTGTCATTGTCTCTCATGTTGTAGCCAGTTTTGTAGAGGGGATAGATCGGATCGCAGACGGGTCGATGGATGGCACATCTATCGGCGCTTTCTGAACATATCGTCCATCCTGAGGATGGGCCAAGGGTGGCGGAGGGTGGGGTGGGGTGGGGGTGGGGAGGGGCTTGGTGTCGGTTGGATGGAAGGGGAACGTAGTCGTGCGGGTCTGCGGAACGTTGTGGTTGCATAGAGAGAGACAGAGAGAGGGGGATGGAAGTTAGAGAGAGAGAGAGAGAGAGAGAGAGAGAGAGAGAGAGAGAGAGAGAGAGGAGACAACAAACACACACACACACACACACACACACACACACACACACACACACACACCACACACACGAGAGAACACGCTCAGAGAGAGAGAGAGAGAGAGAGAGAGAGAGAGAGAGAGAGAGAGAGAGAGAAGAGAGAGAGAGAGAGAGAGAGAGAAGACAGACAGACAGACAGACAGACAACAGACAGACAGAAGACAGAGACAGAGAGAGAGGAAGAGAAGGGGAGAGAGAGAGAGAGAGACAGAGAGTAAAGGGTGACGGGGAGACTGAACATCGTATCCCATAAAACAAAAATACAAACTGTCCATTTAGATCAACGGAATTATCTGCGGAACCTGACACACACCCAGTGATAAATGCTATCACAACTCTGCAGCTCAGCAAGTGGTTCCAATCCAACAAAGGACGGATACCATCGGAGACAGAAGGTTCGAATCGGTGAACTTTTCGCCTGATGGGACTCTCTGCTCCGTACACACAGATTTCAATATTACTTACCCCAACCCTCTTCTCTATTCTAGCCCCAGAATGTCTATCTTTTGTCCTTTTTTTTAAACCTTCCTTCTGTATGTTTCCGAGAAAAAAAAGAAAAACGATCACGAGAAGAGAGAGAGAGGAGAGAGAGAGAGAGAGAGAGAGAGAGAGAGAGAGAAGAGAGAGAGAGATGAACTGACAACAATTAAACGTTGTGTGTGTGTGTGTGTGTGTGTGTGTGTGTGTGTGTGTGTGTGTGTGTGTATGTGTGTGTGTGTGTACCTGCTCAAGATACCGATTCAAAGATCAATTTATTCTCATACCCGTGTCTGTCTGCAAAAGAAGCACAGCATTGCTGCAAAACATATCCATTAGTTTCTTTTCAAATTAAACATGCTGCAACTAGCGGCTCGTGAAATTTCTCTTATTGTTGAAGCTCAACCATTCGTTTCCATATCTGTTTCATCACATTAGCATTTCATGAATGTTGTCAAGTGAACTATTTCATGATCCATATGCAACAGTTTTAACCGACATCTAGCGGAAATTGTGCAAGCATTAGCATAAAGTGGATACCTATCCAGATCTTCTTACCCTATCTTATTTTGAATCCTCCTGGTATCCCCAAGGGCGGTTACAAACCAACATTCGTATCTTCTTGGTTATGTTCCAGTGTGTTTCATATCTGAATTTCTCATAAATATGATAAAATAATTTGGATGTTCGGATCAAATGTCTGGAAAAATTATAAATGTATCTCCTTACTTAAGGTTTTATTCAATTGCATCGCCGCTTTCTTTTCTTTAGTAATCAAGTGATCTGTTGCCATTTTTGCACTGCCCTTTGTTGTGAATGAAATACATAGCAATAGAAATGAACATAGCAAAAATAGAAATAGCAATAGAAATGAACATAGCAATAGAAATGAACATAGCAATAGAAATGAACATAGCAATAGGTGTTCACCACTTTAACTCGGAAGCACTAAAATTACGACCGTTTACATTTACAAAGACCCCCACCCCACCCCCTCCCCGCCTTTCTTAGATGTCATCACGCTATTTTTTTTCAAAGAATATTCTGCATGTTATTATTTCAATCTTTAAAACAACAACAACAACAACAACAACAAAAGATTAAATACTGTTGCAGACCAGATGGTGTAATCGTCATCTTGATAAAATCTACATTGTGTCGGGCAGTATCTGCATACCACGAGTGCCTCTTTCTTGTTAAGTATCAGGATGATGAACTCTGAAAATAATAACAGTGGGTTCAATACGCATCCCTGCCAAACACCAACTGCGCTCTTAAAAAATCCGATTGATTCTGAACCCGAATACACGATTATACTGAATCACACATAACAAGGAAAGAAGCAAAAAGCATTTATTCTTACACCCTGTTATCACTACATTCTAAAATTTTGTCAGGTTAGATATAATTGAAAGCATTTTTTCCACAAGACAACGCACGATTTGAGAGAGAGAGAGAGAGAGAGAGAGAGAGAGAGAGAGAGAGAGAGAGAGAGACAGACAACAGAGACAGAGAGAGGAGAGAGAGAGAGAGGAGGAGAGAGAGAGAGAGAGACAGACAGACAGAGACAGAGAGAGAGAACAGACAGACAGAGAGAAAGACACGAAGTCAGACAAGAGAGAAAGCGAGGGAAAGGGTGAGAAAGAGAGAGAGAGAAGAGAGAGAGAGAGAGAGAGAGAGAGAGAGAAAGTAAAAGGAAAGGGAATCTGACAGAGACAGACAGACAGACAAACAGACAGACAGTGAGA
>CM065748.1:25321767-25326767 GCA_033310375.1 Conus canariensis | reverse complement strand
CTGCTGCTACTGTGACTGTCGTTGCTGCTACTACAACCATCACTACCACTACTTCTACTATCACTGCTGCTGCTATTGATGTTGATACTGCTGCTGCTATCACTACGACTTTTACTACTTACTACTACTACTACTACTACTACTACTACTACTACTACTACTACTACTACTACTCCTCCTCCTATAGCTGCTGCTGCTGCGACTGTCTTTGCTGCTACTATGACCACTACAATTACTACCACTACTGCTACTATTGATGTTGATACTGCCGCTGCTGCTGCTGTTACTATGACTATTGCTACTTACTACTACTACTGTTACTACTACTGCTGCTGCTATCAGTACATCTACAACTACCACCACTGCTTCTGTTGCAACTGCTGATGATGAAGCTATTACTACTAATCCTGTCGCTGCTGCTACCTCTACTACCTCTTCTTCTTCTTCTTCTTTTACTATTTCTACAACTACTATTACTACTGCTGCTGCAACTACTACTACTACCTCCACCACCACCACCACCACCACTACTACTACTACTACTACTACCACTACTACTACTACTACTACTACTGCCACCACCACCACCACTACTACTACCACTACTACTACTGCACCACCACCACCACCACCACCACCACTGCTACTACTACTACTACTACTACAGCTGCTGCTGCTGCTGCTGTTTCTGCTGCTGCTACTACTACTACTACTACTACTGCTGCTGCTGCTGCTGCTGCTGCTTTTGTTCCTTCTTGGAAGGAGCATATTATATCAATTAAGAATACTCGTCAAGTGCGTTTTATAAAGAAAAGCGCTAGGCACGCACGTTCTCTCTCTCTCTCTCTCTCTCTCTCTCTCTCTCTCTCTCTCTCTCTCTCTCTCTCTCTCTCTCTCTCTCAAGCACACATGCACTCTCGCATGCACTTGCACTCGCGCGTCGAAACACACACACACACACACACACACACACACACACACACACACACACACACACACACACACACACACACACACGACCTCGTGTGACTTCATTTCAGTCACGATTTGGTTAATATACTATTGATCATTTGAAAGCTACATTTCATAACGTTTCACAATTCTATACGGTGTCTGCTTTTCTTTTCTCTTCTGTTTTTTTTCCCCCAACACTTCTTGTTTTAAACGTTGGCTCTGTCGACAGCAGTCTCTGACAAAGGCTTGTGCAAATACCTTCACCCTGAACACCATTTCTATGGCTTACGATAGAAGGGGGCGTGTCTATGGTTCAAATAGGAAAATAGAAACCAACCAACAAACAAACAAACAAACAAACAAACTAAAAAGAAAGGTCGGTCAATGGCATGATGTGTGGTGGGGTGGGGGTGGGGGTGGGGTGCAGCCTTCACTCACCGCGCCTTGTAAGACGAAAATGATGGTATCTATTGTGCAGGCGAAACGGTCTCTTTACTCCACGCTGTTTGCGTGATTTCCATCTCCTCGCACATGTGAGGAGAAGAAGAAGAAGAAGAAGAAGAAGAAGAAGAAGAAGAAGAAGAAGAAGAAGAAGAAGAGAAGAAGAAGAGACGAAGAAGAAGAGGACGAAGAAGAAGAGACGAGAAGAAGAAGGACGAAGACGAAGAAGAACGAAGACGAAGAGAGAAGAAGAAGAAGAGGAAGAAGAGAAGAAGAAGAAGAGAAGAAGGAAGAAGAAGAAGAGGAAGAAGAGGAAGAGAAGAGAAGAAGAGAGAAGAAGAAGAAGAAGAGGAAGAAGAGGAAGAGGAAGAGAGGAAGGAGGAGGAGGGGGAAGGAGGAGAGAGAAGAGGAGGAGGAGAGAGAGATGAGATGGAGATGAGAGAGGAGAGGAAGAGAGAAGATGAGAAGAAGAAAGAGAGAAGAATGATGATGATGATGAATGATGATGATGATGATGATGATGATGATGATGATGATGATGATGATGATGATGATGATGATGATGAATGATGATGAGAATGATGATGAACAAGACAGCAGCAAGAAGAAGAAGAAGAAGAAGAAGAAGAAGAAGAAGAAGAAGAAGAAGAAGAAGAAGAGAAGAAGAAGAGAAGAAGAAGAAGAAGAAGAAGAAGAAGAAGAAGAAGAAGAAGAAGAAGAAGAAGAAAGAAAAGAAGAAGAAAGAAGAAGAGAAGAAGAAGAAGAAGAGAAGAAGAAGAAGAAGAAGACGATGCTAAAATTCATCTACAACATGAGTGATTCAACACCCATTCACAGAGTAAACGAAGAATACAGAAAGAGTTTGGATGTTTATGTTCATTTCCTATATGCATATTGTCCTATGATTGCCTGCTACCGTTTAGATGGGGCATAGTTTCATATGTCGACCGGTGAAATGTTTCATTTCAGATTGCTTACAAAGGAGCCTGTCTATCCATAAATTATAGAATTCTTTGGCTCTGTTGACATGAAAGTATATACGAATTGCAATGGATTTACATATGAATAACCTGACCATGCATCAAACACAAAATACAGCGTTTAAGCAAAATATTCAATCTCCTTTTGAACAAAGCATGATGATGTTTTTTTTTGTTTTTTTTTTCTTTTCCTTTTTGTCGTTGGTGGGTTGGTTGTTTGGTTGTTGTTGTTGTTGTCGTCGTCGTGGTTATTTTCACGTAAAATACTTTTTCGATTTCCATAATGCCTCCGCCAGACGCGGTTAATCTTAAACAGTTCACTACCCCCTTCGGCCATTAAGCTGGGGACTTTAACCCTTTTAACCCTTTCGCGTGTAGGGCGACTCTTTCAGGCAAGGGAATGGTAATTTGGTCGTCTCGTCCGCGATATGTATTTATGAGTACACTTGGCATAAGAGTATGACCACGTCTCACAAAAAAAAAAAAAAAAAATGTACAATGCGGGACATCATTAGGTGATATAGACATTTCTCTCTGTAGACGGGCAGTAATCATTTCTGAGGCTGATCAAGATTCGTGGTCTGGCTCGATAAATAACACTTGTGCAACGGTTTGAAAAGCACCAGTCTGTGTATGAGATTCAGTCGATAAAAGCCGGCAACGTCTGAGGCTGGTTTTGCTACGTTCAGCCTGCAAGCGTTGGATATTACTGATAGCATCAAAGAATAACTTTGACGAGACAACCCAAAAAAGGTTCTGAGATACAAGCCAGAAGAAAAGAGACCCGACACGCTGATGAGATCCTGAATCCACGCCACACAAGAAAGGGAAGAATGTAAAGGGTTAAAAGAAAGGGGGATCCCATCGCAGCGGCCCAGCACGCTCCAGTGACGTGAGACATCAAGCAGAAAATGACAGAGGCCAGACAGAAATGGATTGTCAGCCAGTGCCATCCTGCCGATGCAAAGATGAAGGTAGAGGGAAAAAAACAAAACACAAAAAAAAAAAACAACAAGAAAGAAAGCGAGGCAGACTGTGACACACTGAAGAATCTGACAACATCACAGCAAACTAGGATGTAAGATGGAGCCTCTCTCTCTCTCTCTCTCTCTCTCTCTCTCTCTCTCTCTCTCTCTCTCTCTCTCTCAGCAAGCTAGGATGTAAGATGGATCACATCTCTCTCTCTCTCTCTCTCTCTCTCTCTCTCTCTCTCTCTCTCCTTCTCTTTCTCTCCTTCAACCCCCTTAACTATCCCTGACCTGAATCAAGTATTCTTGCACTGCTGGGTGAACAGCGATAGTTTATCATGCCGTAAAAATCAGACCATATCTGTGACTTGAACCCAGGACCTTTAGCTTCGCATAGAAATGATGTTCTAACCACCTGGCCACGGCTCCATAATGTATGTAATAGAGATAAAATCGGAACAATTTCATGAAAAAAAAAAAAAAACGTTGTAAGGTCTTTGAAGGAACAGAGCTTTCAATGAGAGGTTTTTTTTTTGTTGTTGTTTTTTAAAATTTTCTTCTGCTGAGATGGCTGCGTTTTCTCCGGAAACTGTTTTTTGTTGGTTTGTTTGCTGGTAGATAAGATTACACGCGCACACGCATGCACGCACGCACGCACGCATGTACGCAGCACGCACGCACGCACAACACACACACACACACACACACACACACACACACACACACACACACACACACACACACACTACTCAATTCCCTCAATTCCTTTACATTGTTGGGACTCAGACATTTTGGTGACATGTTCCTGAATTGTAAAAGTAACAATGCATGAATCTGAATGGGGGGAAAAGTCAGGCTTATCAGAGGAATTACCTACGAACATTTAAGACTTGGTACGGCCGGAACCGCTTACGACCCAGACCTGGCAAGCTTTGTGGAAGATTGCGTTCTCCTAGAGTGAAATTCTAGCTAAGAATGGTCAATATTCTTTCAAATTCAATAATGAAAAAAACAAAAACAAAGAAAAAGGAGGGCAAGGGGGTGGGGGGGGGGGGGGTAAGGAAAATGAGACGGCTGTAGAACTGCAAGAATTTCACTGTGAACACAAAAATTATGGAATCACAAACACTGGAAGGAAATAAAAGAGAGAAGTGAGTGTGAGCTATAATTATATTACCCTTTACTCCGGCATAATTGAAACGGATATTCTTTTGATGATGGTGATGTCATGGAACGTAAGGAGAACTAGGACAATAATGACGACTAAGCTATTTTGACGTCACAGGAATAGATGATAACAAGAGAGAGAGAGAGAGAGAGAGAGAGAGAGAATTCAATGTGTTTTGGAAGAAGAGGGGGGGGGGGGGGTTACATTGACGTAAGAATCTAAAGCGTAACTGTGAAAATCATTGTCTCATGTGTGAGGAGAAAGGGTCTTCTTTGACTGATTCTTCAAACAGCAGTTCTCTCGACATAGTCCAAGTCTCAGGGCTTTAGGGAATCAAACCACCAGGTGTCTGCTGAACGTTAATGCCACTCAGGTAAAAAGACCACTTTCATTCACAGTCGCAGTCACGTACAAACACGAGCGCAAGCGTACCAAGTGGAATCCGTAACGTGACACTTTACAAAGTGGAACTTTTTGCCGCTTTTGACA
>CM065748.1:25309267-25316767 GCA_033310375.1 Conus canariensis | reverse complement strand
CACAAGTGGTCAACGTAGAAGTAAGTGGCCAAACACAAGTGGTCAACGTAGAGATAAGTAGCAAAACGCAAGTGGTCAACGTAGAGATAAGTAGCAAAACACAAGTGGTCAACGTAGAAATTAGTGACCAAACACAAGTGGTCAATGTAGACATAAGTGGCCAAACACAAGTGGTCAACGCAGAAATAAGTGGCCAAACACAAGTGGTCAATGTAGAAATAAGTGGCCAAACACAAGTGGTCAACGCAAAGATAACTGGCCAAACGTAAGTGAAGAACAATCAGTTTCAACTTAAGGACAAGTGAACAAAGTGTCATGTTGAAATAAGCGGCCAAACATAAGTAGTCAACGCAGAAATAACTGGCCAAACGAAAGCGAAGAACAATCAGTGTCAACATAAGAACACGAAAAACAAAGTGTCACGTTGAAATAAGTGGCCAAACATTAGTGAAGAACAACCATCAGTCTTAACGACAAGACACGGGAACAAAGTCCAATGGATAAATAAGTGGCGAAAATATCGCGAGAAAGTCTCAACACTATGGTTAAACGTAAAAGAAAAACAGTCTAACATATGAGGGCTTGTACAAGTGTCATTAGAAGAATGGACGAACAGAACTGAGAAAAAAAAAAAGAATCAGTCTCAGCATAATGGAATCACAACAAAGCGCCATTAGAAACCAGTGACCGTACAGAAGTGAAAAACAACCAGTCTTAGCATAAGGGGATGGGAACAAACTACAATACAGCAATAAGTGACCAAACATAAGTCAAAAACATTCTCAACAAAAGAGTATGCATTCGAAGAACCATGAAGAAATAAACGGCCAACCAGAAGTGATGAACTCTTAGTCTCAGCGTAAGGTCATAGAAGCACAAAGAGTCCCAAGCAAAAACAAATAGTCAAACATGGGGTGGAGAGTAATGTGTTTCAACAGTAATCCTTGACGCTATGCTTCGGGGCTCTGCCAGGGGTCGGAGAGTGGCAATGGCATGAGTGTGCAGCTCCGCTGTGGTTCAGTATGACCCAGGTATGATGAGTCTTCTTGTGCTTACTGTGATTTATGACCTGTAGAATTAACCAAACATTGCCTTGTCTTGGAGATCCAAAGACATCATTACACTGACCTAATAAGCAGTGTGTGTGTGTGTGTGTGTGTGTGTGTGTGTGTGTGTGTGTGTGTGTGTGTGTGTGTGTGTGCGTGTGTGTGTGTGTGGAGTGGTGTGTGTGTGTGTGTGTGTGTGTGTGTGTGTGTGTGTGTGTGTGTGTGTGTGTTTTGTGTGTGCGTGCTCGCGCGTGTGGTGGTGGTGGTGGTGGTGGTGGTGGTGGTGTGTATGGTGTGTGTGTGTAAGTGCGCGCGCGCGCGCGTGTGTGTGTGTGTGTGTGTGTGTGTGTTTGAGCTGGGGGTGGGGGACATAACAGGACAGAAGGTGAGGCCTAGGACATCTACACTGACGTCATACTACACTGACGTCATAAGTAGGATGGCTCTGGATGACGACCCGGATATGCAGTACGATACTGACAGAGATTGTCCACACACACACACACACACACACACACACACACACACACACACACACACACACACACACACACACACATTTTAGCCGCCCCACACCATTCGTCCATCACCATCAATCAGCCCCCCTCCACCCACCCTCCCCTCGCCCCCGTCTTCATTCCTTCCATTATCCCGTCTCGCGACTGATAGTCAAGCAGACGTGTCGCCAGTATTTCTTCAGCATTTGTACTTGCAAGAGGCCGCCCATCTTTTTTTGTTCGAGTGTTTGTTTGTTTGTTTGTTCGGTTGTTTGTTTCTTTCTTTGTGGCAGGAACCATATGCAGTGAAACGATACTGCAGTAGAATCAAGGACAGTTCCAAGAGGGTTAAGAAAAATATTACTCCTCAAAAGACAAAGCAAAGACCAACGAACAGCAATGAAGAAGAAGAAGAAGAAGAAGAAGAAGAAAACCAGGACAAAGTAAAAATGACGGAATGACTACTTCCGACTCGGGTTCAGCGAGACGGTCACAAAGGGCGAGAACTCACGCAGCTTCGCGTGTCTTTATTGTCCTTAAAGTGAAACGTAAGCGTGACAATGCTCCAGTGACCTTTCAATATTGAACACCTTGCCGGCACAGACCCCAGACAAGTGGGGAATTTTGTTTTTGTTTTGTGTTGTTGTTGCCACTACACTTCTACTGAAGAAAAATGTGGGACCTATTTCAAGAAGAAGTCTTCCTTCTTTTTCTTTTTTTTTTTTTATTGTTGTTGTTGTTATTATTGTTCTTATTGTTACGGCTGTTGTAGTTAATGGCTGGGTGGAACAAACACCAGTCGATCCGGGTCTATGGTGTTTTTTGTTGCTTTAAAAGGGAAGAAAAGGAAAAAAAAAGAAAGACGAAAGAAAGAAAGAAAGAAAGAAAGAAGGAAGGAAGGAATGAAGGAAGGAAGGGAGAGAAAAAGAAGAATTTCATCTTATTCCTTTAGTGCATCCTGTCTCCACCACAGCATGTAACTCCACCAACTTATTTTACAAACGAATGAGGGTTAACGCGGGGTCTCCGTTAGAGAGGTAGTAGTGGTCGTCCTGTCAAACTGCCGGTACGGACTGAACACTGACTGAAAGTGCCCCGATTCCTTGCTAGTTAGTATGATTTCAAAGATGATTGGATCGGGGAAAAATGGCAAATTCTGCTCTTTCATTCTGAAGCAAATATAGAAGCCTGAGTATATATCCGTTGAGTGTATTTGTGACGTAGTTGTATTGTATTAGATCAGTACTATACCCGTTGGGTGTATTTGTGACGTATTGGTTTTGTATTAGACCGCTACTATACCCGTTGAATGTATTTGTGACGCATTTGTATTGTCTTAGACTAGTACTAGTTGCATGATATTGGACGAGAACCTTGGACGACAGTTATCACTAGATTCCTCTGTCCACTATCTAGCTGTACTATTTGCTTGTAGATTGTTGTAAAAGAACACAGATTAAAGCGTTACTGAAAAAAAGGAAAAAAAAAAAAAATAAAAAAAATAAACAAGACAACGTGTAAATTGACGCTTACTTCTATATCACGTAAGAAATAGTGATTGTCGACAAATATGTCTTCTAGTTCCGCCGACGTTATAAACCAAACATAAAAACAATGATGCTAACACCTCATCTCAAACCAGCGGAAGACTTATTTGACTTTCTTCGCTTTGGAATGTTTTTTTCTTCTTTCTTTCTTTTAAGACTAGAGTAGTACAGCTTGATGTATAAATAAACGAATAAAAAGCGTGTAAAAGTTTCAGGAAATAAACAAAAAAGAAAAGAACACTGAATGTAAAAAAAAAAAAAAAAGATGAAGAGTTCCACGCAAGCATCGTTGATACCTATGAAGTCTGGTTCCAAGCCAAGCAGAAGACGTTTACAAACGTTTTCTTCACGCCAGACTACGACTAGACCGTTAATGATCAGGTCTATTGATAACAACATGACAGAGGAGTCTATTGCTGGGTTCAACCGGGTTGTATTGTATAGTGCACCGTACTGCTGCCACGGGTGAGTCGAATACCTTCTCTTTCTTTCATCTCCTGCATCTCACTTCCCTTCTCTCCACTTCACCTACCCTTACTCTCTGTCTCCCTCCCCTATGGGGATGTCGGGTGAATGAGGGGGGTGGGGGGGGGGGGGGGGGGAGGGGGCTCATTCAGAATCACGTGGATCCCCTGATTCTGGATACTCTAAACTAGTAGTTTAAACTCGCCCCCCCCTCCCCCCTTCACTATTTCCTCTCCCATGATCCCCTCCTAGGTGGGCCTCGTTTCCGTCCTGGCGGCCATTTTGGTCGTGCGCCGAATATGAGAAGATAAGTGGTTTTCTCGTTCTTCGTTTTCACTTTGCTAAATTGTGTTTGTTTTTGCCTGAAGAAGACCCAAGAGGTAGAAATGCATTGTGTCTTGTCCTGTACTTTGTTTGTCTATGTCCTCGGCGGTAAATAACCCCCTCTCTTTCTAAATTTTGCGTCATTTTCCGCCCTCAGTCACTCCGTTTTGAAACTTAGTAGTTTTTTGTCTTTCACTCTTTAAGACTCTCTCTCTCTCTCCCCATCCTCAGTCACGAGTGTGACATGTTCTTTTCTTTCCAAATTATTCGGCAACTCTCTCTCTCTCTCTCTCTCTCTCTCTCTCTCCTCTCTCTCTCTCTCTCTCTCTCTTCTCTTTACTGTGTACTGGCCCTCAGTTGCGTTGTTCTCATTGCCAGAGACATTGAACAACACAGTAGCGCATGTAGTCCATTGCGTGTGAGAGTTTTATCAGTTGAAACGTCTTTTTGTCTTCTATTCGTTTTCTTCAATATCATATCGTTGTAGAGGTGCAATAATACGTAAAATGAACCTCAGAGCATAGGTGTTTGAACTTGTGTGGTTGGATGTTTACCCCTCTGTCTCTCTCTCTCTCTCTCTCTCTTCTCTCTCTCTCTCTCTCTCTCTCTCTCTCTCTGTGTCTGTGGAGAGAGAGAGAGAGAGAGACAGACAGACAGACAGACAAATAGACAGAGTGACAGGCAGGCAGACAGACAGACAGACAGACAGACAGAAAGCAGAACAAGAGTGGCCCCTAATTATGTATCTCTGTGCCGCACACCCACAACATCTCTCTCTGCAGCCAGTGCAGATCGAACCAGGGCATTGGACCACACGATGTCGTCCGCCTGAGGCTCCTGCTGGAGTACCAACAAGAGTCCTCTTCTGCAGAAAGAGAGGTGGAAGGTCCCTTAGAACTGACCCGATACCGGCAAAGGGGAAAGACTTTCGTACAGCTCTCCTCGCTTATCTCCCCTACTACACCCCCCCCCCCCCTTACCCCCGCTTCCAGCTGTCTGCTGCACGCTGGGAACGAACGGGCCGGACAAAGGGAGATAAGTACCTCCCAGCTCTAATGAGTAGGTCCCGGACCCGGTGTGGGTGGAGAGAATTGACGCTTCCGGCAAATGTCATACCCCCCCCCTACTCCGCTCGAACCTCCCCCCCCCTCCCCCCGCCCCCCCCCCCCACCGACCTCTCTCAGCCCTTTTTCTCCTCCTTCTCCGCGGTAAGAAATGACCTTGACCTTGAACGATCGGTTCAGGCTTGTCTGGAATGTCCGTGATTAATGTATACAATGCTAGGATGTGGAACATAGAATTACTTCGTGTGAGTCAATGTGTCTGTCACGCAATGGGCATTATCAAACATATTTTCTTGCCACCGCGAACAGAGTTTCCTAATTTAGATGCATTGCTTTTTTTATTCTTGGGGGTAGGGGGTGGGGGTGGGGGGAGTTGAAACTAAGAGGGTTACCATTGGCCAGAACAAGTTATTATCAAGGTGTATAATATTCTTGATTAGTTTATAAAAAGTATATCCTGTAGACACAGTTCTGATAAACTTTTCTCTCCAGGTGTAATTAAGACCGAGTTTAGTTTGGCCAAATATACCAGTGTAGATTAAGGTGAACGGAACTTTCGGAAAGTTTAAAGACAGAGACTGGATAGCATAATGTGGGAAACTGTACACTGCCCATTCACAAGGGCGGGAGACGGTGGGGGTAGGGGCTGTACATTAAAAAAAAGCCCAGAAGGGGATCTCAAATGAGGCAGAGAACAGTAAAGAGTAAATAACGAGCAAGTAGGGTAACTCTTGCTCCCCATGATGAAAGTAGGGTAACTCTTGCTCCCCATGATGAAAGTAGGGCAACTCTTGCTCCCCATGACGAAAGTAGGTCACTCTTGCTCCTCATGATGAAAAAGGGTAACTCTTGCTCCCCATGATGAAAGTAGGGTATCTCTTGCTCCCTATGATGAAAGTAGGGTAACTCTTGCTCCCCATGATGAAAGTAGGGCAACTCTTGCTCCCCATGATGAAAGTAGGGCAACTCTTGCTCCCCATGATGAAATAAAGACACAGCCAACACTCCAAACGAATGCCTCTTACAGACACCAAATTACCTGGCAGAAATAAAAACAGAGAGCACACAGAACAAACGAACAGACAAAGATGTCTCCTTGTTTGCTCTGTGTGTTCTATGTTGTCATTTCTGCTAGGAGGCGATTCGGTGTCGGAAGCAGCATTCGCTTGAAGTTATGGGCGTGTATTCATATCATAAAAAGCAGAAATAAACGTGAACCATACACTACCGGAAATTTCATCGTAATTAGGACTTCAGATCACGGAAAAGCACAGAATTCAATTCTCAACACGGAAGATAAGTAGTCGTCAATCAGATTTTCCAAATGTTGATCAACAGTTGCGACAGTACACCAGTAGTTCTGATGGGTCGCGAAGATTAAAATAAATTAAAATGATGTCTTATTACGAGGGTTGACTGTCAGAACCCCGTATCTCCCTTATATATATATATATATATATATATAATATATATTATATATATATTATATATATATGTATATGATACTGGGTTCTGGCAGTCAACCCTCGATGACATCTGACCCGTGTGTTGTTGCTGCACTGCCTTTCACCTCTTCTTTCAAGGCACACAAGCGGTCATCCATTTTCCCTTATCGTTTCCTCTGACATTCTGTGTCTTATTCTAATATTTTTTGGTGGTTTTTTTTTTTTTTTTTTTTTTTTTTTTTGCGTACGCAGGCTGATACTCCTGCGGACACTCCCTGTATAGACAGGCAAGGATTAATCCCATCTACCCAACAAAGGGAGTTCAGTTATGTGTGTATGACCGTTTTTTATCCCGCCATTAAGGCAGCCATACTCCATCTTCGTGGAAGGTGCATGCTATGTGTAACGTGTCACCCATACCAACGGCCAAACTGGCCTTCTCTTCCGAAAGTTGGTGATGGGATTTTATGTGTGTGCAAGATGTTATGCGTGCGTCCACACACGGAACCTCGGTTTATAGTCTCATTCGAAGGACTTTATGGGAAATGGAATCAGAACCAATGTTTACTCCGAGGGAAAAATCCCCCTGTACCGAAACGGCCCGGCGGAGATTCGAACCTGCAACCCCAAGATTACGAGTCCGGCGCTCTACCTCTGGACTATTCCGGCCCCCGTCTTATTCTAATATCATCTGAAGGGGTTGTAGCTGACTCATTAGAACTAGAGGTATCATAATCACAGCTGCCATCTATCATACACAGATTTCTTACGGTAACGAAGGTTTCAGTTTCATTATTGTATGGTAGTCTGTATTGTAGTTACCGACGTACCGCGTTCACATCCTGCTTCAGAAAATGAATCTTCAGTATCACCTTCATTGCCGCTTTGTTTTGTCTACATCGATGCCATGATTATGGGAATGTGAACTCGGTGAGGACAGTAAGTGACTCGCTGTCTGTGTCACACTATGCCAAGTCAGTGTGTTGTGTTCCGTCGCCAAGACACGTGTACGTAGTACAGATACAAATGCAGAGGGTGGGTGAGGGGGCCAGAGGGTGTGTGTGTGAGGGTAGAACACTGAATGATGTCAGCAAAGACAACTCCAGTCTTGT
>CM065748.1:25299267-25306767 GCA_033310375.1 Conus canariensis | reverse complement strand
TTAGAAATACATTACATTGAGAACATCATGTTCTTTCCCAGCATTAAAACAGACAGAACAAGGCCATAGTATGGGAGACAGGCATTGCTCTCAATTTTAGGGGAGACAGATATCCCCCGTTAACTTTCACAATCAATGAAATATTGATCGATCTGTATGTCTATCTATCCATCTCTCTATTTATCAATCTACTCATAAATCTATCCATCCCTCGTTAATTTTCACAATCAATGAAATATTGATCGATCTGTATGTCTATCTATCCATCTCTCTAACTATCAATCTACTCATAAATCTATCCATCCATCCATCTGTTTGTTTGTTTGTATGTATGTATGTACGCATGTATGTGTGCATAGATGTATGAATGTATGTATGAATGTGTGTATGTATGTATGTATGTATGTATGTATGTATGTATCATCAGAAAGGAGCTACAGAAATGCATTGTGACGGATTTTGTGGATGTTTTTCAAAATAGGCCTGTCTATATAAAGGCTGAAACCTGATCTATGCTTCATCGACCATCGAAACTCGGTGGCATTCTTCATCGAGGTTTCAACCCCATTTGACACATTCATGCAAACATGCTATGAGAGCAAATTTCAAAAGTACTTGCCTCTTTGCTATGCTCTTAGTGATGCTGGATTTAGCACGAAAGTGGTTGTTCTTGTAATAGGTTCACTAGGCATGGTTCATAAAAGAGTGGTTTCAGGACTTTCAATGTTAGGACTGCCCATAACCAAATGTAAACAACTCGCAAAATACTTGAGCATGTCTGTCATGATTGGGTCTAGGCGTGTTTGGTCAAGGCGGAATCACCTCATGAACCAGCCTTGATACTGACAGATGTTGACTTTCAAACTGTGCTTTAAATAGTATTAGACATACAAAGCTGACTAAAGCACTGACAGACGAAGAATTGGAGCCAGCCGGAGACAGAAAGAAGGACGTGGGGACAGAGAGAGAAAGAGGGGGAAGAGAGAGAGAGAGAGAGAGAGAGAGAGAGAGAGAGAGAGAGAGAGAGAGAGAGAGAGAGAGAGAGAGAGAGAGAGAGTATGTGAAAGATAACTTTTATCGATGCGCCTGCAATCTGGACTCCTGTGCATTGTTGTTGATTTGACAAGTTGATGCATTAAGTAATTGATATGTATGTATGTATATACTTTTTGGTTTAGTGGTCTGATGTACACGTAGAGCAAAGAATTTGTTATATAACATAGCTGTCCGACTCTCACGTGTACTGGGTCGCATTATTCCATTCATGAAACTTTGAGAGAGAGAGAGAGAGAGAGAGAAGAGAGAGAGAGAGAGAGAGAGAGAGAGAGAGGAGAGAGAGAGAGAGAAGAGAATTTGGTTTTATTTGTATGTGAGTGTATGTGTGTGCGTGGGTCCATACGTTTTTGTGTACGTATGTGTTGAGGGTGTGTGCGGAAAGGGGAGGGGGGCACGGCTTGTGTGTGTGTGTGTGTGTGTGTGTGTGTGTGTGTGTGTGTGTGTGTGTGTGTGTGTGTGTGTGTGTGCATGCGAGAGAGAGAGAGAGAGAGAGAGAGAGAGGGAGTGTGTGTGTGTGTGTGTGTGTGTGTGGAGTAGAGTGGAGTGAGAGAGAGAGAGAGAGAGAGAGAGAGAGAGAGAGAGAGAGAAACTTTGACACGTTGATATTTTCTAGTCATTACCAAGTAGTCGTTTGACAAGGGGGAGGAGGGTGTGTGTGTGTGTGTGTGTGTGTGTGTGTGTGTGTGTGTGTGTGTGTGTAACAAAACAATAACATTACCTCTTCCTTTCCTTGCAAACAAATAATCCACATTTATTCCCAGTGTGTATCAAATCAAAGGTTAACATAAACAAATAAATTCTGAACATCTCCATATGTCCTTGCACACATAAGTAATGCAGTAACGATAAAAACAAACAAGCAAACAAACAAAAATTAACCATATGTTGTAAAACTGATTCGACCATCCACTCAGTCAAATGATGTTAAATCCTACTGATCTCCTCCACATGCGATGAATGATATATTCATTCATATTTCTCTTATAGCGCATTATCTTAACACCCATCTTGCGCTAAAGTGAATGAAGATAAGTGATTGGTCGTTCATTTTCTTTGTCCTGAGTGTTTTTATCTTGCCTGAAGAAGACCTACGAGGTCGAAACGTGTCGTGTTTTGTCTTGTGATTTTGCTTGTCCACGTTTTCTTGGCGGCTCGTAAATGAATTACATTTAAAATTTGCATTTTCTTAAATTTGACTATCCTTCGTCGGTCTAATTTTCATTGCTTCTACGACGAATTTCGCAACTGATTTAATTACAAGTTCATCATCTGATGATAACACGACAGCGACATCTTGCCTTTAAGCTACAACTAACTGGAAACATGAACAATTTGTTCACACTTCATTATGAGCGGTACAGTGGAAAAAAACGTATCCTTCGTTGTCAGCAATGTGTCTATATGTTTCTTAAATGTCAGTACAACAATGTGTTAATCTGACAGTAAATGGTTTCAGTCAGTCAGTCAGTCAGTCAATCAGTCAGTAAGTCAGTCAGTCAGTCAGTATGTATGTATGTATAATACATTCAATACCTTAAAACCAAAGCACACACACACACACACACACACACACACACACACACACACACACACACACACAACACACACACACACACACACACACACACACACACACAACACACACACACACACACACACACACACACACACACACACACAAGCACGAGGACGCAACAACCAAAGCACACACACACACACACACACACACAGCACACACACACACACACAGACACACACACACACACACACACACACACACACACACACACACACACACACACACACACAGGCGCGCGCGCGCGTCAACCAATCAACCCAAAGAAAGCTTCTCTTTTTCCAGTAAACTGATCCTACATTGTACAAAGACAGGTTCACCCACCTAATCTATTCCTTTTGTGTTGACAGGAAGGTTATTTTTTTTCTTCTCGTTTTCCTTTCTTTTGTTTTGTTTTGTTTTTGTTTTGTGTCTCTTGACGTTCTTTTGTTGATTCTTTACTGGCATAAACGTCGCGGAGAAACGCACGACCTGTCGTCTCTGCTTCACAGTCTGCCACGCACATGAGTGGCGTCGTAAACCTCGGCAGTCGTTACGTCTGAATTACCAGGGGAAAAAACAATAAAACATCTGCAAAGAGTGCATCTGAGATCAGAGGCCACATTAAAAGGAGCAAAATAAAGGGCCTTCGCACGAAATGCCAAAGGGAGGAGGGGGGGGGGATGAGGGGAGGGGGGGGGGGGAGAAACTGCAGCCTGAATCTATGGCCTCTCTCGGGCGTCCAAAGGGGGGTGGGGGGGGGGATGACTGCTTCCTGTTCCTACAGCCAAGTTAACAGCTTCCACGAAATGGCCATTTTCTGCCGGATGTGTGTTTTGGTTAAAAAGTGTAACGTAGGTTCTGGCATGAGGTTTCTTGTGATTTCTTCACATGGCGGCTTCAAGACATGTTCACCTCAATAGAACAAATTAAGACAGCAGTTTGAAATAGAGCTGGCCTGACCCAGACGTACCGGTTTTAGTTTGCTGAGTCATAAATAGAACGTGACTGCAGTTATCGAATCCCGGCCTTTAAAACATCTGAGAAACAAGCTGTCCTATTTTCCAGTGAGGCAAGGTTTCCATGTCAGCATTGTTCTTGTGAAATTTAGATAGACGCTCTCTCTCTCTCTCTCTCTCTCTCTCTCTCTCTCTCTCTCTCTCTCTCTCTCTCTCTCTCTCTTTTCCTCTATTTCTCCCCTTCTCTCTCTCTCTCTCTCTCTCTCTCTCTCTCTCTCTCTCCGTCTCTCTCTCTGTGCATCTCCTAACCCTCTGTCTGTCTATCTCTCTGTGTGTATCTTCTCACCCTTTATCTGTATGTCTGTCTGTGTGTCTCCGTCTATCTTTCTCTCTCTGTCTCGATTTCTCACTGTCTGTCTGTCTGTCGGTTGGTCTTTCTCTGTCTCTGTCTCTGTCTCTCTCTCACTCTCTCTCTCTCTCTCTCTCTCTCTCTCTCTCTCTCTCTCTCTCCCCCTCTATATGGCATTTAAATCCGAGAAAGAGCACTGCATTAATACGCTCCTTTTTATAAGGGTATAACCATTAATAACATCTGTCTGCACTGCATATCGCAACCCCCTCTACGATCGAATAAATGGAAACTGGAAACTAGGCTAAGGAATGCTTGCTGACTGGCTTCTGCTTGAGAACAACGACTCTACCTCTTTACCAATCACGATTAGAAATGTACTTTGTGCAATGTGTACCTGTAAAAGTAGAAAAAAGTGTTACAGATGTGAACACTTTCAGCAGGTTGTTTAGTTCAGCCCTGTATGTATACATCTGTTGTTGATTTTTTCCCCCTGCAATTTTTAGCTTATGCTTTTTCTTGGATATTATACTGCTTTGGCTGATGTTATGCTAGCTATTCTTGTCAGTTTTGATAATGAAAACACACACACACACACACACACACACACACACACACACACACACACACACACACACGAGCGCCATGCACACACACACACACACACACACACACACACACACACACACACACACACACACACACACACTGATCTACGTATGTTAGAAAAATACTGTCGCTGTAAAAACATTTCTTGACGTTTTGACATACCACCATTGTCATTAAATGAAGTATTCGATTATTTAATGCACTTAAAACTGTCAGGGACAAGGGACTTAGATGGAATTGATGGTAAGGTACTAAAAATCGCTTCACTGACTATTGCTGATAAACTCACTTACGTTTATAATTTGTGCATTGATAAAAGCCACTTTCCCTTAAAATATTAACAAGCGAAAATCACACACACACACACACACACACACACACACACACACACACACACACACACACACACATATATATATATATATATATATATATTTGTGTGTGTGTGTGTGTGTGTGTGTGTGTGTGTGTGTGTGTGTGATTTCACCAGTCTCTCAAACTATGGACCTATCTCAACGTCATCCCTTTTGTCTAAACCACTCGAAAAACATGTTCAAACACACCGATATTCTCATCTTAAATATTACGATCTGATTCTTGAAAATCAATCAGGTTTTCGAGGACATCACTCTTGTCACACTGCTCTTGTACAACTTATGGATAGATGTCTTACGAATATTAACAATAACGACCTTACTGGAACTCTTTTCGTAGATTTTTCAAAAGCGTTTGACGTTATAAACCACTCATTTCTAATAAAAAAAAAGCTTATGTGTAAACAAAGTATCGAATACAGCCTTAAAGTCTTTACCTCGTTTCACACTGATTGTCATCAGCTTGTTGAAATTAACTCCAAAAGGTCAAAGTTTCTCCCTTTAAAATTTGGTGTCCCTCAGGGGTCCCCTGCTCTTTTCTATGATTTACCATTGTTTATAGAATGTTGTTGTGAAATGTTTGCTGATGATACCTCATTACAATCTCATAGTAATAACCTACTGAACTGGTAAGTAACCTGCAGAAAAATGTCAACAAGCTAATTACATGGACAGAAATGGATCACATGTCCCTCAATGCTAGTAAAACCAAATACATGTATGTCACACCATGTCAACAACGACATAAAATGAAGCCCTCATTCACGCCATTACATGCCCAGGGACAAGATATTGAAGAGGTTACATCGCATAACGTTTTAGGTGTTATCATTGAGAACGATTTATCTTGGTCTTATCACATTGCGGATCTTGGAAAACGTATTTCTAAGCGGATATATCAACTTTCAAAAAAAAATCTAAATCTTCATTCCAGAAAGATATTCTTTCATGCGCACATCCTTTCTCTTATCAATTATGCATTCACGTTATGGGATAATGCCAGTGAAACTAATATGAAACTAGTAAGTCGTCTGCATAAAAAGGCCAATAAATTAATTCAGCTGAAATCCAGTACCTTGACAAAGAGTGATTACAAAACTTTAAATCTTCTTATATTTAAAGACAGACTCTACTTCAACAAATGCTTGTGCATGTACAATGTAGTGAATGGTTCAGCCCAGTAGAAAATCATTGAAAGCTTTGTCATCAATAGTTACAGATACACACATAAACTGTCTGTTCCCAGACATCGAAGTAATCTTTATAAATCAAGTTTTCTGTATTCTGGAGGGACCGCATGTAATAATTTGCCGTCCTCCATAAAATCGTGTTCCTCGAAACAGACATTTAAAAAAGCACTAAAAATGCATGTGATAGAAACTGTGCGTCAATTAAAGTCATTTCCATCAATACGATCCCCTTATCCCCATCTCTCTCTTGTCTGTCTGTCTGTCTGTCTGTCTGTCTGTCTGTCTGTCTGTCTGTCTGTCTGTCTGTCTGTCTGTGTGTTTGTGTGTGTGTGTCGTGCGTGCGTGCGTGCGTGCGTGCGTGCGTGCGTGCGTGCTGTGTGTGGTGTGTGTGTGTGTGTGTGTGTGTGTGTGTGTGTGTGTGTGTGTGTGTGCGTGTGTGCTTGAACTTGATGTTCCAACAATAGTTTCATTATTATTAATTTTCATATTTGATATGAGAGCTATGTATTTGCATGATAGAAACTGAGTGCTTTTAAAACTATTTTTGAGCTTGTGGTTATATGTTGTATTGGTTTCTTTCTTGTTTATGAGGGCTGGATGTAAAAAAAAAAGCTGGAAAGCTTATTCTGTAACCCTCAATAAAGATAATTTTGACTTGACTTGACTTGACTTCACACATTAAACTTATTCCAAAAAATATACACTAAATCGAAAACATTGTGTCTATTCACAGCTTTAAGGCAGATAGGACCAGGTCAAGGTATGGGTGATGGACATTCCTGTGATGTATGTATGCATGTATGTATGGATGGATGGATGGATGGATGGATATGTGGATGGATTGACGGATCGATCCGTAAGTGTGTACGTATGTATGTATCCATCTCTCTCTCTCTCTCTCTCTCTCTCTCTTCTCTCTCTCTCTCTCTCTCTCTCTCTCTCTCCCCCCCTCTCTCTCTGTCTGTCTGTCTCTGTCTGTATCATGTGTGCATGTATGTATGTATGTATGTAAGTGTATATGTACAATGCGTTCAACAAAACAAACAGGACAAACCCTAAAGCACCTTTGCTTGTTCAGTGTGCAAACCTGTTCTCTACAAAGTCAGCATTGCCCATCAACCTTCACCCCCCTGATCTATTCTTTCCGTGTTGACCCGAGGTGTTTTGTTTGTTTGTTTGTTTTGGCGGATGTCATTTTGTGTCTATCCACGTTCTTTTGTTGACATTTCACCCATATAAACGTCGCCGAGAAACACATGCACTGTCGTCCTTGCTCGGCAGTTTGCTCAGCACGTGACTCCCATAAAATTCGGCGGTCGTTATGTCAGAATCACAAGGGGGAAAACGATTAAAAAAAAAAATCTGCAAAGAGTGCACCTGAGATCAGAGGCCACGTTCAAGGCAGCAA
>CM065748.1:25276767-25279267 GCA_033310375.1 Conus canariensis | reverse complement strand
TAGATTCAAAACTTCAGCCGTTTTCCTTTTTAATCACCGCAAAGAAGACTACATCTATTTCTTAGTTTATATTTATATTTATCTATGTGTTGATTTCTTAGTTTGTATTCACATTTATCTATGTGGTGGTTTCTTTTGTCTTGCCCACCAGCAAGATGATTTAAAACCTACCGAATCTATTTTAATGAAACTCGCTAAAAAGACGGATTATGACTGTCCATGGACGAACCCATGGCATTTGAATGTGGCTCGGGGTCAAAGGGCGAAATTACCATTATTCGTTCGACCTTGACAGAGCTTGGTGGGCGCTCTCCCAAGTCGTCTTCTTGCTAGCTGTTTTGTTGGTTTTTTTTCCCAAAAAAATTTTGAATTGATTTATGTGAATGGAATCTGATCTGTGCTGATTGTTGGGTAACCCAATTATACAGACCTGCATGGTGCATAAGAGTTGGAGAAAAAGGAAGAAAAAAAAAAAAGGACCGCCTAAAAAAAAAAAAAAAAAAAAAAAAAAGAAGAAAAAAAGGAACACACACACACACACACACACACACACACACACACACACACACACAAGACAAGACCCCCCCCCCCCAAAAAAAAAAAAAAAAAAAAAAAGTAAAGCCGCGGGTGGTGGAGGGGAAAAAAGGTAAAAAAAAAAAAAAAAAAAAAAAAAAAAGGTGTCCAAGCGATATTACATCGCCTTTGTTACCCGAATCGTTCACACCGTCTGTTATTAAAAAGACTTTGCACTGTAACAAGAGTAAAATACCACTGTGTTAATCAGGGAAAAAATACCAAAGTGTCAGAGAATCCTTTTCTCTCTCTCTCTCTCTCTCTCTCTCTCTCTCTCTCTCTCTCTCTCTCTGTCTCTGTCTCTTTCACACACACACGCATACATACAAACACACGCCCCCCCCTCCTCCCCCTCTCTCACACACACACACTTGAGTACTCTCTCTCATCCCTGTCTTTAACCCTCCATTTTTCCATGTCTCTCTCTCTCTCTTTCTTTCTCTCTCTGTCTCTCTCTCTCTCTCTCTCTCTCTCTCTCTCACACACACACACACACACACACACACTTTCCTCTCTCCTCTCTCCTTCCTTCTCTCCACACACACACACACACACACACACACACACACACACACACACACACACACACACACACACACACACACACAGAGTTAATGAGTTTAGTGATGTGGTTTGTGAACAGGACCGGCCTCCAGTAAGTGCACAGACTATTAAACAACACAAGACTACTGAAGACACTGTGACAACTGGCTGTGATCATGATTTACAGAATAGAGATGAACCCAAAGACGTTTTTCAGGTGAATGAACAACAGAACGACCCTCCAGAGAATGTGACTGTGAAGGACAGTATGATCATACCTACAGGAAATGATGATGAGAAATATAGACAGCGTTCTTTCTACAAACAGAGAAAATGTGCAATTGCCTTCCAGCAGCGATTCAGCTGTGCAGAACGGAAATCTTGATGACTGTGGATAAACTTTAGGCAATCATAATGAGAATCACATCAGTGTTCGATACTTATACATTGCTTCCGTGGTTTGGTTTCCTAATCGCGATGGTTTATGACATTCATTGTCTGTGTTTATTCTTTGACATTTATTTTTCGAACAGCCCCCCTTCCCCACCGTTTCCCTTGCATGAGAATGGGCTTTGTAAGCTTACCTCATTAAATCATTCATTCATTCACTCAATCTCACACAAGCCACACGCGCGCGCGCGCGCGCGCGCGCGCGCCACACACACACACACACACACACACACACACACACACAACCACCACCACACAAACACACACACACACACACACACACACACACACACACACACACACACACACACACACAGCAACAGCAACAACAACAACAACAACAACAAAACAACAGCACAATACAACACAACAACACACACACACACACAACACAACAACACACACACACACACACACACACACACACACACACACACACACACACACACACACACACACACAACAACAACAACAACAACAACAACACACACACACACACACACACACACACACACACACACACACACACACACACACACACATCACACAGGGAATAGCTCCCCCCCAACCCCTCCTCCCCTCCCCCCTCCCCCTGTCTCAATGCTGGCATCAACAATAATCGTCACAAAAGCAGCACCGCCACTTCAGTGCCAGGGGGACAAGGGCCCACAGCGGCGACGATCGATCCAAGATCAATCGAAATCACTTCACGGGTCTTCGAGTCCAAGCTAAAGCGTTGAGCATCGGCCTTTGCGAAAAATTATTGAAAAAAAAAAACCAACAACAAACAAACCCGAAATTGGAAATACAAAGAAAAAAAAAAAGAAAAAGGCTTTTAAAAAAAAAAGGCCCTCCCCCCCACCTCTCCCCTCCATGTTCCATTCTTTACCGCCGCAATGTCAATATTGACGATTTCATGTTTGTTCTGGAATTA
>CM065748.1:25269267-25271767 GCA_033310375.1 Conus canariensis | reverse complement strand
GTTTCGCTTATAACAATAGCATGCAACATTTTCAAGCGCGACCTGTCACACACGCACACACACACACACACACACACACACACACACACACACACACACACACACACACACACACAGCTTACAACACCTCTATCATGTCGTGCAGGACTGGGGTATAGAGACTGACTCAGCGTCTAGCCCTGGCACACACACACACACACACACACACACCACACACACACACACACACACACACACGCACAGCACACGCACACGCACACGCACACCACACACACACACACACACACACACACACACACCTACGTACCTACAAACCTAATCAGGGCCCCCTGGAGAGTGATGAAAGACATGGAGGAATAAAAAGCGCGTTAGGACAGACCAAACTTTCAGCGTTCTCTCCCCCCCCCCCCCCCCCCGCCCTCCCCCCAGCCCCCCACTGCAGAGACTTCTCTCACTCCTTTGTCATGCAACAAGGGAAGAAAACACTTCTCAGACAGCAGGGGGAGGGGGGTGGGTGGGTGAAAGAGCAGTGGGGTGTTCCAAACTCGGCTCTCAATACTCCCATCCATCACCACCGTTTAACGAGCCTACACCCCCACACCCCACGTCCTCACCCCACCCCGACCCCCACCCTAACCCAGAACTCAACCCGTACCCCAAACTTACCCGCACCCCGATCTTCTCTCTAAAACTGGCTTTTCTCATCCCTAAAGTCATACACCCTTTATATAGACACCAGCCCCAACATACAGCCTCTATAGACACCGTCCATACATACACCCTCTATGCAGACACCATCCCTATATGCACCCTCTATATAGACACCACCCCAACATACAGACTCGATATAGACACAAATCCTACGTACACCCTCTACATAGACATCATTTCTACATACACGCTCTATATAGACACCATTCCTACATACAGCCTCTACATAGACACCATCCCTACATACACCCTCTACATAGACACCATCCCTACACACACCCTCTATATAGACACCATCCCTACACACACCCTCTATATAGACACCATGCCTACACACACCCTCTATATAGACACCATCCCTACACACACCCTCTATATAGACACCATGCCTACATACACCCTCTGTATAGACACCATGCCTACACACACCCTCTATATAGACACCATGCCTACATACACCCTCTATATAGACACCACGCCTACATACACTCTCTATATAGACACCATCCCTACACACACCCTCTATATAGACACCGTCCCTACACACACCCTCTATATAGACACCGTCCCTACACACACCCTCTATATAGACACCGTCCCTACACACACCCTCTATATAGACACCGTCCCTACACACACCCTCTATATAGACACCGTCCCTACCACACCCTGTATATAGACACCGCCCCTAC
Organism: Conus canariensis; assembly: GCA_033310375.1. Lineage (NCBI taxonomy): Eukaryota > Metazoa > Mollusca > Gastropoda > Neogastropoda > Conidae > Conus > Conus canariensis. The sequence goes on along the minus strand of CM065748.1, from coordinate 25,270,364 downwards.
ACACACCCTCTATATAGACACCGTCCCTACACACACCCTCTATATAGACACCATCCTACATACACCCTCTATATAGACACCACCCCTACATACACCCTTTATATAGACAACATCCCCACATACACCCTCTATATAGGCACCACCCCTACATACACCCTCTATATAGACACCACCCCTACATGCACCCTCTATATAGACACCACCCCTACATGCACCATCTACATAGACACCATTCCTACACACACCCCCTCTATATAGACACCATCCCTACACACACCCTCCATATAGACACCATCCCTACCCACCCCCTCTATATAGACACCATCCCTACACACCCTCTATATAGACACCATCCCTACACCCCCCCCTATATAGACACCATCCCTACACACACCCTCTATATAGACACCATCCCTACACACACCCTCTATATAGACACCATCCCTACATACACCCTCTATATAGACACCATCCCTACACACACCGTCTATATAGACACCATCCCTACACACACCCTCTATATAGACACCACCCCTACACACACCCTCTATATAGACACCACCCTACACACACCCTCTATATAGACACCATCCCTACACACACCCTCTTATTAGACACCATCCCTACACACACCCTCTATATAGACACCACACCTACACACACCCTCTATATAGACACCGCCCACACACACCCTCTATATAGACAACACTCCCCTACACACACCCTCTATATAGACACCATCCCCACAACACCCTCTATATAGACACCATCCCCACACACACCCTCTATATAGACACCATCCCCACACACACCCTCTATATAGACACCACCCCTACACACACCCTCTATATAGATAACCAGCCCCCCATGGCTGTTGGGGAAGGGGGTGGAGAGCGAAGTGGGGGAGGGGAGGGAAGGTGGAGGGGAGTGAAGGCGTTAGGTGTATGGGTGGGGGTGAAGGGCAGGTGGTATGTGTGTGTGGTGGGGGGGGGGGGGGAGGGGAGAGGAAACTAAAAGATGGGTAAAGGATCGAGAGACGGAGACTTGACATACGAGCTAAACGGGTCCATTTGTGCGTCTTGAGTGAGCTAACCACA
>CM065748.1:25251767-25264267 GCA_033310375.1 Conus canariensis | reverse complement strand
CATACTGAGGATGCACTTCTGAACACCTATGCGACCTGGCTACCTGGTAGAAATAGACATATCTACCTGATGAAATTCTGACAGAGAGAGAGAGAGAGAGAAAGAGAGAGAGAGAGAGAGAGAGAGAGAGAGAGAGGGGGGGGGCAGCAATGGTCATTGCGTAAGTCGCAGTGGTAAACAAGGTCAGGGCGTTTTTGACAGCCGATGTTAGGGCAAAATGAGAGAGAGAGAGAGAGAGTCTAGAAGGGCAGAGGCGGGGAATTGCACCCCATGGCACTGATTAATGGATTACTTATCTTCGACTAATTGCTCTGCTACCGATGGTGTTGACTGCAGCTAAATCCGTATGCACCGTCTTTGCTGCCACATCTGCTGTCACTGCTTGTCGACAGGTAGTTGCTGGCATTGTCTCTCTCTCCTCACTAACCTTGCATTTGTTGTCTATCATCCTGCTCTCAGATGTCTTTATAGTAGGTGAGTCAAATATGTGAACTGCCGTTCTTAATTTATATTTATTTTTAGTGTCTTGCTTAACTGTCACGGTCTCTCTCTGACACTGTTTCTGTTTTCTCTCTCTCTCTCTCTCTCTCTCTCTCTCTCTCTCTCTCTCTCCCTCCCTCCCTCCCTCCCTCCCTCTCTCTCTCTCCCTCTCTCTCTCTCTCTCTCTCTCTCTCTCAAAACAGTTATAAGTTCATGTGGTGTAGAATCATTGTCCAATCTGGGTCCATACCTTCTGATGGATTTGAACAGGTTCAACAGATAAGCGTTGAAAAGATTTAAGGGTTGGCCGACCTGATTTTGAAGTTCATAGTTCAAGATACAACAGAAATCGTGACCGAATGGAAATGTTCCCCATGTAAATCAGCGTTGGAAAAAGAAGTTCATTAAAATGTTGTTCTTTGCTGCCCTGCGTATTAAGATTTGAGGCACAGCTATATCCATCCAAAACACAATAACAATTCCACTGATTTAAATCAACGTTGGTAACAGCTTCAAGAAATGGACGAACAGTAGAAAAAAAAGCTTCAACGCCCATCTCGCGCTGAAGTGAATGAAGACAAGGGATTGCTCGTTCATTTTCGTTGTCCTGCGTGTTCTCTATCTTGCCTGATGAAGACCTAAGAGGTCGAAACGCGTCGTGTTTGGTCATGTGATTTGTTTGTCTACCTTTTTCTTGGCGGTTTCCTAGTAATTACATTTAAAATTTGTTTAGTAAAAAAAAAGTTTGCTGCATACCTTTAAAAAGCATTTGAAAGAAACGAAAATACAGCTCTGTCCTGATTTAATGTAAAATTTTCTTGTTGATTGCTTTACGATATGGTGTCACGATGCCAATGCTTGATTTCTATATTTAGTTGAATTTATTTCATGTTTTTGTTTGATGATTCTAATTCCGTTTGTTGAATGTTATGTTCTTATAAGTAATGTGCGTTCTTACCCTTTCATGTGGTGCTTTGGCCTCAATGGATAAAACTCTGTTCTATTATGTCTGTCTGTCTGTCTGTTGTATGTATTCTATTCTGTCTTGAACAGTGTATATTTATAAGAAATTGTGTGTTTTAATGCCCCCTTTTCTGTAATTATATCTATTGTTTCTGTAGCCTTTTTTTAATAACATTGTTGATTTTTTTATTTCCTTGTTTATGTTTACTAGCACACTGCTTAACCAAAGAAAACCACCCATCTACCCAACCACACACACTTACACACACACACACACACACACACACACACACTCTCTCTCTCTCTCTCTCTCTCTCACACACACACACACACACACACACACACACACACACACACACACACACACACACACACACTCACAAGTTCAATCGGTTTTATTTGCTCCTAGCAAATCGACAACAATAGAAAAGATTTAATTACAGACATTCATCAATTAATACATTTTTTGGTTATTAGGGGTACGAGTATCTCTTTCTGTTGGGTTCCTTCTCACTGTGGTATTCAGTTTAATGAGAGGGTCGACAGAGCAGCAAAGCGGGGAGTAAGAAATACAAGCGGGTCAGAATGTATCAGTATTCCATTGTCTGTCCATGAGGGATACAGTCTATTAGAAAATGCGTGCTGGAAACATTTTAGAAAAAAAACTAAAAATTCTGGATGTTTTCTAGACACTCACTCACGCCAGACAATAAACATTGACACACTTAATTCATTTCATCAATGTAGCTTACCTTATTCACGGATAATAATTTCTTTGATTTATAAGATCAAATTGAATGCTTTTAGGACAAAGTTTTGTAAGAACATAACATGCCTTTGTGGCGGAAAAATGACAAATAATCACATCCTTTTTCAATGTGAGCACTTAAAACCTTACCTACCATCCCTACCTAAATGTTCTCTGGATCAACTTGTATCAGATTTACCACTGATGTGTAAAATTGCAGTTTCATTACATCAAAGTCCTATTTTTTTCTGTTCTGTAAACTGGAACCGATGTTGAGTGTTTTGATCAGTAGTTCTTTGTTAGCTCATCGTTGTTTATTTTATTGTTGCTGTTGCTGTTTTTCTTCAAAGCCTTTGAAGATATTACTTAATACCTCTACCCTCCCCCCCCTCCCCCCCCCCCGCCCCCCCCCCCCCCGCCCTCTTTCCCTCTAACATTGTCTAATATCACTTAACGTGGATAGACGTTAAATTGAAGAAGAACACACACTCACAACACACAACACACACACACACACACACACACACACACACACACACACACACACACACACACACGTACACACACACACACACGTACACACACAAGCACACACACACACAACACACACACACACACACACACACACACACACACACAACACACACACACACACGTGCGCGCGTGCGTGCGTGCGTGCGTGCGTGCGTGCGTGCGTATAAAGAACATTTAAAGCGGCGAGCCTCGTCAGCTGGTTGAGTTTCCATTATGACATATAAAGACGATTCATCCACACATTGACGCTGGCGCTGAACAAATTGTGTGGCTCCGCTTTGTCATCGTCCGGAGCAGACAGACAGAAACACTCTGTTGGGATGACGTGTCTGTCTGTCTCCTCATCCATTTGCGATTTACCCCCCAAAGGAGATGATGGTCTTTTCAATGGGTTGGAACCCTTTAAGTACGTACCATTCTTTTCTAGTCTTGTCTTTTGGGACGTTAAGAGTCTTAGGAAGAGAGAGAGAGAGAGAGAGAGAGAGAGAGAGAGAGAGAGAGAGAGAGAGAGAGAGAGAGAGGAGAGAGAACCACTCCACGAAAATTACCAGATTCAGTTAAATGGCAAGCGAAATAAGGTCCAGGGGAGAGCACCCATTCCCATTCTCTCACTCTCTGTGTGTCTGTTTGTCTGTGTCTGTCTGTCTCTCCCTTCTCCAAACCTTTACCGCTGCCTTTCCTTCAGCACCCCCCCCCCCTCCCCCCACCTTCCTTCCTCTCCCCGACGCTCCTCTCAACCTTTTCCGTCGTAAAACTGTCCCTTCTTATCAAATATTTAGGTTCATTTGGTAGAAATCCTCCAACCTTTAGATAGTCCTGCAGGTTCCAGCGTGGTTTGTGGTATACTCTCATTTTGAAATGGACTAACTCTGTCTGTGTCTCTGTCTGTCTGTCTGTCTGTCTCTGTCTGTCTCTGTCTGTCTGTCTGTCTGTCTGTCTGTCGTCTGTCTCTCTCTCTCCTCTCCTCTCTTCTCTCTCTCTCTCTCTCTCTCTCTCTCTCTCTCTCTCTGCAAGCGCATGTCTTTGAAAGGTGTTATGCTATTTTTAAAAACCAATAACAGCAAAGAAACATCATCACAACTATCACCACCGCCAAGAATATACATAAACAGGCGCGCGCGCGCACGAAAGCACACACACACACACACACACACACACACACACACACACACACACACACACACACACACACACACACACACACAGAGGGGCTTTTAAAAAATGCAAACGGCTTCGACTAACGTCTCCATAAGAGCTTGGTACAGCCTTACAGAAATTGCCGCGATAGTCTCATCCACAAATATTTTATTATTTTGCCTCTAATAGATCAGTTTGTGGTTCAGACATCCACACCCTCCTGATATCTCATTTTTATGCCTATATCAGGCATCCCGACAGGCGTGAAGACAAACCACGTGACTTGTGGATATTAAAATGAGTAGGGGAAAAAAGTCACACCTTTGATAAAAAAAATAAATATAAATAAAAAATAAAAAATAAAACATGAAGAAGAAACTGGTGGAATATGCCAATGGGATCGAACCTAAAAGTTTTTTTTTTTTTTTTTTCCCGGGCGAGAACTTAACATTGCTAGACTCATTAAACGCCATTGAGGAGGCAACGCCTTTACTGTCCACTAGTGATACTGAATCGCTTTTAACGAGGTTTTCCCGCTATTTGGCACTAGGCAAGTGACTGACTGACTGACGGACGGAACGCGGCAGCTACGGAGGAGGAGGTTAGCGAGTGAAGTTGGAGGCGTAGAAGTAAGGCGTGTGTGTGTTTGATCTGGACTGCCGCAGACAAAATAAATAAATGAATAAAACAAAAATGATTAATTAAGTAATAGAAGTATGTCAAGAAATCTGTAAGCAAATAGAATTAAAAGAAAGGAATGAATAAAGAATCTAAGAAAATAAATAAAATAAATGAATGATTGAAAAGATAAATGAATAAAAAAAGAAGTAAATAGATAAAAAAAAAAACAACGTACATACATACATAGATGCATACATGAATAAGGAAATTAAAAAAAGAAAAGAAAAAAGAACCAAGAAGACGAGGATGAAAGGGCACTGTATCGTCCAGCAACAAAAGGAAAGTGGGCTATGAAACAAATGACCGATGTAGAGATGATCGCATGACCACAACACAGCGACGGATGAGAAGAGAGCGAGTTTTCCAAGTGTTTAGGGACCGTTACTTAAGGACGAATTGAACGGCACTTGATTCTGCTATCACACACGTTACTTTAAAGACACAGCTACTTTCAGATCTCATCGCTGAGAAGAGGAATTACTTTAAAAAAAAAGTGTGTACCTGATGAACGAGAAGAAACGTTGCTTAGGATGATGATTACATTGTGATAAGGAATTACTTTAAAAGAAAAGTGTACCTGATGAATGTGTTGTTGTTGTTGTTGTGTCGTACCCTGGCTAAAAGACTCTAGGATCATCAAACAGCCGAAGTACTGATGAAAGAAGAAACGTTTGCTTTAGGGATGGATGATTACATGTGATAAGAATTACTTTAAAGAAAAGTGTACTGATGAATGTTGTTGTTGTTGTTGTGTTGTCGTACCTGGCTAAAAGACTCTAGGATATCCAAACGCGAAGTACCTGATGAATGAGAAGAAACGTTTGCTTTAGGGATGGATGATTACATTGTGATAAGGAATTACTTTAAAAGAAAAGTGTACCTGATGAATGTTGTTGTTGTTGTTGTTGTTGTCGTACCCTGGCTAAAAGACTCTAGGGATCATCCAAACAGCCGAAGTACCTGATGAATGAGAAGAAACGTTTGCTCTAAGGATGGATGCATACATTGTGATGACTGAGATTTAAAAAAGCAAGCTAACAACCGAAATCTGAAGGAAAAAAACTACCTCAGTATAAACGAGATTTCTTCTTCTTCTTCTGCGTACGCAGGCTGATACTCCTGCGGACACTCCCTGTATAGACAGGCAAGTATTAATCCCATCTGCCCAACAAAGGGAGTGGAGTTTTGTGTGTATGACCGGTTTTTTTTTTTTATCCCGCCATCAAGGCAGCCATACTTCATCTTCGGGGAAGGTGCATGCTAACGTGTCATCCATACCAACGGCCGAACTGGCCTTCTCTTTCGAAAGTTGGTGATGGGATTTTACGCGTGTGGAAGATGTTATGCGTGCGTTCACACACGGAACCTTGGTTTATAGTCTCATTTGAAGGACCATATGGGAAATGGAGTCAGAACCAATGTTAACTCCGAGGGAAAAATCCCCTGTACCGAAACGACCCGGCGGAGATTCGAACCCGCAACCCTTAGATTTCGAGTCTGGCGCTCTACCAACTGAGTTATTCCGGCCCTCTAAACGAGATTTGTCTGGCATTTCTTAAAGCGATGGACACTTCCCTTTCTCTTAAAGAAAATATTCAGTAAATTGATCAACCCTGGTCACTCAGTTCAATCGATTTGTGTAACCCTGGTTACTTTCCTGAGGACAGGACATGACTTATTATGATCCCTCTCTGTTTAGGAAAACTGATCCACTGGTTCTAAGTAATTAGTGGGGGATGTCGCTTTCGAGTATTTTACGAGTATTCTAAGCGAAAGCCTCTCTCTCTCTCTCTCTCTCTCTCTCTCTCTCTCTCTCTCTCTCTCTCTCTCTCTCTCTCTCTCTCTCTCTCTCTCTCTAAGAACAGAAAGGATTCCGTGAAAATTCTTCCACACTCAATCGTAATCTTATACCAGTGCCAGTAAATCACTTTGAAACATGGACATAAGCGTAAATGATGGCTCTCTTCAGAGATTAAATGAAAACGTTCAACACACTGAACAGAGACACTATTAGAAAAGTACTGAAAAAAGGATACTGTATTTGAAAAGTACTGAGAAAGGATATACACCCCCACAGCAAGGACTTGTATGTTACAAAGAATGTGATGGTCGGTGAATCTTCTCTCTCAAACTTTTCTTTTTTCAATTGTTCAGATAGTCTAAAAGATCATGATTAATTATCACTTTATTTATGTTCACTGATGATACGAGAATTGGCGGAGGAGGCGCCAACTAAAGAGGGGAGCTGGTTCCAGTCTCTGTCAGGCCTACAGAAAACCTGTTCCCTTTGTTTGAAGAGGGCTGTGCACTTTTCTCTACTTAACCCCATCGAATTACAAAGCCCAGTGGGGAATATTCTGGCTGGCGGACCAGACAGATTAGGATTTAAAAGTAAATATCAAGAAGACTAAATTTATGGTATTAAGGACACAAAGGCCGTTTTGGGTTTTTTTTGCACGTGTAGAAACACACACACACACACACACACACACACACACACACACACACACACACACACACACACACACACACTCACACACACTCACACACATACACACACACACACACACACACACACACACACACTCACACATACACACATACACACACACACACACACGCACGCACGCACGCGCACACACACACACACACACACACGCGCGCGCGCGCGCACGCACACACACACACACACACACACACACACACACACACACACACACACACACACACACACACACACACACACGCAGGCACTTAGCCTTTACCGTTATGTTCAGTTTCAAAACAATGTGACTGAAGGCGGAAAATGAAGTGAATTAAAAAAAACAACAAAAAACGGTATTAGTTCCGCCGGACGATACGGACAAACAAAGTACAAGACAAAAACATCTTGGGTCTTCTTCAGGCAAAAACAAACAACGTTTAGGACAGTGAAAACGAAGTAAACGAGCAACCACGGATCTTCTCATATTCGGCGCAAAATGGATGTTGGATGAAAACCTTTCTACGTTTCCATTTCCTAAATGTTGTTTGTTTTTTGCCTGAAAAAGACCCCAGAGGTCCAAATGCGTTGTGTTTTGTCCTGTAATCTCTTTGTCTGCATCGTCTGGAGGAACTGATTTCCGGTTTTTTGTTGTTTTTTTGTTGTAAACTTTACCGCAATGAAGAAAGTGTCATATGAGACTCTTCTAGACAAAGAAGCCATGAAAGCTAGAGCAAGTTTCAAACTGAGGTAGAGTTTCAGGTGAAATGAAAGTTTCGGCGTACTTTAAAAAAAAAAAAAGCTTTTGAATAAACAGATCAACCACTACTTTTGTAAGCTTCTGCACTGAGGGGGGGGGGGGGGGGGGGGGGGGGGGGGGGGGGGGGGGGGGGGGGGGGGGGGGGGGGGGGGGGGGGGGGGGGGGGGGGGGGGAAGGAGGGGTGGTGGTGGTATGAGTTGGGTATGGGGGTGGAGGGTGTAGGGGTTTACTCAGTTTTTTTTAAAGTCAGACTTGTTCTCGTTTTTGCTTGTTACACGAGTTTTCGCGTGAACATCGAACCCCACGATTACAACGTCATTGGAGGACGAGATAAGGAAATATATCCGTAGTATAAAGACAGTTCTATTTGTGGTCGACGTTATTGATTTTCTCTGTGAAAGTTGAACATGCAACGTTCTCCACGCCGGAGGCTTCTTACGTCCGTATATTTCGGTTGGAAATGGATGGGGAGGGAGAGCGTCTGATGTTTCAAACCGGGCAGCGGCCATTAATTTAAAGCGAGCTTGGTTAAAGACATGGGTTTTCTCCGAGGTTTGGATCAACAGAATCGCCGGAAATAATAAGATTCTTTCTTATAACGTCCAACTAAAGAAGAACAAAATGTTTTCAACAAAGAAGGGAATCTCAGGTCATGGAGAGTAACAAGTTTAGATTTCATTGGTCGTCCAAATGGCTTCCACACTGCAAATAATATTTAGAAAGGAAAACTGTGAAACAAGTTCAGAACAAAGATCGTTCAGGTCAGACCTAGTGTGAATAACCTTAAGACAGACAGACGTTACAAATAACAGAGACAGACGTTACAAGTACCTTTTGGACATGTGACAACCCTTGTGCAATGATAAAGAAGATGAACTTTATTTTCTATTACGTTGTGACGTTATAGATCAAATCATAGAGAACAGTATTGCTAGACATTTGAAGATACTTCACCAGTTCTATAATACGTGTATATCTAAAGAGGGAAGAAGTTGCTAGTGTAGCTGTTTAATTAATAATGATAGCTATCATAATAATGGGACATTTCTAGTGCACTTTCCTCATTGTCAAAACACTTTACGATAAACGTAATAGACATTCATACACACCTCACATGAGCACATCAATACTTGATAATACATCGAACAAAAGCGACGTAAGCTGAAGTATACAAAGAAACCGGACATTGACACAGTTTGCAATACATAATTATTCACGTTTGCGCTAGCCTGTGCCCCCCCCCCCCCTCTCTCTCTCTCTCTCTCTCTCCCTTGTACACTTACCTCTTCTCTCACTTCCCTGTGCGTATGTGCAAGAATCCGTGTGTGTGTCTGTACGTGTGCCTCTGTCTGTCTGTCTGTCTGTTTGTCCGCCCCCCCCCCCCTCTCTCCCTCACCACCTCTCAGTTTCTCTATTTCTCCCTCCCTCCCCCTTCTGTCTGTCTGTCTGTCTGCTTGTCCGTCTGTCTATCTGTCTGTCTGCTTGTCTGTCTGTCTGTCTGTCGGTCGGTCTGCCTGTCTGTTTGTCTGTCTGTCTGTCTGTCTCTATTTCAAGCGCATATGTTTGTGTATGAGAGAAAGCGCGTATGTGCGTGCGTTTGAGCACACGCGCGCGCGTACATGTGTGCGTGTGTGTATGTTTTAGAGTGCATGAATGGGTCGTATATGTGTGTATGTGATCCCAGCTTTATACAGGGTGATGCATTATTAATTTGAAGCATGTTTCGCTTTACATTTTACTTCGTTTTCGTTTGGCTGAATGTCTTCGTTCCGTTACTCCTGCCTTCGTGGTCTAAAGACGTGTACAAAACAACATCTCAGCATATCCTCATAAATAAAGATTTGTCCTCTTTACAACTCTCTCCTCTCTCTCTCTCTGTGTCACACACCACACACCACACACACACACACACACACACACACACACACACACACACACACACACACACCACGCACGCACCACACACACACACACACACTCTCTATCTCTCTCTCTCTCTCTCTCACACACACACACACACACACACACACACACACACACACACACACACACACACAAACACACACACACACAACATACACACAGAGTGACATGCACATACACACAGAGGCACACACAGACATTTGCGCTTGCACAAACGTACGTACGTACGCACGCGCGCGCACGCACACGCACACACACACACACACCACACACACACACACACACACACACAACACATACATATACACACATACACAAACACATGCACGCATGCACTTACATAATTTTTCTCTTTCCATCTTTATCTTTATTTTTATTTTTACACACGCTAGCACGCTCGCGCACGCGCGTGCACACACACCACACACACACACACACACACACCACACGCGCGCGCGCGCGCGCGCGCGCGCGCGCGCGCACGCACGCACGCACGTACGCACGCAAGCACGCACGCACCACACACACACACACACACACACACACACACACACACACACACACACACACAGAAGAATAATAATGATAATAATAATAATGAATACTTATATAGCGTCTATTCTTGGCTAGAGACCAAGCTCTAAGCGCTTTACAATCCACACTCGTTTACACAACGGGCTGCCTACCTGAGTAGTGCCGACTGAAGAGCTGCCAGCTGGCGCTTCATTCAGTCGTTTCCCGTGTCATCCAGTCAATATCGTTCAATATCGTTCACTCAATTTCCTTACTTCCTTCATTCTTTCCATTTCTCACGTAGGGTGCATGCTATGTTTAATATGTCATCCATACCAACGGCCAAACTGGCCTACTCTTCCGGAAGTTGGTGATGGAATTTTACGTGTGTGCAAGACGTTATGCGTGCATTCACACACGGAACCTCGGTTTATAGTCTCATTCGAAGGACTGTATGGGAAATGGAGTCAGAACCAATGTTAACTCCGAGGGAAAAAGTCCCCCTGTACCGAAACGGCCCGGCTGAGATTCGAACCCGCAACCCCAGGATCACCAAGATTACGAGTCCGGCGCTCTACCAACTGAGCTATTCCGGCTCTCCCCCCCCCCCCCCCCCCACACACACACACACACGTGTACACACACACGCACACACACACACACACACACACACACACACACACACACACACACACGCACGCACACACACACACACACACACACACACACCACACACACCACACACACACACAGAGGCGCACGCACACACAAAAACACACAGCCTCTCTCTCTCTTTCTCTCTCTCCTCTCTCTCTCTCTCTCTCTCTCTCTCTCTCTCTCTCTCTCTCTCTCTCTCTCCTATTCACGGGTACCATAGCTCTCTCTGTCCCTGTCTCCTTCCAGCCTACAACGTCCACTACAGATTATGCTGTTACTGTGATTGTTGCAGTCGTCGGTGTCCTTCATGCTTCCACTACTTTCATTAGCTTGTAACACCAACGGTAGCAACAGAAAGGTTACTGTAGAAAAATTATGGACCGTAACAATCAGCATCATCATCATCATCATCATATCATCATCATCATCATCATCATCTTTGTCGTCGTCGTCGTCGTCGTCGTCATCGTCATCATCATCATCATCATCATCATCACCACCACCAATTTCCAAATCCGAACTCTCAGCAAATTCCTCATCAATTCTCCCACCTCCGCTCCACCGTGCACCCTTCCCTCCCTCCCCCCTTCCCTGCACACACACACACACACACACACACACACACACACACACACACACACACACACACACACAGCACACACACATACACACACACTCTCTCTCTCTCTCTCTCTCACACACACACACACACACACACACACACACACACACACACACACACACACACACACACATTTTGTCTCTGTCTCAGTTTCTGTCTGTCTCTATGTCTCCGTCTCTGTCTGTCTGTCTGTCTCTCAACTAAAAAGTAATAAACGGTCAACAACTTCAAACCCGTTTCTCCATCCTACCAGTCTTCCTCTCTATCCCCCCTTCCCACCTCCTCCCCCACCACCCTTCTCCCCTCTCCATCCCCCTCCCTCCCTCCCTTTCTCTCCCCCCCCCCCCCCAACCACCACCCTTACACTCCCGGGGAGGCCCGGGTCTTGAACCTACTGCCTCAGTTCCACACAATACCCGGGCACCGACAAAAGCAGCCGGACCCCACAAACCCCCCACCCCCACCACTACACCCCCCCTCTCTCGCCTCCCTCCCCCCCCCCTCTTCTGACCCCACCCTTTCTCCTCCCCCCCCCCCCCCCCCCGCCCGCGCCTGTGGCCTGATGCGCTGGTGTCGACCTCAGGGCAGCCGGGCGCCTTTTGTTCGCCGGCGGGGAGAGCGAACATGGCTTGTACATTACAGGGCGGCGCGCTAAGAGCCGGGGATCGAACGGGAACGTGCCCTCCACGGCGGAGTTCAGCCCAGTTCGAAAGCTGCCTCTATATCCTTCTCGGTCTGTCTGTCTGTCTGTCTGTCTTGTCTGTCTGTCTGTCTGTCTTGTCTGTATGTCTTGTCTGTGTGTCTGTCTTGTCAGTGTGTGGTGTGTGTGTGGTGTGTGTGTGTGTGTGTGTGTTGTGTGTGTGTGTGTGGTGTGTTGTCTGATGTACTTTTTGACGATCTGTAGGTTTTCTATGGTCTACGGATTTTGTTGTTGTTGTTGTTGTTGTTGTTTGTTTCCTTTCTCATCTTTTTATCTGTCGGGTTTTTTGTTCTCTATTTC
>CM065748.1:25241767-25244267 GCA_033310375.1 Conus canariensis | reverse complement strand
AGAGAGAGAGAGAGAGAGAGAGAGAGAGAGAGAGAGAGAGCTCTTTCATTTGATTCTGTTCTATATTCACTTTCGCTTAATTCATGTCGTTTCATTTTATTCTTATTTCATTCTTTTGCGATGATTCAGACAAAGACGGATGCTGTGACGTTTATCGAACGTTTTCTGTGTCTTGTTGGCTTGTTAACCTTTTCCCTTTCTGTCCACTCCGTTTGGTTAACAAGGAGATACAAAAGAAAGAGAAACGTTGCAATTTCCTCAGGACGTGTGAGGTTCTGCATTTTCCGCAACGATGAAGGAAATAAAATAAAGATAAAGTATAAGATGGAAGTTGTGGTTGGGAAATCTTTGGGGTCCAGATTTCCAACTATGCCAGCTGAAAAACCCTTCGTTTCTCTGCTGATGTAGGCTTTGGAAGAACTTGTTCGGGAGGGTCTGTGGTTTGGCTGGAGGATGAGTTAGTTTGGGAGGCCACAGGTAGTGAAGGGGTTAATAATTTGTGGAAATCTTTCTAAGATTTTGGGAATCTACCCCATTTCTTCGGTTTGGCCTTGACAGCCAATCTTCCTGAGAGAGAGAGAGAGAGAGAGAGAGAGAGAGAGAGAGAGAGAGAGAGAGAGAGAGAGAGAGAGAGAGAGAGAGAGAGAGAGAGAGAGAGAGAGAGATGTAAATGTAATATTGGATCATATTTTGCAGATAAGACGAGGAGGCCTTTTATTTCCTTTGGAAATAATCCCCTGTACTATTGAAGACGGTTTATGGTTATTGGGAAATTGTTTAGACTGTGTCCTTTTTTTTCAGTGTGTGTGTGTGTGTGTGGGGGGGGGGGGGGGGGGGGGGGGGGGGGGGGGGTTTTAAGAGCACTCGAGTTTTATTCCCCCGCGCGCAGCATGAGAAAGGGGGCTCAGTCAATAGTGCTTTTTTCCTTTTTTCTTCCTTCATCCCCCCCCCCCCCCCCCCCCCCCCCCCCCCCCCCGCTTTACTTGGAAGAACACCGAGAATGCCGCCTGTGTGAACCCTGAACTCCGCCATGACAACCTCTTGAGATACATCGCACACCAAGTCCCCCTGGACAGTGACTGCTGGACATACTGAGGCCATATCTTAAACTGTTGTGTACTGTGTGGTGTCTGTTTGTTTTTCTTCTATTTCCTGCTTTCTTCTAACTTTCTTCGTCCATTTTTTCCTTTCATTTTTTCTCACTCCTCCTTTTCTCTCTCCTCTCTCCCTATCTTCCTTTCATCGTCACCATCTTTCCTACTTCCCTTTCACTCCTCCATTTTTCTTCTATCCGTCTTCTTCTTTCGTTCTTTCTTCTCACTCTCCTGTTCCTTTCTTCCTTATCGCTCCTTCTTTCTCTCTATCCGCCTTCCTTTTTTTTCCTTTCTCTCTCTCCTTCCTTCCTTCTTCTTTCCCTCTTTCTTTCCTTCCTTTCTTCTTCGTTCTTTCTTTCTCTCTTCCTGCCTTCCTTTCTTCTTTCGTTCTTTTCATTCTCTCTTCCTTTCTTTCTTTCGTTCTTTCTTTCTCTCTTCCTGCCTTCCTTTCTTCCTTTCGTTCTTTCATTCTCTCTTCCTTCCTTCCTTTCGTTCTTTCTTTCTCTCTTCCTTCCTTCCTTTCCTTCTTTCTTTTCTCTCTTCCTGCCTTCCTTTCTTTTTTCGTTCTTTCTTTCTCTCTTCCTTCCTTCCTTTCCTTCTTTCTTTCTCTCTTCCTGCCTTCCTTTCTTTGTTTCGTTCTTTCTTTCTCTCTTCCTTCCTCTTTCTTCTTCTTTCTCTCTTCTCCTTCCTTTCTTTGTTCTTTCTTCTTTCTCTCTTCCTTCCTTTCCTTTCCTTCCTTCTCCTTCCTTTCTTTCTCTCTTTCTTCTTCCTTCCTTCCTTCCTTCTTCCTTTTCTTTCTCTCTTTCTTTCTTCTTCCTTTCTTTCTTCTCTTTCCTTCCTTTCTTTCGTTCTTTCTTTCTCTCTTCCTTCCTTTCTTTCTCTCTTCCTTCCTTCCTTTCTTTCTTTCTCTCTTCCTTCCTTTCTTTCTTTCTTTCGTTCTTTCTTTCTCTCTTCCTTCCTTCCTTTCTCTCTTCCTTCCTTCCTTTCTTTCTTTCTCTCTTCCTTCCTTTCTTTCTTTCTTTCTCTCTTCCTTCCTTCCTTTCTTTCTTCCTTCCTTCCTGTCTTTCTTCCTTTCTTTCTTCCTTCCTTCCTTTCTTTCTTTCTTTCATTCTTTCTCTCTTCCTTCCTTTCTTTCCTTCTTTCTTTCTCTCTCCTCCTCCTCCTCCTTCTCCTTCTTCTACTTCTCTCTCTCCTCTCTCTCCACTCCTCCTCCCCCCCCCCCCCCCCCCCACACACACACACACATTCTTTTCTTCCTTGATCAATGAATTCCAGTGCTTCTTGATCTCCCTGGAGAGATGCACGGCAAAAGGGGTGTAAACCAAAGCCATCACTCACCGCAGCAATAACTGTCATCTTCGGTGTCATCCATCAGAGATGACTGATGACAATATTGTCATGCTTTC
>CM065748.1:25225029-25232529 GCA_033310375.1 Conus canariensis | reverse complement strand
TCGAGAACATCGAGAAAACCGTCGGAAACAAGAAGCTGCTCACTCAAACGGGAAATCTGAAGACAGCAAACCTGAAGAAGAAAATCATAAAGTATCATCCTTCATCTTCAATCAGTTATCGAAACTCTTTGTGAACGAGTCTCATGTCTAGAAATCTGTGTGAAAAATCAAAATGAATTGATTGCTGACATGAAATTGGCGATGAAAGACGTGGTTGTCAAGGACACCGCGACGACCAGCAACTCAAGTTCTTTAAACAATAGAATAAATGTTCTTACTTACGCTGAGGCAGCTAAGTCAGCTCCAAAGTCTGTCGCCGGTGCTAAACCAGCGGAAGTGGAAAGCAGGCCTAACACGCAGGGAAGAAAACGGCATTTTGTCTCTGCCGATTCTAAAGAAAAGAACGTGAGCAATGCTTCTAAGAAATCTGACGTCAACACTACATCTCCTGACGTCAGTCTACAGTCACGAAAAGGACCTTCGTTCCACAAAGAAGAACAAGATCTTCCGATGGTCACAATACTGCACGACTGAGTGCTGAACGGAGTTGATGCGGACAGACTTGGGTATTCCTATGGTTTTGAAGCTCTAGCATATAAGGCTTCCACGACTAATGACCTCCTTGTGACTCTAGACTCAACTGCTTCATCCATTAAGAAGTCACAAGACGCTGTAGTCATTCACTGTGGGGTCAACGACATAAAAAATCGGACCCCAAAATCAGTAGAAAGTCTTTGCTGATTCTGTCAGAGATCTAGCAGCCAGACACCCCAAAACAAAAATCGTCATAAGCAAGATCGCACCACTTAGAGATTCTGGCATGGAAACTAAACGGGATTTATTTAATGCCTTGGTATCCACAGAACTGTATGGTGTGGAAAATGTCTCCTTCGTCCACCGATGGCAACCTACATACCAGACTACTGAAGAAGGACGGCCTTCACCCAACTGCAAGAGGGGCCAGTGTCCTTGCGGGAAACGTGGGGCGACACCTGAGACAGCTGTTCTGGGTGAAGCCAAAGAAAACATCAAGGCGCCCGCTTTATCAGCTGCCCAGACACGCCTACCCCCGAACAAGGTTTCCATGCTTCCTCAGTGAAAGGAACCCATGGCAGAACACGTTCGAAGTATTAAGAGACTGGTATTGAAAAACTGTGTGTAGATACTGCTTGACTGCGGACAACAAATCAACGTTTCATTGACTACATCACTTCGTAACTACTGTTATCCGCCAGGTTTAATTCTTTGTATCTTAGAACTATATTTATACCCCCACCCCTCCTTCTCCCCCCTCCTCTCTCTCTCTCTCTCTCTCTCCTCTCTCTCTCTCTCTCTCTCTCTCTCTCTTGTGCTCTACCTCTATTTTTGATAGTTACCAGTTTGCCACCATTAAAATATCAAAACATTGTGTTCTGTAATTAAGCAGGAGTCATGGGCGAAAGTAAAACTATCAGGTTTATGCAATGGAACTGCAGATCCATACATACAAACCTGCCTTACCTTATTCAACACCTTGCTTCCTCCAGCTATCAGATTCTCATTTTGCAGTCGTTAAATGTGACTCGTAATAATCTACCCAAACTGTCAAACTATTTTTTCACTCCGGTCTGTGAAAAGACAGAGCAAGGAGAGAAAGTCAAAACGGCTATTTATATTAATGATAAAATGGATTACTCCGTGTGTCCGTCACCGGCACCAACAAACATATTACAACTGCATTCTTGTGCAGCAAGGGTTAAAATCAGTCAGACGTTAATTGTTAATGTCGTCAGTGTGTACTTACCTAAAGGGCCAAATGAAGAAAATACTGAATGGTTACGTCCATTGCATGATTCGAATGAGAAATGGCTAATCGCTGGTGACTTCAATGCTCATTCACCTTTTTGGGAAGCTGATAACGTTTCTGTGACTAGTAACAGATTTGTCGAAAATATCGTTGATGCTTCGCTCTATCTACTTAATGACGGGACAGTCACAAGGATCCCTGATATACCCACTCAAAGAGCTTCTGCCATTGATCTGTCTCTTATTTCTCCCATCCTTGTACCAAATAATGACTGGAATACATATGCTGATAGCTTAGGAAGTGACCACTTACCCGTTATTATTACTCTTAATGATAACTTAGTCCAGACTACGACAGACACAGACATTATAGCCAAATATAATTATAAGTGTGCTGACTGGAAAATGTTTGAGAATATTCTAAAATCGCAAAATACTAATGACATAAGAGATGATGATATCAACAAATTTTATTCAAAAATCACGAACACTGTGTTACAAGCAGCTGAGCGTTCCATACCGAAATATTCTAATTTAAAATCTGACAAACATTCGGGAAACATCTGGTGGAACGAAGTTTGTGAGAAAGTTGTGAACGAAAAGAAACGTTTATTCAAAATATACTTACAGGATAAAAAACCAGAAAATCACATCCCCCTGAGGAAAGCGAATTCATTTAGTAACAAAACAATAGCACAAGTGAAACGGCAGTATTGGGCTGCATTTTGTACAGATGAGGTCTATAGCCATAAAGATCTACAAAAGATATGGACAAAATTCAATAACATGAAAAATGGAGTACATTTACCATTATGTCCAGTCAGGATTGAAGGTAATGAATTTCCTTCTAATTTACAAAATGCTGAGTCGTTCGTCGACATGTTTTCTGATACAATGCTTCCTAATAATCTTCCTAAAGAAATAAGAACTTTTAGGGAAAACGAGGCCCAAAAAGATATGTATAAAGATCCTGTACCTGATAATGCAAATTATATCAATGCCCCAATTACTTTGAAAGAACTGAAAGACACGCTGTTTTCTTTAAGTGATAAGAAAACGTCAGTCGGAGCAGACGCAATACCTAGCATAATGTTAAAACATTTGCCGGAAAACTGGATTATATTACTACATGAATTGTTTCAAAAATGCTGGGATGAAGGTCATATTCCAAAGATATGGAAACACTCAATCATAGTTCCAATACCAAAACAAGGAAAGTCAAAGAAAGATAAAAAATAATTACAGACCCATTGCTCTAACATCACACACCGGTAAGCTGCTAGAAAAGATCATTTTAAACAGACTAATTTACCATTGTGATAAAAGAAAAGTTATCCCTACCAATCAAGCATGTTTCAGGAAGAAGAGAAGTACAACTGATCATTTAGTGAAACTAACAACGCAGATTAAACATCAGTTTGCTCATAGAAAAAATGTACTGGCCACATTCTTTGATATAAAGAAAGCCTATGACCATGTCTGGCATGGTAGATTACTGTATAAATTAAAAAGTATTGGTCTATCTGGACGTATCTGTGACTATGTTAAGAATTTCTTATCTGACAGAAGTATGCAAACAAAAGTAGGCAACTCCTATTCCACCTTAAGATTTCCCCAAATGGGAATCCCACAGGGATCAGTTATTGCCCCTCATTTATTCAATATTCTGCTCTATGATTTACCACAATCTGTGTCAAATAATATTGTAATCGTACAATATGCAGATGACAAATGCATGTGGATGAAAGTTACCATAAAAAGGAAAACCACCAAAAGACAGCTGAACTATTTTAGAAAATTGTATCAACGGGAACTTGATAACTTAAATAATTACATGATGGAGAATGGACTTTTGTTATCAAGGGAAAAAACTAATCTTGTACTTTTCAATAGTGGGCCCGATCCACCAGAGTTACCCATTTTTCGAATAGATAAAGAAACCCTGGAGTATAGACCAATGGTAAAATTTCTTGGAGTATATATTACTTCAAAGTTATCGTGGAACCATCATATTCAATATCTATTACCAAAGGCCAGAAAAAATTTTAATTTTCTAAAAGTTATACAAAAACAAAACTGGGGCCAAGATGCTAATGCACTCAAACACCTGGCATTATCGCTGATACGGTCAAGACTCACTTACGGACAAGAAGTTTTCTTCAGTGCCCCGACAAGTTTGCTAAAGAAAATGCAGAGCTTGGATTGCAAAGCTTTCAAACTAGCTATAGGTGTACCATATCATGCATCGTCCCTAGGAACATATCGCGAAATTGGGGTATTACCATTAGATGAGTTATCGACGGCTCGCTGTCGCAAAGTATGTCTTACGATCTTCAATATGTGACAGCAATGTTGAAAACGAAGTTAGTTTGAGATCTGATATTAACTTCCCTAAAAGAGCAAAATCAATCTCATCGCTTACGACAATTAGGACTTTCACTTCCAATTTATTCGAAGAGTCAGAAATTAATCATAACGAAATAATTAAACCTCAACTTCCTTCACCTCCCAGCCCACCATGGGAACTTCAAAGAGCATCATTTGATATCAACCATTCGTCTTTGAAAAAAGGCGACAATGAAAACTTGACTGGCATAACAGTAAAAGAGTATATAGAAAACTCGTACCCGCTTCATCTTAAGATATATACAGACGGGTCTCTTTTAGATACCAAAGAAGCAGGTGCAGCATTTGCTATTCCTTCTATAAAGGTGGAAAAATCTTACTACCTTGGAAAAAAACAGATCCATTTTTACAGCCGAGCTAACTGCCATTTTAATGGCCCTGTATTATCTTCTTGATCTTTCTTACCCAACACTTCAGGCCCTCTTTTGTGTCGATTCAAAATCGGTTTTATTTGCTCTCAGCAAATCGACAACAATAAGAAAAGATTTAATTACAGACATTCATCAATTAATACATTTTTTGGTTATTAGGGGTACGAGTATCTCTTTCTGTTGGGTTCCTTCTCACTGTGGTATTCAGTTTAATGAGAGGGTCGACAGAGCAGCAAAGCGGGGAGCAAGAAATACAAGCGGGTCAGAATGTATCAGTATTCCATTGTCTGTCCATGAGGGATACAGTCTATTAGAAAATGCGTGCTGGAAACATTTTAGAAAAAAAACTAAAAAACTCTGGATGTTTTCTAGATACTCACTCACGCCAGATAATAAACATTGACACACTTAATTCATTTCATCAATGTAGCTTACCTTATTCACGGATAATAATTTCTTTGATTTACAAGATCAAATTGAATGCTTTTAGGACAAAGTTTTGTAAGAACATAACATGCATTAGTGGCGGAAAAAATACAAATAATTACATCCTTTTTCAATGTGAGCACTTAAAACCTTACCTACCATCCCTACCTAAATGTTCTCTGGATCAACTTGTATCAGATTTATCACTGATGTGTAAAATTGCAGTTTCATTACATCAAAGTCCTATTTTTTCTGTTCTGTAAACTGGAACCGATGTTGAGTGTTTTGATCAGTAGTTCTTTGTTAGCTCATAGTTGTTTATTTTATTGTTGCTGTTGCTGTTTTTCTTCAAAGCCTTTGAAGATATTACCTAATACCTCTACCCCCCCCCCCCCCCCCCCCCCCCCCCCCCCCCCCCCCCCCCCCCGCCCTCTTTCCCTCTAACATTGTCTAATATCACTTAACGTGGATAGACGTTAAATTGAAGAACACAAACGACTCAGAGACTCAATGGAATTTCTAGGGATTATAATTTTCCCACCCTCACCATCAACAAAGAGTCAAAGAGGCACAGTGTCTTATCACAGCTAACGGTCGACGAACTCTGCATGCAACTAACCCCCCCCCCCCCCCCCCCCCGCGCCCCCCCCCCCCCCCCCCCCCCCAAACAACCCTGGGAATTACGCAAGACCGCTCTCAGCAGTCCCTGACATCAAACCACAGAACAATGATCAGAGTCAGCGCCCTTCCTCTCAGCGGCAATGGCAAGGTTGCCGATTGATCACAGCAAGATATCCATTCTCCTTCATGCACGAGCACAAACTGTTTCATGGTCGCGTTTGTCAAACTAAAGGGACGCAGCCCATGAAAGCTTTTTTCTCCTGACAAAAGGAACTTGCCTGGAAAATCATCATTGGATCATACACACACGCGCGTGCACACACACACACAAACGCGCGTGCACACACACACACACACCCACACTCATACACATAGCACAAACGTACACACACACACGCACACATGCACACACAGAGACACAACACGCACGTGCACACACACACACACGCACACATGCGCACACAGACACAGACACACATAAACACACACACACACACACACACACACACACACACACACACACACACATACACACAACACAACACAACACACGCGTGCACACACACACACGTACATATGCACACACAGACACACACACACACACACAACACACGCGTGCACATACACACTCACACATGCACACACAGACATACAGACACAGGGACACACACACACACACACACACAACACACACACACACACACACACCACACACACCACGCACGTACAACACACACACACACACACACACACACACACACACACACACACACACATACACACACACACACACACACACACACACACACACACACACACACACACACACTTTAACTCAACCTTTTTTTTGCCATTGGGGTCAGCGTTGTCAGTTATTCCTGAATACCTTTCTCTGAATTATACAGGTAATCGTACTGTTTTCACTATAGTGAGTTAGTTTTAATGCCGTTTATATTGCATTTTAATATATTGCTTTTTCACTGAAGTTTATTTTCTGTGTATTTTTTCTTTACAGAAACTGGTATTGTACCTTTCCTAGGCAAGGAATAATTGTTGAAAACTACGGTTTCTCTTTATGAGTTGTCATGGCCTCGCAGATTTGAAAAGTAAAGAAGATATCTGTCATTACGTGTGGTTAAAAACATGTGCTATGTATCTGTGGCAAGACGTAACAGCAAATTAACACCTTGGTTTCATGTCCAAAGAGGATGTCTACAGGAATATCCCATTTCACCCCATCTATTGTTTGCTGGGATATTGTGTGCTATGACAGCTAAAATGAAACAATAAAAGGCATAAATATTGCAGGGATTTCTCAATACGTCTCATAATACAGAATTAATGCAAAAATTTCTCAATACGTCTCATAATACAGAATTAATGCAAAAGGACGACATGGATTTCTCAATACGTCTCATAATACAGAATTCATGCAAAAGGACGACAGACGACCATTTGCAGAAAAAAAAAAAGAAAAAAAAAATGTTTTTGGAAACGCCTCTGGCTTGAAATTAAATGTTGACAAATGTTGTCCAATGTGGTTAGCGTTAAGAAGAATTCACAAGGAAATGGAAAGGAACCCCAAACACTTTGATTCACACACGATTTTGAGGAAAGTATAAAGACTGACTTCGAGGAAAAGTTCAGAGAAATAAAATCACTTTCTACTGTGTGGCTAAGGAGACAGTTCACACCTCTCAGGCGCTTGGCAATTTTACAATCTTTGATTTTGTCAGAATTTTTTTTCAGCGACCCCTTTTACCTAACCGTCCAGATGAATTGTGAATTTCATACAAAAGAAATCTGGCACTTTGTGTGGGTTTGAAAAGAATGAGATGATGAGCTGGAAGATGTTACATAAGACTTTGATCAAGGAGGCACAGTTATTCCT
>CM065748.1:25200029-25205029 GCA_033310375.1 Conus canariensis | reverse complement strand
TACCAGACATTTGCGTACGAACGACATACTAACTCACTACCTGTACAGAGCTATTCGTGGCCTTGACTGTCTCTGGTTTAAGGGCTCTGATCCACCAGACATTTGCGTACGAACGACATACTAACTCATTACCTGTACAGAGCTATTCGTGGCCTTGACTGTCTCTGGTTTAAGGGATCTGGTCTACCAGACATTTGCGTACGAACGACATACTAACTCACTACCTGTACAGAGCTATTCGTGGCCTTGACTGTCTCTGGTTTAAGTGATTTGATCCACCAGAAATTTGTGTACGTACGACATACTAACTCACAACCTGTACAGAGCTATTCGTGGCCTTGACTGTCTCTGGTTTAAGTGATTTGATCCACCAGAAATTTGCGTACGAACGACATACTAACTCACTACCTGTACAGAGCTATTCGTGGCCTTGACTGTCTCTGGTTTAAGGGATCTGGTCTACCAGAAATTTGCGTACGAACGACATACTAACTCATTACCTGTACAGAGCTATTCGTGGCCTTGACTGTCTCTGGTTTAAGGGATCTGGTCTACCAGAAATTTGCGTACGAACGACATACTAACTCATTACCTGTACAGAGCTATTCGTAGCCTTGACTGTCTCTGGTTTAAGGGCTCTGATCCACCAGACATTTGCGTACGAACGACATACTAACTCATTACCTGTACAGAGCTATTCGTGGCCTTGACTGTCTCCGGTTTAAGTGATTTGATCCACCAGAAATTTGCGTACGAACGACATACTAACTCATTACCTGTACAGAGCTATTTGTGGCCTTGACTGTCTCTGGTTTAAGTGATTTGATCCACCAGAAATTTGCGTACGAACGACATACTAACTCATTACCTGTACAGAGCTATTCGTGGCCTTGACTGTCTCTGGTTTAAGGGATCTGATCCACCAGAAATTTGCGTACGAACGACATACTAACTCATTACCTGTACAGAGCTATTCGTGGCCTTGACTGTCTCTGGTTTAAGGGATCTGGTCTACCAGACATTTGCGTACGAACGACATACTAACTCACTACCTGTACAGAGCTATTCGTGGCCTTGACTGTCTCTGGTTTAAGGGATCTGGTCTACCAGAAATTTGCGTACGAACGACATACTAACTCATTACCTGTACAGAGCTATTCGTGGCCTTGACTGTCTCTGGTTTAAGGGATCTGGTCTACCAGAACATTTGCGTACGAACGACATACTAACTCACTACCTGTACCACCCTACTAGAAAATCAGAATACCCACAGTGTAACCAACTGAAAGAAAGATGACATAAAAAAAAGTACGCAAAACAGACAGGGAAAATGAGAGAGAGAGAGAGAGAGAGAGAGAGAAGAAGATAGAGAAGAAGGAGAGAGAATGAGAGAGAGAGAGAGAGAGGGAGAGAGAGAGGAGGAGAGAGGAGAGAGAGAGACGGATGGAGAGAGAGAGAGAGAAGAGGAAGGAGGGAGGGAGGGAGGAGGGAGGGGAAGAGGGAGGAGAGAGGAGAGAGAGAGAGGAGAGAGAGAGAGAGAGAGAGAGAGAGAAAGACTTTATGGATGAAAGTAAGAAAGAATCAATGGAAGAAAGAATAAGGACATAGATAATTTTTTTTAAATGAATGAATGAAAGAAAATGTGAAAAAAAGAAGAAAGAAGAAAGAGTGGAAGATAGAAGTGAAAGAAGAAATACATGAAGGTAAAAAGACCAAAAACAATATGTGACTAAAACAAAATAACAACAGATGAAAAGAAACGTCTGAAAAAGAATGAATGATAAAAAAAAAGAAATAATGAAAAGATGAATGAATGAAAATATGACAAAATGCAAAAAGAATGAAGCACACACACACAAAAAAAATGAACGTAAAAAGAAAATTATTATATTATATTGGGTATTTATATAGCGCCTATCCTCGGTCACAGACCAAGCTCTAAGCGCTTTACAATAAACACACTACCTCACTCACTCACTCAACGGGCTGCCTACCCAGGTAGAGCCGGCCGAAGAGAGCCCTACTGGCGCTCATTCAGTCGTTTCCCGTACCATTCAAATATCGTCACTCATTTTCATTTATCTCATTTATTCCTCCAGTTCTCACATAAAATGTGAAAGACAAAAAAAAAAGTAATCACCACCGCCACCCAACCCATTCACTCGCCCCTCCCTCAAAGAAAAAGAAAGAAAGAAAGAAAGAAAGAAGGAAAGAAAGAGAGAAAGGAAAGGGTCAGGGTGGGAGAGAAGAAGATGGAAAAGAAAGAAGTAGAGAGAAGACATGACGAAAACAGCAAAAAAAGTGAAAGAAAGCCAGATGACGTGGAAAACAAAAAGAAAGGGTAGAGGAAAACAGAAGAAATAAGGAAAAAAAACTGAAAGGATAAAGATATCAAAGAGAAAGAAAGAAAGAAAGAAACAGAAAGAAACAGAGAAAGAAAGAAACAAAGACAGAAATTAAGACAGAAAGAACAAATATCAAAGAAAAAAAAGACAGAAAGAAAGAGAAAAAGAAAGACAGAAATAAAGGAAAAGTGAAAAAAGGAAGTTTATTAGCCAGAAAAGCAAGCAAATAAACAGCACAGAAGCAAATAAAAAAATGACAGTTGAAAAAAAGGAAAGTAAAGAAAAGAAAAGAAAGAAAGCTGAGAAAGAAATCAACCAGAGAAGAATGCAGGTAATCAAGAGAGAGAGAGAGAGAGAGAGAGAGAGAGAGAGAGAGAGAGAGAGAGAGAGAGAGAGAGAGAGAGAGAGAGAGAGAGTCATGCAAACATTCGGAAAAACAACAAAAACAACAACAGCCGCAACAACAACAACAACAACACAATGATGATAATAATGATAATAATAATAATGACAATATGAATAGCAACAATGAAGATGTTAATGACGACGACGTAGATGATGATGATAATACTACTACTACTACTACTACTGACGACTACGACGACGATGATGATGATAATAACAACACCAACAATAATAATAATGATAATGATAATAATAATAAATGATAAAAATCATAACAAAAACAACAACAATAATAATGATAACAACAATAAGAATAATAAAAACAACAACTAAATAAGAATAATAAAAACAGAAACCAATATACTCATGATAATGATACTACTACCATTGGTACTATTACTACCATTACTACGACTACCACCACTACTGCTGCTGCTATTATTACTACTACTATTGCTGGTGCTGGTGCTACTGCTGCTGCTGCTACTACTACTACTACCACCACCAGAAACAGCAACAACAGCCAAGCAACAATAATGTTAATAATGATAATGATAATAATAACAACAAAAACAACAACAAAATAATAATAATAATAATAATATAATGATGATAATAGTAATAGTGTGATGATGATACTAATAACAGTGCTGCGATGATAATGATAATGATAATAATAATGTGGATGATAATAATGCTGATGACAGATATTAATTAAATCAACACTACGTAAACGTGGTAAAGATGGAGAGGAGAGGGAGGGTGTGTGTGTGTGTGGGGGGGGGGGGGGGGGGCAATGAAACAAGACAGGGGGACAATCCAAAATGGCAACGATCGCAAAACGGCAGCGAACGAATTAAACAACAGACGATCGATCGGCTGAGTCTTTTAAAATTAGCAAAAATAAGATCTGTACGTAAAAAAAAAAATGAACATCTAAAGGAGGGAGAAAAACAGGAAAGACAGAAAGAAAAGAACACTATAAAGGACAGGAGTATGTGAACATCAATCAACTCCTATCTTTTTAATTTGTTTGTTTGTTTTTGAAAGCAAACAAGTAAGCAAATGACCGGTTGTGTGTGTGCGTGCGTGTGTGTGTGTGTGTGTGTGTGTGTGTGTGTGTGTGTGTGTGTGTGTGTGTGGTGTGTGTGAAAGAGAGAGAGAGAGAGAGAGAGAGAGAGTGTGTGTGTGTGTGTGCGCGCGGCGCGCGCGCGCGCGTGTGTGTGTGTGTGTGTGTGTGTGGTGCGTGCGTGCGTGCATGCGTGTGTGTGTGTGTGTGTGTGTGTGTGTGTATGAGAGAGAGAGAGAGAGAGAGAGTGTGTGTGTGTGTGTGTGTGTGTGTGTGTGTGTGTGTGTGTGTGTGTGTGTGTGTGTGAGAGAGAGAGAGAGAGAGAGAGAGAGAGAGAGAGAGAGCAAACAAGTAAGCAAATGACCGGTTGTGTGTGTGTGTGTGTGTGTGTGTGTGTGTGTGTGAGAGAGAGGGAGAGAGATGAGAGAGAGAGAGAGAGAGGAGAGAGAGAGAGAGAGAGAGCAAACAAGTAGCAAATGACGTGTGTGTGTGTGTAGTGTGTGTGTGTGTGTGTGTGTGTGAGTGTGTGTGTGTGTGTGTGTGTGTGTGTGTGTGTGTGTGTGTGTGTGTGTGTGTGTGTGCGCGCGCGCCAGACAACAGAAACTGAAACTGAAGTCGGTGCCCTCTCTCCACAGGAAAATGCCGAGGATTCTTCCTGCCAATCACAAAGAACTTGACAGAAATCGGTGACTGGCGTTAGCTTGACCTATATAGTAATGCTCATAAGTATAAAGAGACCCATGACAACCAGAGACGAAGTTTTCAAACAGTCTACTCTAGTTTATAACTCAGCTTCTTCCAGCTGGAAATCCACTTCGTCATCAGGAATAAACAAGGTGAAACGACTCTATCAACGGTCTAGAGGTTAAACAAAAAGTGAATAATTTCTTATGATGATCAGACACCATTTGTCCCCCCCTTGCACTAAGAATAGTACCGTCCCCTGATTGGTACAAACGGCTGTCGTTTTTTTTTTTTTTTTTTTTTTTTTTTTTCGTTCGCACACTGTCTGGAGTGTTAAGTACGTACGCCGCTTTTTGGACAGCGACGTGTCCTCTACCTCTCCCCTAATAAGCGCGTTCTGTCTGCCTGTTCGTTTTGGATGTCTCCGAGTGTGTCCCGTCTGTCTCTGCAAGTCAGCAGCCTTTGATGTTGATGACACAAATCCACCTTCTTCGTGT
>CM065748.1:25177529-25182529 GCA_033310375.1 Conus canariensis | reverse complement strand
ACGAGAACTACAATGAACAAAGAACTGAACGAAGCAATGATACTGTTAACGAGAACTACAATGAACAAAGAACTGAACGAAGCAATGATACTGTTAACGAGAACTACAACGAACAAAGAACTGAACGAAGCATTGAGACTGTTAACGAAAACTACAACGAACAAAGAACTGAACGAAGCAATGTGACTGATAACGAGAACTACAACAAAGAACTGAACGTAGCAATTACACTGTTAACGATAACTACAACGAACAAAGAACTGAACGTAGTAATTACACTGTTAACGAGAACTACAACGAACAAAGAACTAAACATGGCAAGGAGACTGACTATGGGAACTACAAAGGACACCCCAACTGAACGAAGCAATGAGACTGATTGTGGGAACTACAAAAGACACTCCGACTGAACGAAGCAACAAGACTGATTGTGGGAACTACAAAAGACACTCAACTGAACGAAGCAATGAGACTGACTATGGGAACTACAAAAGACACTCCAACTGAACGAAGCAATGAGACTGATTGTGGGAACTACAAAAGACACTCCAACTGAACGAAGCAATGAGACTGATTGTGGGAACTACAAAAGGCACTCCAACCGAACGAAGCAACGAGACTGATTGCGAGAACTACAAAGGACACCCCAACTGAACGAAGCAATGAGACTGATTCTGAGAACTACATAAGACACCCCAACTGAACGAAGCAATGAGACTGACTATAGGAACTACAAAAGACACTCCAACTGAATGAAGCAATGAGACTGACTATGGGAACTACAAAAGACATTCCAACTGAACGGAGCAATGAGACTGATTGTGAGAACTACATAAGACACTCCAACTGAACGAAGCAATGAGACTGACTATGGGAACTACAAAAGACACTCCAACTGAACGAAGCAATGAGACTGACTATGGGAACTACAAAAGACACTCCAACTGAACGAAGCAATGAGACTGATTGTGGGAACTACAAAAGACACTCCAACTGAACGAAGCAATGAGACTGATTGTGGGAACTACAAAAGACACTCCAACTGAACGAAGCAATGCGACTGATTGCGAGAACTACAAAAGACACTCCAACTGAACGAAGCAATGCGACTGACTCTGGAAACTACAAAAGACACTCCAACTGAACGAAGCAATGAGACTGATTGCGAGAACTACAAAAGACACTCCAACTGAACGAAGCAACGAGACTGATTGTGGGAACTACAAAAGACACCCCAACTGATCGGAGCAATGAGACTGACTATGGGAACTACAAAAGGCACTCCAACTGAACGAAGCAAGGAGACTGTTCTTGGGAACTATAAAGGACCTTCCGACCGACAAAAGCAACAAGACTGTTCATGCGTTCTGTAAAGGACACATGAGTGGAACAAAGCGACCAGACTGATCAAACATCAAGTGAACGAATTAATAAGATGGTTGATGGGAACTACGAGGAACACAGCGACTGTTCGGTGCTAGCTATCTGTCTATCAATTCACCTGTCTATCTATCTATCTATGAATTCATATATCAATCAGTTAACCAGTCAGTCAATCCTTCAATCTATCTATCTGCCTGCCTGCCTACCTACCTACCTACCTATCTATCTATCTGTCTGTTTATCTCTCTCTCTCTCTCTCTCCTCTCTCTCTCTCTCTCTCTCCAGATACACAGACAGACAGTCAGGCAGACACACACACATGTAAATGCACACGCGCGCGCATTTTTACACACACACACACACACACACACACACACCACACACACACAACACACACATACACACACATACACACACACACACACACACACACACACACACACACACACACACACACACACACACACACACACACACACACACACACACACACACACACACACACACCAGAGTTTCTGTAAACATCTTGGTACCAAGAGACGCTTTCAAAACGTGGGCCGAAAGAGAATTAAAAGCAGCGAAAGTGTTTGGTAGACTCATTGGTTTCATCTAGTATTTCGGTTCCAATGATGAAGCCTATTCAGCATCAGGGAGCCCACACATCAAGTACAGAAAATACGCATTTGTTTTTGTGTTGTGCAGTTTATAGTTAAACCAGTCTTTATTTAGAACGTACTTGCTGAGAGAATAGAAATAAACATGATAACACGTGTAACATGTGATAACATGTGGAACGATACTTGTCAATTGAGACTCCACACACATACTTTCTCTCTCTCTCTCTCTCTCTCTCTCTCTCTCTCTCTCCTCTCTCTCTCTATCTCCACACACACACACACACACACACACACTTACACACACACACACACACCACACACACACACACACACACACACACACACACACACACACACACACAACAAACAAGTATGCACACACTAGTATGAACACAGACACACACGCACAAAGAGAGAGAGAGAGAGAGAGAGGAGAGAGAGGGGGGGGGGGGGGGGCGAGAGGGACAGAGAGAGGGAGAGACTGAGATAGAGACAGACAAAAACAGGTATGGTAATGTTGATTATAGCCCAGCCGACCGCAAGGGGCCATGTCAGGGCTGTCACAGCGTTGATGTCATCTCACAAGTCCTTACTAAAAACAAAAACAAAAACAAAAAACCCAAAAAAACAAAACAAAAAAAAAATCATGTCATCTCACAAGTCCTTACTAAAAAACACACACACACAAAACAACAACAACAAAAAACAAACTCATTCACACAACTCTTAAAACACACCTTCCAAAAACACACCGGATACTTCGTTAAAAATCTTTCCTCCGTAAAATCTTACATGAAAAAAAAAAAAAATCTCCGTCAGAAATTCAAAGATCACATCAGGTGAGACATCTCTGAGCAAGGTTTTCATGGAGTCTGCTGTAAAGTGTTTATGTCTCACTTGATGCAAGTCCCAACACTCTAGAAGAACATGCTTCACTGTGAGTGGTACATGACATGGAATGCACCACGGAGCTTCTTCACCTTTCAGAAGTTAAGAATGGGTGTAAAACGAGTGGCCTGTCTGCAAACGGCACAAAACTGTTACTTCTTTACGGCAGACAGACAGACAGACAAACAGACAGAAGGACAAAATAACAGATCGACAGAGAGAGAGAGAGAGAGAGAGGAGAGAGAGAGAGAGAGAGAGAGAGAGAGAGAGAGAGAGAGAGAGCGTACCCGACCTACTATATCATAATCCATTTTATTTCATAGTTCTCAGCTTTTATCTTATTTGAAAAGCATGATTAAATCGCCGACGTCAGCGGCAGTCCCGGAAGGCATTGCATTTCGCGCACATGGCACAGTTATTGTCAGCTGAAAATCCTGTCATAAAAATCAGGCACGTGTACCACACACACACACACACACACACACACACACACACACACACACACACCACACACCTCTCTCTCTCTCTCTCTCTCTCTTTCTCTCTCTCACTCACACTTACATGCTCGTTCACGTATTTGTACGTACCATACACCACAAAGAGAGAGAGAGAGAGACAGAGAGAGAGAGAGAGAGAGAGAGAGAGAGAGAGAGAGAGAGAGAGAGAGAGAGAGGGACTATGAATATGTTCAGAGTCAGTCATGGGGATATTTTATAACAATAATATTTTCAGCTGTCTTATCATTGCAGATCAAAATGTGAAGTAATTTGTATTACTGCAAATCATTTCAGCACAAACCACCAACTGGCTTGATCGCAATGCAGTGTCTCCTTTTGTGAGGTGCCTTCCGATTATCAGACTGTAACTGCTCCATATAGCCACTAGTGACATGACGTACCCAGGTATGGTTTATGTACGAGTGAACAGTAACATCCGCTTTGGGACGGAACGGACAACTGGACAGAACAGACAAAACTTAAGTTGAATAAATCCCAAAGTACTGTGGAGAAATCACCATTTGGTTGAATAGGCGAGTGACAGAATCATTTGTTAATAATATGATGATGACAAACAAAAGAGTACACCAATATCAAATGCCGAACTGATATGATTTGATGACGGTGTTTCTGGACAGAATATCCTAGCGTTTAGACCCAGATGGGCTGCTCTCGTTTGCTATACCTAGCACTTTGCCGTTGAAATGATATTCAGTTTTCTTTTTCACTGGCAATATCAAGGACTGTCAACCTTTTCTGATGAGTGTGCATTGTTGTAATAATCATGAATACAAGTTTTTGATGATGAAGACCTATAGGGTTAAGCTGTTTGCACTTAGCGAGAAGTTTCACAGAGAGAGAGAGAGAGAGAGAGAGAGAGAGAGAGAGAGAGAGAGAGAGAGAGAGAGAGAGAGAGAGAGAGAGAGAGAGAGAGAGAGAATGACAATGACAATGTTTTAATGTTATGCCTCCAGCCTGTAAACATAGGTACACGTCAACAACGTAGTGGCTATCCAAACAGATGGAGGATAGGAATCAACTTAAATTTGTAGCAATAATATGTTCTTCCCTATGCCTCAGTGCATAAAAAAATATACATAGCTACATCACGAATGACTCTGATTTCCTCACTACACAATAAATGTCGGTACTTTACCTGGGTTGACCAGTTGACCTTTAAATGCTTTGATATATATATATATATATATATATATATATATATATATATATATATATATATATATATAAGTAATGCGAAGCTTCGCATCGAAAGAAAAAAAGTAGCTCATCTTCACTCTGCTTACAAAAATGGGCACTGCATATCCTCAGAATCATTTTTCCTGTAGCGTCTATTTATCTTCAAATCATTGAGGAAAAGAGAGAGAGAGAGAAGAGAGAGAGAGAGAGAGAGAGAGAGAGAGAGAGAGAGAGAGAGAGAGGAGAGAGAGAGAGAGAAGCAGAAAAAACAGAAGAAGAAGGAAGGAAAGAAGTAGCGAACGAACGAAATGAATGTAGAAAGAAAGAAAGTAACCAAAAAAAAAAAAAAAAAAAAGAAAGAAGGAGAGAAGAAGAAAGGCAGACAGAAAACAGACAGACGGACAGATATAGAGAAGGA
>CM065748.1:25167529-25170029 GCA_033310375.1 Conus canariensis | reverse complement strand
TTTGATACAAAGCACTAGAGCAAACATACTACAGAGGATAACGGCCAATTTCGGAACATACCTATATCATTAGAGACAGACAGACAGACAGACAGACAGAGACAGGGAGGGAGAGACTGACAGACAGAGATAGAGAAAGAAACAGACATAGATATCTTGTTTTACTGCATTGGCCATATGACCTGTTACCGTGAGACAAATTGACAACTGAGACATCTAATATGATTTACGACAACAGTTGCCAGTTTCTAAGTGCTGCTGATTGTTACTGTTCACATTTCGGCTTTACGTGCACTGTTATTTCATTGTTTTCTTAGGATCAATCACACAAATATGTCTTCATTCAACTACAGGTTCAAGAGAAGTTCAACGGCGTCGCTTCGGGTAGCAAACATACCAGCTAACTTCGTGGACATTCGTCGTACAAGTTTTAAAATGGAATCATCGTGGGATGACATGCATACTTTTTCGGAATAAATTTCTGTTGTAAATCATTCAACGTATTACGGTAATAAGAAAGCGTAACTCTATCTGCATAGCATTGTGACAAAAACAAACAAACAAACAACAAACAAACGCATTAAATTCCGTTTAGAGGGGTCTGAACGAAATGTTACTTTTTTATGTTACAGTGCAATGGGAAAAGAACTGCACTTCCTTCTTACTGTCAATAGGTAAATGATTTACGACAGATCTTTATTCCGAAAAGGTATGCACTTTATCCCACGATGATTCCATCTCAAAACTTAGCTGTATGGGGCTTGGTAATAGATCTTTTTTTTTTCTTTTTTGAGAGAGAGAGAGAGAGAGAGAGAGAGAGAGAGAGAGAGAGAGAGAGAGAGAGAGAGAGAAACAGAGAGAGACAGAGACACTGACACTGACACTTTTTTTTATTGTCCAATAGTTGTACAGCCGTTTTAGACAAGGGGGGTGGAGGTGGGGGGTGGGGGGGGGGTGGGGGGGACCACACATGACCAAACGTTATATCAGAAATTATCTCAAATCTTTATCAGAAGACTGTACACACACACACACACACACACACACACACACACACACACACACACACACACACGCACACGCATGAAAGGGAACATGCACACACATGCACATGCAGGTGCATACACACGCGCGCGCTCGCACACGCGCACTCACACACACGCGCGCACGCAGAAAGAAAGAGAGAGAGAGAGAGAGAGAGAGAGAGAGAGAGGAGAGAGAGAAGACAGAGACAGAAGAGAGACAGACAGACAGACAGACAGACAGACAGACAGAGACAAAGACAGACAGAGATGCAGGCGCGCACGCGCGTATACAGACGGTGGATCATCTTGGAATTTGCTGACTTTGTCCAATGAACACTTTCCTAACCTTTATTGCTTCTGCCAAGAATCTAGCCAGGGATTTCGTAACATTTTCATTATTATTTGAAGGAATATATGTTACCGATCTCTGATCAGGATTTCCTGTAAAGGAATTTAGAATATCACAGCTTTTGCGTTTTATATGATAAGCAGAGCAATTGAAAAGTAAATGAACTTCATCTTCTGTTCCATTTCCACACGATGGACAAACGTTGTTTTTACTCTTCTTCACTTTGAAACCATTGTTTGAATTTTGTTTTATTCCGAAAAAGGTATGCACTTCATCCAACGATGATTCCATCTCAGAACTTACGTGTATGGGGCCTGGTAATAGAGGTTTTTTTTTTTTTTTTTTTTTTTTTTTTTTTGAGAGAGAGAGAGAGAAAAGAGAGAGAGAGAGAGACAGAGACAGAGACAGAGAGAGAGAGAAACAGAGACAGAGACAGTGAGATTTGTAGAGGGGAGGATATTACGCAGAGAGGGATAAATGTATCTATATATCTATCTACAGCTAAGCTCCCTCCCTCCCTTCTTCTCTTCTTCTTCTTCTTTCTTCTCTTTCTTCTCTGTTCTCTCTGTTCTCTCTGCTCTCTCTCTGTCTGTCAGTCTCTCTCTCTCTCTCTCTCTCTCTCTCTCTCTCTCTCGCTCTCTCTCTCTCTCTGCCTGTGGCACACAGACAGCAGACCATTCACACAGGCCCAGTGGCTGCAGTAAACACGGGGAAAGGTCTGCGCAGTGAGGTGGTTGTCAGGGTGGCGGTGTCAAAGTGTCCTGCCCTCTGGAGCCTGATCCTGTGGACTGTGAAATCAATCTGTATTGACCCCCCCCCCCCCCCCCTTCCACGAACTCTGCCCCCAGGGAGTTTGTGGGCCTTTCTGTCTGGCTGGTTTGTATGTCTGTGAGACTGTCGTGTCTTCCCTGTGTCGTCTACCATGTGTACCCATTGAATTAAAAAAAAAAAAAAGAAAAGAGAAAAGGGAAGAACAGATGACAGTTAATAAACAATGATAAACTGGAGGAGGGGGAGTGAGTGTGGTTTGGAGAGAATCTAGAAGTGAAAAAAAAATGGAGAAAAGAAAGAAAGAACAGTAGAAAAAGAGGGAAGTAAAACACCGTGATAAATACGACAAAACAAA
>CM065748.1:25155029-25157529 GCA_033310375.1 Conus canariensis | reverse complement strand
GTGGATTGAAACATGTGTGTGTGTAGGCAGCGGCTAAGAGGAGTGGGGGTGGGGTAGTGGAGTAGAGGGGGTAGGGGTGGTGCGGTAAATAACTGGTTTCTAACATCACACATTATTGAAGAAACCAAAGAGACAATATGCCTCGTAAATAACCAAGTGCATACTTGCACACCACACACACACACACACACACACACACACACACACACACACACACACACACACACACACACACACACAGAGCAACGTACATGCTTCTCTGTCCCCATACTCCTCCCCCTCCTCTTTTTTCCCACCCCCACCCCCTCCACGTCCCTCCGCCTCCTTGTCCATCCATACCTCTTCTCCCCATCCCCTGCCTTCCACAAGCAATAGCACAACACGCTAGCGACGCAGACATCAATCCCCACCCCCCCCTTCCTGCCCTTGGCTTTTACTACATATTATACATCCCAGCCGCGTGCAAGCACGCACTCGCGTGACAGACATAGAGCAGTGAGGAATTCTTTGAAGGGCACAAAGAGAACTTAAATATCGCCAAGGTCGAACAGTCCTCTGGCTGGAGAAAAAAAAAAAAAAAAAAGGTGCGTGTTCACATCAGGATTTTCATAAAGGTTCAGTTTGACGGCTTAGCGAAGAAACGTGCGCACGTCAATTTGCATGGCTAAGTCATTTTAACAAAATTAACGTGAACCGTAGCAGGCCTACATTCTTGCTTACGACATGTCTGTAGAAACTTTGTTATACTTTTCTGGTGAGACAGGTTAATTAAAAGAATAGGCTTTCTATTGGAAAGAGCAGTTTAGCATCCACCGTTTGATCGACATCCGCACAATCAAACATTTGATAGTTTGTTGTATCATCCGAAGGCTAATCCTTGCTTAATATAAGCCTGACCTGACTTAACTCTAACCTGATCATTACCCTAACCTTAATCTAATCTAATCCTATCTAATTCATCCTCAGAAAACAAACACACACACACACACACACACACACACACACACACACACACACACACACACACACACACACACAAATACTTTTATAATTTGAAAATATCCCCCTTTTTTGTGATACTCGTTAGAGTGATCTTCCCTGATCATGACACTTGCACTCTGAAAAATGTGTACATTCATGTCGGAAGTCTCTCTCTCTCTCTCTCTCTCTCTCTCTCTCTCTCTCTCTCTCTCACACACACACACACACACACACACACACACACACACACACACAAGCGCAATAGCTTAAACACACACACACACACCACACACAACACACACACACACACACACACACACACACACCACACACACAAGGCGCAGATAGCTTTAAGGTAAAAAACAAAAACAAAAAAAAAACATGCTGAAAAGATTTAAACTATGCGAGTGAAGGACTCGAAGGGCAGAGGGTTCTTTGTTGGCACCACCGAAGGAATGGATGCAGACGTTTAATAGACCATGTCAATAAATGTTTATTTGTTTTTTTTTGTTTTGCTTGTTTTTTTTTTTTTTTTTTTAAGGGGACGTGTTCCAGAAATTCTGGACAAACTCTCCTATATTTCTGATGTCCCAGAAAAGCAATCCACGAGAACTAAGTGAAGAGCAGTGTCACTTACAGGTGCGTTAATTGGGTCACCAAGTGAAGAGCAGTGTGTCACTTACAGGTGCGTCAACTGGGTCACTAAGTGAAGAGCAGTGTCACTTACAGGTGCGAGAACTGGGTCACTAAGTGAAGAGCAGTGTGTCACTTACAGGTGCGAGAACTGGGTCACTAAGTGAAGGGCAGAGTCACTTACAGGTGCGTCAACTGGGTCACTAAGTGAAGAGCAGCGTCACTTACAGGTGCGTTAACTAGGTCACTAAGTGAAGAGCAGTGTGTCACTTACAGGTGCGAGAACTGGGTCACTAAGTGAAGAGCAGTGTCACTTACAGGTGCGAGAACTGGGTCACTAAGTGAAGAGCAGTGTCATTTGCAGGTGCGAGAACTGGGTCACTAAGTGAAGAGCAGTGTGCCACTTACAGGTGCGTGAACTGGGTTACTAAGTGAACAGCAGTGTCACTTGCAGCTGCGTCAACTGGGTCACTAAGTGAAGAGAAGCGTCACTTACAGGTGCGAGAACTGGGTCACTAAGTGGAGAGCAGCGTACTTACAGGTGCGAGAACTGGGTCACTAAGTGAAGAGCAGTGTCACTTTTACGCGTGTGGATCAGAAAGATGTGCACAGATAGGCTGAACAATAGACTGACTCTTCACAATTCAGGAGAGTACGTTACACATTGACTACCGGATTTAGACAGGTCACTCAGCTAGGAATAGCACTTACTTGGAGCTTTCGACCGACCTCCGTCCGTCTTCTTCAGCGTTACATATTGTTCTCTGTTGTCCTGCTCCAAGGAATGTTCGGGACAGATTCATCGAACATTAGTTTCATGGGCAGCCTTCCTTATGTAAGTTGGTCTTGTTGATGTCTTGAACTGCTGAAGATGCTAAAAAACATT
>CM065748.1:25137529-25140029 GCA_033310375.1 Conus canariensis | reverse complement strand
TTGAAAAGTGATTGCTCGTTCTTCATTTTTTGATGTCCTGAGTGTTGTTTATCTTGCCTGAAGAAGGCCTAAGAGGTCGAAACGCGTCGTGATTTGTCTTGTAATTCAATTGCTCATGTCATTCCAGTGGAGTTATTTCCAGTACCTCCTAACAATTGATTTAAATGTCCGCCTGCAGTCACCTCGCTTTGCAGCCTACACTGGATTGGTTTGGAGCAAGTTTCACTGGATTAGACTGGCGTGAATTTGGAGTAGCCTGCACTTGTCAGGGCTGGATTGTCACAGAATTGTCCGTATTAAACAGAATTAGTATAGACTGATAAATGCTTCACTGGGTTACTCTGAATTGGATCGCTGGCTTTGGTCGGGGCTGGACTGGGGTACGGATGTTCTTATCAGACAGAATTAACCTAAACAATAAACAATTAGGGCAACTCTTGCTCCCATAAGGAAACCTAACTCAGAGTAACTTTTATTCAAGACTGGCACAGCCTTTTAAACTTGAATAAAGTCAGACAAATACAAAGACGAACAATATAATAGTGGGAAAAAAAACAAGCGCAAGCCAACACCCCCTCCGTCATCACAGTAAAGACTTGGCAAAGATTTGAACTTTGTATTTGTCTGACTTCATTCAAGTTTAAATGGCTGTGCCAGTCTTGAATAAAAGTTACTCTGAGTTAGGTTTCCTTATGGGAGCAAGAGTTACTCTACTTGTTTATTGTTTATTGTTAACTGTTCCCTGCCTCATTTCGTGTTCAATTTAGAATTAACCTAGCCAGGATTATGCTTCACAGAATTAGCCTGAATCAGGTCGGAAAAGATTGGTTCATATGAGGTTGAATTACACCTGGGCTCGGGATAGACCGGGACAGATGAGTCTGAACTGACCCGGACGAGTTTCAGGTTAACTTAACAGAAAACATTGCCATGGTGCTGAATGAAACAAACAAACAAACTGCAAGACAAAAACAAAACAGAACGAACAATCAGTTATCTCCTCAAATTGCGCACAAACCTCACATCCTTTTTGTGCCCAGGTTGAGGAGATAGGTGATGGTTCGTTCTTCGTGTTCATTGTCTTGAATGTTGTTTGTCTTGAATGTTGTTTGTCTTGAATGTTGTTTGTCTTGAATGTTGTTCGTCTTGAATGTTGTTGTCTTGAAGTGTCTGATGTTGTTGTCTTGAATGTTGTTTG
Organism: Conus canariensis; assembly: GCA_033310375.1. Classification (NCBI taxonomy): domain Eukaryota; kingdom Metazoa; phylum Mollusca; class Gastropoda; order Neogastropoda; family Conidae; genus Conus; species Conus canariensis. Next base: position 25,138,831 of record CM065748.1, on the reverse strand, counting down.
TCTTGCGTGAAGAAGAGCATAGAGGTCAAAACGCGTCGTGTTTGTCTTGTAGTTTGTTTCTTTCTTTCGTTTAGCGGCATAGTGATTTTTCTTTGAAGTTTGTTTAGATTTCCGCCTGCAGTCCACTCACTTTGAACGTGGGCTTAGGTTAGTTTATATTGGAATGAACTCATCGTACCGGAGTAGAATGACATGGATGGGAACAGATTGGATTTGGCAGAATCATATCGGACTTGATGCGATTGGACTTGATGAAACCATATTGATTGAATGGAACGGATGAGACTGGATTAGATATGGCAGTATAGGACAGGCGGGGTTGAACTGGATTAATCTGGAGTAGACCAGATCAGACTGGTTGGATTAGACTAGATTGAATTAGTTTGGACTTAATGGAAGGGGACCGGATTAGAATGGAGTTGATGGGGCTGGATTCGATTAAACGGGGTTGGGTTAAACTGAATTGGATGAGACAGTGCTTCACGAACGGACACGATGAAGACTGGACTTGAGGCGATTGATTTGGATGGATTGGTTGATGATGGAATGAGACTGGATCCCTGATGCATCTGATTAGATTGGACTGAAATAATCCGGATGAAAGAACACTCGACTGGTGTAACGTAGAGGCTGAATTATGATGACTTGTTTTCATCGTTTTTGCCACATATTAAGTTTTGTCCTTTCAACGTGCGACCTAAAAGCTGTTAAGTGCCGACTGTAGCGATGTGGATAATAATGAACGATACTGTCTTCTATACAACAGACTGCTTAGTGAGACTTGCGTTGGGTTTGTATTGGATCTTATCTTTAAGCTGTTACAGGTGATTTTACCTTCATGATAATGGCAACGAAGGGAATAGTACAGGGAATTGGGGAAACAAAGGTATAAGAAGCGGGACGGGGAAAGCGGGGAGAGTTTGGGGGGTGGGGTGGGGGGTTTGAAGGTTTGGGAAAAAAAAAGAAAGAAAAAGACGCAGTAACAAGATTTCGGTTGTGACAGGTACGATGTGACAACAATGTCTATGACAGGGATCTGGTTCATCCCCTTCCTGCAAAACACGAGGCCCTTAACTCTTCTCAACTTTTGGGGCTATTGCTTTCCTCCCCTTCTCGACCGCATAACAGGGTCATTTAACGGGCATACAGTGAGGGGAAAAAATAATGTAAGTTGTGGTAATGTATGTTACGTAAAGGAGAGAGAGAGAGAGAGAGAGAGAGAGAGAGAGAGAGAGAGAGAGAGAGAGAGAGAGAGAGAGAGAGAGAGAGAGAGAGGGGGACGTAGAAGAGACACTGTCAGAT
>CM065748.1:25130029-25132529 GCA_033310375.1 Conus canariensis | reverse complement strand
GATGGTGGTTTTGGGAGCCGACTGCAAGCGTCCGATAGGCTTCTTTGCGCATGTAGTCCTAATGGGGAGGGGAGGGAGGGGGGCGCACCTGTTTGCCATCTGTCTGTCTACCTTTCTGTAGCTATATCTAAAACTGTTTTCCTATCTGCCTGTTTGTCTTTCTATCTATCTATCTAGATGAGAGAGAGAGAGAGAGAGAGAGAGAGAGAGAGAGAGAGAGAGAGAAGAGAGAGAGAGAGAGAGACAAACACACTAAACGCCACAGAAACACACACACACACACACACACACACACACACACACACACACACACACACACACACACCACACACACACACACACACGTGCGCTCGCGCGTGCAAGCACGCACACACGCACGAATATACAGAGGGAGAGAGAGAGAGAAAGGAGGAGGAGAAGTGAGGGAAGGAGGGAAAGAGGTTAAGAGAGGGAGATACAGAGCAAATAACAACAACAACAACAACAACAACAACAACAACAACAACAACAACAACAACAACAACAACACACACACACACACACACACACACACACACACACACACACACACACACACACACACACACACACACACACGTGCGCGCGCGCGCGCGCATAAAATAACATGAAATGAAGTTGTTAATAGAAATACGCTGAAATATTGTGAAAACACTGATTGTCTTCATTCGCTGATAGCAGCAGTAGACGACCCCAACCGGTCTGGCTTCCAGCACTAGAGAGAACCACAATCAACTAAAAGAAGTGGAAAATAGGTTGTTCAATTTCTCCTTCGATGGGGAGCGTCTGGACGTTTCAACATTAAGCTAGGGTATTGTGAGGTAAGCAACGCCCACTTACTCTGTCACTAAACATGGAAAGAGAGAGAGAGAGAGAGAGAGAGAGAGAGAGAGAGAGAGAGAGAGAGAGAGAGAGAGAGAGAGAGGGCAGAAGAAGAAGAAGAAGAAGCAGAAAAAGAGAGAGGAGAATGAGGAGGAGGAGGAGAGGAGGAGGAGGAGGAAGAGGAGGAGGAGGAGGGGAAGGAGAGAGAGAGAGAGAAGAAGAAGAAGAAGAAGAAGAAGAAGAAGAAGAAGAAGAGAGGAAGAAGAAGAAGAAGAGGAAGAAGAAGAGGAAAAGAAAGTGGAAAGGGGGGGGGGGGGTGAGAATGGGGGATTTGATACACGAATGCTTGAATGAACGAACGAACGAACAAATGTACGAACGAAGAAACGCAAGCATGAATGAATGAATGAATGTTTTCATTCAAGTAAGCCATTGCCCCGTGTGAAGGAGTATGAACAATATTGCCAGTATGGACGATACCACAGGGTATTAACTACAAAGGCTTCAAAATGTATTCTATCAAAATACAGAGAGAGAGAGAGAGAGAGAGAGAGAGAGAGAGAGAGAGAGAGAAGAGAGAGAGAGAGAGAGAGAATGCACAGTGACACAGGCGCATCTATCCCCCACCTCACCATCAACCACACAGACATCCACCAAACGTAACCTGTCCCAAACTACCACCCACCTACCCATCCACTCACTCGACACACAGCGAAAATGAAATAAAAGCTTCGGAAAAAGTACTGTCTGTCTTGATTTGCTTTTGAAAGAAGTTAGACTGCTCTAGCTGCTCTGGCTTCCAGTACAAGAGAGAACCCCTAGTTAAACAAAGTTAGTGGAAGATAGCTCGCTCAATTTTCCCCCTCGTCGTTTACCGTCTAGACGCTTCGACATTTGGCTAGGGTTTTGTGAGGTAAGCAACGTCCATTTAGTCAGTTAGCAGCCATGGATAGGAAGGTGAAAAGCACAGAGAGAGAGAGGGAGGGAGAGAGAGAGAGAGAGAGAGAGAGAGAGAGAGGAGAGAGAGAGAGAGAGAGAGATGGAGACAGACAGACAGACAGAGAGAGGGAGGGAGGGAGAGAGGGGGGAAAGAGACAGAGTCAGATAGACAGACAGACAGACAGACAGATAGAGAGGGACCTAGGCGGAGAGAGAGAGAGAGAGAGAGAGAGAGAGAGGAGAGAGAGGGAGAGAGAGAGAAAGAGAGAGACAGAGAGAGAGGGAGAGAGAGAGAGAGAGAGATGGAGACAGACAGACAGACAGAGAGAGGGAGGGAGGGAGAGAGGGGGAAAAAGAGACAGAGACAGAGTCAGATAGACAGACAGACAGACAGACAGATAGAGAGGGACCTAGAGAGAGAGAGAGAGAGAGAGAGAGAGAGAGAGAGAGAGAGAGAAGAGACAGAGACAGAGAACAGAGAGAGAGAGAGAGAGAGAGAGAGAGAGAGAACGAACGAACGAACGAACGAATTTTATTTTCAGAGGGTAATGGAATAAGCATCACTGCTTTTTTACATCCAGCCCTCCGGGGCCAAAAGAAATTTAAGAAAGGAAAAGAAAAAAATATTGATTAATAAGAAATAATGGAAAATAACTCTTAAATATGAAATATGAAAATACAAAAGGACACAAAAATCTATGTACAGAGGGAACACCGACAG
>CM065748.1:25122529-25125029 GCA_033310375.1 Conus canariensis | reverse complement strand
TCTCCTGCTGACCTTAGTGTCCACTTTCGTCTCTCCCCGCCCATGCCCGTACTGAGCTGTGGTCCAAAGTCTTCACGATCAGCAAGGTCAGGAAGACTATCCGTTGAGTGGACATGCTGACGTCAGCCGGAGAAGAACTCTCACAATGGCTCCGTAGGTCATCAGTTACTGTCGTGGATAGGCAACATAGAAGATGGTCTCACACATATGTTGGATTGGTAGGAAAAAAAAGAAAACCCACCACCGAAGTGTCTGCCTTGATGGGTTATCAAATGACGAATTATCATTGACTGCTCCTTGTGCATTGCCGGTGCCGGTTTAGCTGCAGACGGGGATATGGCCGGACAAAGCGAGGTTTGGCTGCAGATGGGGATATGGCCGGACAAAGTGAGGTTTGGCTGCAGAGGGGGATATGGCGGCACAGAGCAAGGTTTGGCTGCAGACGGGGATATGGCCGGACAAAAGGAGGTTTGGCTGCAGACGGGGATATGGCTGGACAAAGCAAGGTTTGGCTGCAGATGGGGATATGGCGGAGCAAAGCAAGGTTTGGCTGCAGACGGGGATATTGCGGGACAAAGCATGGTTTGGCTGCAGACGGGGATATGGCGGTCAGAGCAAGGTTTGGCTGCAGACGGGGATATGGCGGAACAAAGCATGGTTTGGTCGCAGACTGGGATATGGCGGAACTGAGCAAGGTTTGGCTGCAGGCGGGGATATGGCGGAACAAAGCATGGTTTGGCCGCAGACGGGGATATGGTGGGACAGAGCAAGGTTTGGCTACAGACGGAGAGCCGAAATGAGCGGAGTGGAAGTAGTGTTACTGAAGCGGGACAGATGGAACCGAAAAAAAAAGTCGTCAGTAGAGAGGCGTGGTATTTGATGTCCTGCGTATCTTTGATCCGAAAAAAAAAGTACTTCTGAACACCACCGAAGAGAACCAGCCGAATTGTGGGGTCTCCTCCGGGCGGTTACCTTGTGATGACTTCGTATTCATCGCTCACTGTGGACTGCGGGAGTTGGGTGATTCCGGTGCGTTTATGTATTCGGGAGCCACTGATCAGACACAAACAAGATGCAAAGCATATAAACGTACTCCCTGTTTATCTTGAAAACGCGTGAGATATTCCATAAAGAGGAAAAACCGTCTTGGGCCGGTTATAGCCGCTAGTAACGGCTATTCTGGTAAACATCGGCCATCATCTGTGACCCATAATGAACATACCTACAAGTTTTCAGAAAGATCAGCCAAGTACTTTCTAAGATATTCCATAAAGAAGAAAAACCGTCATGGGCCGTTATAGCCGTTAGTTACGGCTATAACGGTAAAATAAATCATCGGGCATCATCCGTGACCCATAATGAACATATTTACAATTTTTCAGAAAGATCGGCCCAGAAGTTTTGTCTGGAGCGAGTGGAACACATTTTGACCACGGACGGACAGACAGACAGACAGACAGACAGACACACAGACAGCATTTCTTCGTTCCCATTCTAAAGTACTCCCTGTTCTATAAGAACTGGGAGTACAATAAAAAAGACAGACAAGAAAGGCGTAACTGTGATACATCTACTGGGTAAGAAAACATAACATTCTGATCTGAATGATTCAAACCGCAACAATCTAGACTGTGCAAACAAGCACAGACTGTGATATTGATTCGAATAGGACCAGGTTGAGAAACGTGGGGTTTTTCATGAGAAATGCTATGTCAGAAATGAATTTTGCGATCGCGGATGTATCATGACGTGTGACAAAACAAAAAAAAAAAAAAAAAAAAGGGGGGGGGGGGGGGGGGGATCATTAAGCTACCATATCAGGTATTAGAATGTTACAGTCACGTCTTTCGGGTGCTCAGATACAAAACGGCGCCAATTTTTGTTTTGCAAAGAAAGTTATTTTTGTGTGTCATGACGTGTGACTTGGACATACATCTGTTTCAGAGTTGTCAACCAATTGTAATTGATTCGTTTGGAAAAAAATCAGCAAACACAGAAAATACAGCCGATTTGATTAGTTTGGAAGCATATTTGGGACTTAAAAGTTTGAATCATCAGTAGTTATAGATCACATAAAATAAAACTTAATACGGTCAATTTAGACTAACACCTTTTGGTTTTAATGCCGACGAAAATGGTTTCAGTGTTTACTACTTTGACTTAAGAATAATGTTATGTTGAACTGAAGGGCAACATTTATTCCGCTGGCTTGGAGTACTAAATACCAACCAGTTCTTTCGGTAAGACTTCTATGGTTAAATACGTTCAACTCAATTTCCTCAAAAAAAAAAAAAAAAAAAAAAAAAAAAAAAAGTAAAAAAAAAAAAAAGGGGTGGGGGGGGGGGGGGGGGGGGGGGGGGGGGGGGGGGGATCATTACGCTACTATACCAAGTATTAGAATGTTACAGTCACGTCTTTCGGGTGCTCAGTCACAAAAAGGCGCCAATTTTTGTTTTGCAAAGAAAGTTATTTGTGTGTGTGTGTGTGTGTGTGTTTTCTA
>CM065748.1:25112529-25117529 GCA_033310375.1 Conus canariensis | reverse complement strand
TGATCATGATCATGATCATCATCATCATCATCATCATCAACATCTTCATTATCCTCATCATCATCCCCGTCATCATCTTATCACCGTCATTATTATCGCCATCATCATCATCATCATCATCGCGTTGTGCTACTACTACCACTGCTGCTGCTGTTGCCGCTGCTGCTACTACTACTACTGCTGCTGCTACTACTACTACTGCTACTACTACTAATAATAATAATACTGCTACTCCTATCGGTGGTGGTGGTGGTGCTGCTGCTGCTGTATCTGATGATGATGACAATACATATACACAACACACAGAAAACTCCGCCAGCATATTACGTCACACATACCCATAAGAAAATGCACACAACAAACAATGCATAAACAAGCAATCATATTTATAATCGTCCTGCAAACATCTCTCTCTCTGCATTAGCGCATGTATGCATATGTACGTGCGCTTTACGTCCAACGAGGGAGTTACGTTATCAATTGCGTCTGTTGGTTTGCTAATGTAATTGTTAGAAAGAGTACGAAACCAAAACGAAACAAAGTAAACAAACTTTTTTTCCTAATTCCTTTACAAAAACTCAGTGGAAAGATGGAATGTGGCTCAAAGACAATCCCACGAAATTTTCGTGTAGATCCGTAGTGTGGATCTGTACCAAAAGACCGGATCCAGGATCCGTTACATCTTGATGGAGGTCTGCGAGCTTCCCCTAAGTGCCCTTCCAGTTTTTGTCCCTCCTTTAAAACAAAACTTAATGGATGCGTCGTTCCGTAATTGGATCGGGCCGCAATTAGCAACACCGCCATGTGACACTGTCTTCGCCTTTGCGAGTGAGATCCTGTGACCATCTAATAGCATGGCGGAGAGAGTGGTCGGGACCTGTTTCCTGGGTCATATTTCAGCAAGAAGAGTGCGCGCGCTGGCTCTTGGCCAAGGTCGTGACCTGTGTGTCAAAAAGAGTTGTTGTTTTTGTCTCTTTCTTTTTTTTAATTTTTCTGAGATTTCGATCCTATTTCACGCGTCCTTTCTTTCTTTTATCTTTCTTTCTTTCTATCTTTTCTTTTTTTTTTTCTTTCTTTCCTACTTTTTGTTATTCTTTCCGTCTTTCCTTTTTACTTCTTTTTTTCTTTATTTCTTTGTTTGATATTTTCTTCTTCCTTTCCTCATTTCCTTATTTCTTTCTGTTTCTTTCTTTCTTCTATTTTTAGGAGAGAATTTGCGCCACTAATGATTGCGTGCGTGCGTGCGTGCGTGCGTGTGTGTGTGTGTGTGTGGTGTGTGTGTGTGTGTGCGCGCGCGCGCGCGTGCTTGCGTGCATGCGTGCACGCGTACTTGCGCGTGTATACGTACACATTTCCACATACAAGAACGAGCGTTGATGCACGCACGTGTGTGCATACGCGCACGCTCGCGTGCGAGCTACAGCGCAGAAACGTGAGTGTGTTCATGCAACACGTGCACGACACAACAGAGCTGATGCTAGCATCCATGCATGCATGCATGTCTATCAGCAGCCCAGCTTAAAAGAAAAAAAAAAGCCTCGCTGGGAAACTGCCCGGTGAAATGTGAAAGGTTTGCCCATGGTTTATTCATGACAAACAATATCCCCCTACCCCCATCCACCCCCCCCCCTTTCCCCCTTCATGCCTCATCCCTCATTCTTCCCTGTCAGCGGCTAAGAAGCTAGTTCTCCTGGCAATGTGAGGACGTCTTGGGCACTTGGAGAGGATTGCTGGCAATCAGCTTCACGGATTTAAAACAAACAAACAAACAAGCAAAACAACAACAACAACAACAACAAAACAACAAAGAACATTCAACTGAACACAAAACAAACTGTTTTAGAGTTAGCAGCTGACAGTTAGCTCTTTGCGAGTGAAGACGAGGGGCACGCACTAAGACAAACGCTCATGGACAGACGGACAGACAGACAGACGGACGGACGGACAGACAGAAAACCGATTGAGCGCGTGGGCGCGCGCGCGCGCGCGCGCGGCGCACACACACACACACACACACACACACACAGGCTGTCTGTCTGTCCGTCTCTGTCTCTCTCTCTCCTTCGCTGCTCTCTCTCTCTCTCTCTCTCTCTCTCTCTCTCTCTCTGTACCTTCAAAATCCCGAACTGGGCTTATTAAAGTTTAAAATGCACTTTAAGAAGTTTCTGATTTACGGATTTAAATATGAATACTATTTTGACACATTTTGGCACACACCCTTTATCAACGCGAAACTAAAATGCCGCAGGGCGGCTTTTTTTTTTTTTTTTTTTTTTTTTTTTTTTTTAAAGCTTTCGTCTTTTTTTTTCTTCTCTCGATGTTTTTGACACTCCAATTTTTCGTAAATCTACTTATGAAATATTGATTTGTTTTTAATATGAAGCAACCATTTAGAAAGTGCACATTATTTTGAAAGTATTTCCGACCATAGAATATGCCGGGATCAAAGGGAATGCAGTTGGTTTACGAAAACAAATAGTGTGTTAACAAGGAACACCCCGCTTTCCCAAATTTGGAAAGAGAGGGGGTTAGTTACCGCCAAGGACACAGACAAACAGAGTACAGGACTAGACACAATGCATTTCCACCTCTTGGGTCTTCTTCAGGCGAAAACAAATAACATTTAGGACAGTGACAAGAAGAACATGCAGCCGCTTAGCTTCGCTTCTCCTGTTCATCTCCAAATCAGAAATGTCCCACACCCCACTTTCCAAGTTTTCGACCACTTGGTAGTCCCACTCTATAGCATATCCTGGTGCGCGCGCGCGCACACACACACACACACACACGCACACGCACGCACGCACGCACGCACGCACGAACGCACGCACGCACGCACGCACACACACACACACACACACACACACACACACACACACACACACACACACACAAGCCCGCCTGCGCGCGCGTGCGCTGCTGAAGGGGTGATTTGTTTGTTTTTTTACCTGACACAATTTGCCGTTGACCAGTGGTTAGCATAATGTGTTACGCAATGGGAGGTCGTCGGTTCGAGTCCCAGCAGAGGCAACCATTTGTGTATCAGAGGTCTTTGTTTGCCCCTGCAATCTCTTACCCTGAATAGTTTCAAGCACTCTGACCTCATTGGGGAGAACGGCAATCACAGGGTAGAAAGCCATCCACTTTCTGAGTGCGTCTCTCCGCAGATGCCTGCCTACATTTCCTGACCAACCCTGCAGGTGTCTGTATCTCTCGGGCTTGGATGACGCCGGATATTGTTAGGAACGAAAGCGTGCTGGACAGCCTATGTGTGTACGAAGAGTAAGACCAGCGAGGGGGTGGGGGGGGGGGGGTGCTCCATCGCTTCGTCTTCTTCAAAACCATACTGTATCATAACTCATCACAAACACAAACACAAACCATACTGTATCATAGCTCATCACAAACACAAACCATACTGTATCATAGCTCATCACAAACACAAACACAAACCATACTGTATCATAGCTCATCACAAACACAAACCATAATGTATCATAGCTCATCACAAACACAAACCATACTGTATCATAGCTCATCACAAACACAAACACCCACGTTGTGCGGTGCTGCAACGCTGCACCGTTTGTCCTCCCCATGACGTCAGCATGGGGGGTTCTTTTCCATATCCTACCCCCGTGGTGACCTCATGTTGAAATCGTTCATAACGAGTTCACGATGGGGTTGGTCGTTTGATGGACAAGGTGATGCCCTCCAAAAGGTGGTACAGTCGCGCTGGCTCCGCATCTGAGCGATTAGCGCTGTGAATAGGGACATTAGTAAGCAACTGAGCAATTAGTGCTGTGAACAGGGACATTAGTAAGCAACTGAGCAATTAGTGCTGTGAATAGGGACATTAGTAAGCAACTGAGCAATTAGTGCTGTGAATAGGGACATTAGTAAGCAACTGAGCAATTAGTGCTGTGAACAGGACATTAGTAAGCAACTGAGCAATTAGTGCTGTGAACAGGGACATTAGTAAGCAACTGAGCAATTAGTGCTGTGAACAGGGACATTAGTAAGCAATATCATGCACGCGCTGAATGAGAGCAGACGCTGTTGAAGAATATCGCAGTAATTAAACAGCAGTGTGAGCTCTTCTCTCGTGGATTGTCTATTTCCGACCTGATGTTAATTGGTCGGTGCAGGATGTTGGTTCCGGGTGTCAGCTTTGGAAATGGGATCGAGACGAGAGGTGTGGGAGCGATGGCGTCTGATACGGCGTTGTATTTCAGACGAAAGATGATAGGTTTCCTTCGATAAAACGTGACCTTTGATCGTCAGGATGGTGATGACAGTGTTGTTGTGATGATTTAAAAAAAAAGAAGTTTTTTTTTTTTGTTTTGTATGACGACAGTTATTGATGACAGCGGAGATAATGAGAACGATGACGACAGTTGTGACGACAACTGTAATACAGCGGCAACGGTATGGAGGAACAAAATACAAGTACTCCCCATTATTAAAAGTACTTCCCATTATCAAAATTACTTGCCATTATTAAAAGCACTTCCCATAATCAGCATCAACAGTGTACCTCCTCCTGTTTATGGGGACATTTCCTTTACAGTTCGTTTTCCTGTCGTCAGGAAATATATATATATTTTTTAACGCATTTTCATTATATTTTTTATCCTTTCTTTCGTGTTTCTCTCTCTCTCTCTCTCTCTCTCTCTCTCTCTCTCTCTCTTCTCTCTCTCTCTCTCTCTCTCTCTTGTTTCTTTCTTTCTTTCTACTCTACTCTACTCCTTTTTTATTCAATCCAGCATTTTTTTTTTCATGTCCACTTCATGTTTTCCCTCCCTTCTGATTTCATTCATTTTTATTCCATAACAAGACCAATGTATTTTTTTTCCTACCCACTCTCATCATGCCTTTTCAGCGATCATATTTCCATGATGTCTGTGGTTTCTTTCTTTTTTTATTTTTTCCCTTTCTGTCTCTCTTTTTGTTTTTGTTTTCTCTTACCTTTTCTTTTCCCCTTATACCCTTTTGAAAAT
>CM065748.1:25085029-25092529 GCA_033310375.1 Conus canariensis | reverse complement strand
AAGGAGAAGGAGGAGGAGGAGAAGGAGAAGAAGGAGGAGGAGAAGGAGGAGGAGGAAGAGGCGGCGGCGGCGGCGGCGGCGGGAGGAGGAGGAGGAGGAGGAGAAGGAGGAGGAGGAGGAGAAGGAGGAGGAGAAGGAGGAGGAGGAGGAGGAGGAGGAGGAGAAGGAGGAGGAGAAGGAGGAGGAGGAGAAGGAGGAGGAGGAGAAGGAGGAAAAAGAATAAGAAGAACTACAAGAAGAAGATGAAATGAAGAGGAGGAGAAGGACGAAGAGGAAAAGGAGGAGGAGGAGAAGAAGAAGAAGAAGAAGAAGAAGAAGAAGAAGAAGAAGAGAAGAAGAAGAAGAAGAAAATGGAGCGACTAAAACAGCAACAGTTAAGTACTTCGGTGACAATCCAAGCAATTAAAATCCCTGGCTTTGTGTTATGCTATTTTTTGTATTCCCTTCAGAACATTAGCTCAAAGAGAAAGAACACAGAGAAACCAAAAGAAAAGCAATGTAAACAAACAAGCAAAAAAACGAACAAACAACGAACAAATAAAAAGAGATCTTGGGTAATTGGTCACCCCTTCATCTTCTTGTCTAGAATTAAAAAAAAAAAGACAAGAAAGGTAAAAGAAGGGCCGTTAATTACAGTCCATCTAACGCTTAATTACTGTTCAGCTGGCGGTTCATTAAATTTCAGCTCATGGTTAATTACAGGTCGGCTAACAGCGCCACGGCACGAGCTGTCTTCGGAGAACTTCGACTTCACATCGCCACGGTGAAACAAGCAGGCAGAAAGAAGGAACGTTGAGAGAGAGAGAGAGAGAGAGAGAGAGAGAGAGAGAGAGAGAGAGAGAGAGAGAGAGAGAGAGAGAGAGAGAGAGAGAGAGTGAGAGAGAGACAGACAGACAGACAGACAGACAGACAGACAGACAGAGACAGAGACAGAAACAGAGAACTCGAACTCGAACTCGAATATAGTCTGTAAAGGCCATTAGAAGAAGCGTGTACACGTAATTATATTAACAAATTTAAAGACAGTATATTAACACATAAACCACACTCCTGAACAAAACAATATGATTAAACGACTGCTCTCGCCTTGAATGCCTGATACAAAAGAAAAGGTACAGAGATTCTTGATGGTATCGCTGTTAGAAGACATTAAGAAACAGAAACGGAAGGTATTAGGATTGTTGTAATGTTTAGGGGCGATATACTACTTTCTTTAAACTATTTAAGAAAGGACAGCACGACATAAAATGTCATTCATTTTCAACAGACATATTACATAATGGGCATGATAGATTATGTGTTTCATGCATTCTGTATCTATAAAAATGCACCCTCAAGGCGGAGGTACCAAAACGAAATCTTGTCATAATATATTTCAATTGTCTATCAATGTCTAAGATTAGATCTGTTGGTACACAGTGTAGAGAGTCATAGAACATGTTGTAAGCATGAAGACATTCACTGTTATTCAAGTGCTCACTCAGAGAGAGAGAGAGAGAGAGAGAGATACGGATACGGATACGGATACGGATGTTTTATTCATACAGGCCATGGCCCCTAATGAAGGGGGTGTTGAGATCAAATCGTTTCAGACAGAAATAAGCAAATCATCAAACATCTAGGCATCCACAATTAAAAGCATACACGATATGAAACAACATACAACAACCAATGCCTAACTACATGCTATACTTCGAATTTTAAATGCCTTGTACAAGAAAATAGCAAAACGTTTTACAGTAGTTTCATTTGTAGATGCCATTAGTAATGAAAGTCGAAATGAAGAAGGATGTCTACAATATTTTTGATGAATGAACTGATTCCTCAGGTCACTTAGAGCGGGACAGCACAACACAAAATGAACTTCATTTTCTTCGGTACATTTACAAAGCGGACATGTCAGATCAAGTTTGTTATGCTTCTTATAACGATAATAATGAACAGAAAGATCAGAAATACCTAATCTGAACTTTGTCATGATATACTTTAAATGATTATCCATTTCAACAGATAAATACACCGGCACACAATGTATAGATCTGAACTGTCTATAAAAAGCAAATCGATCACTTTCATGAACGTGACATGACCATTCTTGCCATCTGCAATCTATCAATCTATTCCGAAATGCACATAGAAATCCATTTATGTCCCCAACGCTCTGTTGTAGCCAAACATAGCCAAATCCAAGTTTATGTAATTTAGTCCTCACGTTAGAAACCCAGTTTCTTTTCCCTCTACCATCCAAATCATACAACATATTATATGCTTTCCTGGGCAACCTTGAAATTTCCATTTGTGTTATTTTCAACCAATAACGTATGCAAGCTGTCGCAGAATTCAAATATATTGGATATCTGTTTACTTCGCCGTAGACTAAATCGTTAGGTGTTCGCATGCTCACTCCTAGAAACTTTTTCAATGCAAATAAATGGACATTTTCACAATAAACAGCAGAATCATAAAGACCCCAGATTTCAGCTCCATACTGAGCGATAGGCTGTACCTGAGAATCGAACAATTTTATAAATAATTTCAAAGACTGGTTTTCTAATTTTGATAAGTGTTGCATGATACATAGTAGTGCACGCTTAGCTCTACTGGCAAGATCCTTGCATGCAAAAGTAAAGCTTAATTTCGTTGAAAAATATATTCCTAAATATTTATATACGTTAACCACAGGCATAAACACTCCATTATAAGTCCACCTTTCTCTAATTCCTAAAAACCCACCCTTTCTAAACACAATTATATTGCTTTTTGACATGTTAATTGTTAACTGAAGTGAAGATGCAGATCGTGATAAATTATTTAGTTGAGTTTGCAAGCCAATAATAGTTTCAGACATCAGAACAACATCGTCTGCCAAGAGAAGAATAAACAACTCAAGAGCATCGCAAGTAAATTGTGCACCATGTTTTCCATTTCTAACAACCTCTGATGTTAACTCATTAATGAAAAGAGAAAATAAAACAGGACTGCACACATCCCCTTGTTTTACACCAGATGTACATTGAATGTAGTCAGTCATATTTCCTCCACACCGAACCTTAGCTTTAACACAGGAATACATGCTAACTATGCATCTAAACAGTTTTCCATGAACACCAGCTTTTAAGAGAATAGACCACAGAATAGTTCTATTAACAGAATCAAATGCTTTCTCAAAATCTATAAAAGCGACATACAGCTTACGATTTAAAGAAAACTGTTTTTGCACCAAAGCCATCAAAGTAAATATATGATCAACAGTTGAATAATTGCGCTTAAAACCTGCCTGATATTCGCCAGTGATATTATTATCTTCAACCCATTCCTGTAAACGGCGATTGATAATAGTGCTGTATAATTTACTACTAGCGTCACTTAAAGAAATTCCTCTATAGTTATTAGGATCATTCACGTTGCCTTTCTTGTACAGTGGTAGAACAATACTTTCCGTCCAATGTTCAGGATAAATTCCCTTATCAAATAAAGAATTGAAGAAGGTTACAAAAAAGTTCACAATCAGGTCAGTTTTACAAGCATACCTCAGCAGCTCACCAATTATACCGTCTGGTCCAGGAGCTTTACATTTCTTAATTTTTCTTAGAGCAAACATTACTTCCTCTTTTGAAATCGGACGACTTAAATAATCATCCTCTCCTTCATTATGATCCAGTTGTAACCCGCTGTTAGGATCTACGTCTTTCGTTAGAAGTGACTTAAAATGTTCGTACCAGGTTTCAATGCTGATGCTGTTCACTGGTTGTTTTCTTTTTAATGAAATTCGATGTACATTCTTCCAAAATTCTTTCTGATTTTCCATAGATGCAATTAGTTCTGTAAGCAATGCGTTGTTAAATTGCTTCCTTTTAATCCTTTGCAAGTGTTTGTACTCGCGTCTTGCCCTACAATAGAAATCACGATCTTTGTCGTCATGCGTACGTTTAAATTTTCTAAATAAATTTCGGACTTTCTTTTTATTGTCATGACATTCAGAATCAAACCAATCTTTTGATTTCGAATTATTAATTCTTATTTCTTTCTTCATACACTGTGCTGCATCTTTGATGCAGGTGTTGAAAACATTCAACGCCTCATTTACATTGACATCAATAACACTAACTGCATATCTGATTTTTTCTTGAGTCTGTTGCGTGGAAATATTACTCATAAACACATCAGCACGGTCTTCATTCCATATAAACCTTTCCAATGTAAAACTGTGTTCAGGACTTATCTCCGAGTTGACATTACCTCTGCCGTAACTCAAATGAAATTCTACAGGCATATGATCCGAATCGAATCTCTCAGACACTCGTAACTCACATGAATCACATAATAATGCAAGCAAATCACACGACATAACAAAGTAATCATTTACACTGCATCCATGGTCTGAAACGTACGTGTAGCAACCTTGACGGTCGCCATGACACATACCATTAAGAATACACAAATCCAGTGCAGTACACATATTCAACATCATTTTGCCGTAATTATTCAGTACAGAATCCTCAGATAATCGATTAGCGTTGATTGGATGACTTGCATGTTGAAAATCGAAAGTACTTGATACTCCTTGACAATAATGTGAAACATTACCCGTTCTACTGTTCAAATCCCCGCACAACAATACGTATGCATCTTTGTAAACTAGTAAACAACTGGACAAATAGTCTTCCAATAATGCAATTCCATTTTCAGAGTCAAAATATGTATAATAAGGGGAGCCTTCTGGAGGCACATATGAGTATACATACAATACATCTTTGTCTACACCAAACAATGTTTTATTAATAATAAGTGCACCAAAAATATTAGATTTTATTTCAACTTGTTTGACATAAGACGCATACATATTCTTAACTAGACACAAAATTCCACCAGATCGTCTCCCTTTAATCGTCAGTTTTATCGCAGGTAAACAAAACAATTTGTACGCAGAGAATACATCAGATTTAAATTCATCAGTAAATGTTTCTACTAAACAAATGAAATCGAAGGACCGAAGAAAGTTAACAAAGTCATTGTCTTGTAATTTTGATAGTAGACCATTGACATTCCAATGCAGGAAAGATAACGATCTACTTTTGTCATGTTTATGGCTAGTTACATCTTCCAAGCGCCTGTGTTCACAGCGATCAATCACAGAAGCACACACAGAAGTTGAAACACACAGGAGTTGAATTCACAAATTCATGCAAACATTATCTAATACGAGAGAGAGAGAGAGAGAGAGAGAGAGAGAGAGAGAGAGAGAGAGAGAGAGAGAGAGAGAGGGTATTTCATGTAAAAACAAAACAAAAACAAAACAAAACAAAAAACTTAAACAGCCAAACAAACAAACAAACAGACAAATAAACCCACGGTCTCTAATGAACACGCGCAAATCAACGTTAGATATCAAATGATAATTGCGTAAATTGAAACGTATATAATGAATACTTGAGGACTCAACTACATATCGTTGTTCTTGATATTGAGAGATTTATGTGCGTAAATGGCTAATTGTGTTTTAACATACTTTAAGAGAAGACAGTCGATGTGAACAAGAGAGTTTGCCTCATTAGTTTGGAAGCTTGAAGTGTGGTGTATATATTCCATGCAGGCTAGGAAAATACAAACAGAAGCTCTTTTCCTCAGAACTTTTCATAGAAGGCAAACGATAGCGCCTTTAGCGTCATGCATTCTATAACGAGAATAATGTACCAGCCGATCAGAAATATCATATTTAAACCTTGCCATTATTGCATTTTAAAGGCCTCTATACATGGAGAATTAGCAGGACATTGTGCGTCGATCTAAGTTGCCTGTACAAAAAAAAACAAAACACATACACATAAAAACAACAACAAAAACAACTACAACATCAACAAAAACCCTCCAGCCATCGGTCTGGGTTTGATTGGACCATGCTTGCCATGTGCAGGCAATACGTTAAATACGAATTGTTGCTCACAATGCATGAGTGTATGTATTCTACTTTAATTATTCTACAGCGGAACTCTCGCTTTCGACACTCTGGTGTATACCTTACATCAGAATCGTGGAACACATTACAAGATTTCTTTGACAACCCTGATACTTTTTTCCCAACAAATATGAAACGTATCTGTCAACAGGATGCAAATGAAATCGGCGTAGGACTGCTTCGCCATGGGCTAAATGATAAACTGCTTGTATGATTGCTCAATGAATAATAAGTAGATAAATAAATAAATATACGGAAATGAATAAATAAATGAATAAATAATTGAATAAACAAACAAACAAAGGAAGGAACGAACAAAAAAACAACAACAGATAAATGAAAATATACATACATACATCACACATACATACATACATACATACATACATACATACATACATAATACATTCATAAATAAATGAATAACAATCATCATGGCTGATCAACGAACGTTCCACCATGCACTGCAAAAAAAAAAAAATGCAGGCCCCCAAACTTCAACCCCCACTGGATTAATCAGCTGTACTTAAAGAGTCAAACAACTTTACAAACAAGAGACCGATTTCCTAAACGTTGGCGCTCCTGCCTAGCGGATAGATATGAATGCGTAGCTGTTGGGTTCTTCTTTTGAATCGTTGGTGGTGAGAACACCACATAAATCCGGACTGTGGTGTGTCTCTATTTGACGCCAAGAACACAGACACAATCAGCCGTGTCTCCTTGATGAGTCCGATCCAGCAGACGAAAGGCCTGGGAGCAGGTGATACATATAGATTTGCCTTCGAGAGGGATTACGATGGTTCCCACATGCAGCAAGTGAAGGGTTTTCATATTTATGATATATTTTCCCATTTTCTTCATCTTCAGCCCCCCCCCCCCCCCCTTTTTTTAAAATTTCAAATCTTTGCCAAGTCATTACTATAATGACGGAAGAATTGTTAACCTGCACTTGTTTTCCCCCACTACTTAATTGTTCAGCATACAAAAGAAAGCTCTCACTTGTCGAACATATATACTCTTGAGTATTTTTCTAAACATTCAGAACTGGCATATCAATTTCATCTTAAGGCCACCTCTTCTGATCGCCAAATACCTGTGTATCATGCAGCTGTGTTGCTCTTTTGACATGTCACGTGCAATTGACGAGAGCAAGAAGCACAAGTTAAGCCTTAACATTTTGTTTGTTTAACTTTTTTTCATTCAACGCCTACCTTGCGCTGAAGAGACCTAAACTATGTGACAAATTTGTTCATTTTCATTGTCTATTTGTTTGTGTCTTGCCTGAAGAAGACCTATAAGGTCGAAACGCGTCGTGTTTTGTTTTGTGACTCATTTGTCCACGTTTCTCTTGGCGGTTGGCTGACATTTATTTAAGATTTATTTTGTTTGGTTGCTAGAATTGTTTCCAATATCAAACCGATATTGTCAGCTTAAAGAAAAAATATGTTGCCAGTTAGTGCGCATGGTGATTTCTATTTCTAACCCCAAAAATATATCAAAAAAAAAGAAAAAAAAAAAAGAAAAAAAAAAGCGCGAGAAAATAA
>CM065748.1:25076533-25079929 GCA_033310375.1 Conus canariensis | reverse complement strand
CCGAGATCCAGACAGAGGAGGCCACTAAAGACTATAGCAGGAAGGGAGCCTGAAGCAATGAACAATATGATCATTGCTGTAAAGATCAAACAGGTGTTGTCCAGATTCACACGCCTTTTTACTCCTTCACCCCCCCCCCCCCCCCCCCACACACACACCCTCTTCAGATTCTTCAGAATAAAAAAAAAAAGGGAAAAGAAAAAAATAAGGAAGGTAACATAAAAAGGAATAAAAAGATGAAAGAAAGAGGAAGAAAGAAAAAAGGAAAGAAAAAAAGAAAGAAAAAAAAAAGAAAAAAAAAAAAAAAAAAAAAAAAGAAAAAAAGAAAGAAAGAAAGAAGAGAAAAAAAAAGAAAGAAGAAAAGAAGAAAGGGAAAGAAAAAAAGAAAAAAAAAGGGTATGCAGACTTCTCTTGGACTTTCGTTCACAAAGCCCAGCATCGATGAAGCGTTCTGTGTAACTTACCATCCCTCTATCTAAACGTCTCTACCTCCCCACCCCACCCCCCGCCCCCAACATGGAAACGGGGGGGGGGGGGGGGGTGGGCGGGGGGGGGGGAAGATTAGAAGAAAACAAGTGGTAAACAGGACACAAAGAAGTAAAATAACGAACGAAAGACAGTGGGCGAGAAAGGGAGGGTGGGGGTGTTGGTGGGTGGTTGTCGAGCTGGTGCGGAGAGGGTGGGTGGGGGTGGGGGTATGAAAAATGGTTTATACTCTACGTAATGAATAGACGAACAAATGTAATACCAAAACAAATACGAACGTTGCGATCAACGAAAGACAAACTACAATGAAACAAACGAACAAGAATGGGGGGAAAAACAAAAATTCTGCAGAAAGTCTGAATCAACCAGAGGTAATAGGCTTCCTCCACGAGTGTCTCAGGGTATACAAATAACAACTACAACAAAATAAACAAACAACGAAAAATACCCGATCAGATAACAAGGATGAGTTAATCTAATTCTTTTGTATGCCATCTGAACTTTAAAGAATAAAGGGGAATCATTGTCGTCGGAGGAAGAGGAGGAGAAGGAGGAGCAAAAGGAGGATGGGGAGAGGTGTCAGAGAAGAAGAAGAAGAAGAAGAAGAAGAAGAAGAAGAAAGGAGGAGGAGGAGGAGGAGGAGGAGGAGGAGGAGGAGGAGAAGGACAAGGAGGAGGAGAAGGAGGAGGAGAAGGAGAAGAAAGAAGGAGGAGGAGAAGGAGGAGAAGGAGAAGAAGGGAGGAGGAGAAGGAGGAGGAGGAGGAGAAGGAGAAGAAGGAGGAGGAGGAGAAGGAGAAGAAGAAGGAGGAGGAGAAGGAGGAGAGGAGAAGGAGGAGGAGGAAGAGCGGCGGCGGCCGGCGGCGGCGGCGGAGGAGGAGGAGGAGGAGAAGGAGGAGGAGGAGGAGAAGGAGGAGGAGGAGAACGAGAAGAAGAAGGAGGAGAAGGAGGAGGAGAAGGAGAAGAAGAAGGAGGAGGAGAAGGAGAAAGAAGAAGGAGGAGGAGAAGGAGGAGGAGAAGGAGAAGAAGAAGGAGGGGAGAAGGAGGAGGAGAAGGAGAAGAAGAAGGAGGAGGAGAAGGAGGAGGAGAAGGAGGAGGAGGAAGAGGCGGAGGCGGCGGCGGCGGCGGCGGAGGGAGGGGAGGAGGAGGAGGAGGAGGAGGAGGAGAAGGAGGAGGAGAAGGAGGAGGAGGAAGAAAAAGAATAAGAAGAACTACAAGAAGAAGATGAAATGAAGAGGAGGAGAAGGACGAAGAGGAAAAGAGAGGAGGGAAAGAAGAAGAAGAAGAAGAAGAAGAAGAAGAAGAATGGAGCGACTAAACAGCAACAGTTAAGTACTTCGGTGACAATCCAAGCAATTAAAATCCCTGGCTTTGTGTTATGCTATTTTTTGTATTCCCTTCAGAACATTAGCTCAAAGAGAAAGAACACAGAGAAACCAAAAGAAAAGCAATGTAAAACAAACAAGCAAAAAAACGAACAAACAACGAACAAATAAAAGAGATCTTGGGTAATTGGTCACCCCTTCATCTTCTTGTCTAGAATTTAAAAAAAAAAAGACAAGAAAGGTAAAAGAAGGGCCGTTAATTACAGTCCATCTAACGCTTAATTACTGTTCAGCTGGCGGTTCATTAAATTTCAGCTCATGGTTAATTACAGGTCGGCTAACAGCGCCACGGCACGAGCTGTCTTCGGAGAACTTCGACTTCACATCGCCACGGTGAAACAAGCAGGCAGAAAGAAGGAACGTTGAGAGAGAGAGAGAGAGAGAGAGAGAGAGATGAGGAGAGAGAGAGAGAGAGAGAGAGAGAGAGAGAGAGAGAGTGAGAGAGAGACAGACAGACAGACAGACAGACAGACAGACAGAGACAGAGACAGAAACAGAGAACTCGAACTCGAATATAGTCTGTAAAGGCCATTAGAAGAAGCGTGTACACGTAATTATATTAACAAAATTTAAGACAGTATTATTAACACATAAACCACACTCCTGAACAAAACAATATGATTAAACGACTGCTCTCGCCTTGAATGCCTGATACAAAAGAAAAGGTACAGAGATTCTTGATGGTATCGCTGTTAGAAGACATTAAGAACAGAAACGGAAGGTATTAGGATTGTTGTAATGTTTAGGGGCGATATACTACTTTCTTTAAAACTATTTAAGAAAGGACAGCACGACATAAAATGTCATTCATTTTCAACAGACAATATTACATAATGGGCATGATAGATTATGTGTTTTATGCATTCTGTATCTATAAAAATGCACCCTCAAGGCGGAGGTACCAAAACGAAATCTTGTCATAATATATTTCAATTGTCTATCAATGTCTAAGATTTAGATCTGTTGGTACACAGTGTAGAGAGTCATAGAACATGTTGTAAGCATGAAAACATTCACTGTTATTCAAGTGCTCACTCAGAGAGAGAGAGAGAGAGAGAGAGAAAAGAGAGAAGAGAGAGAGAGGAGGAGAGAGGAGAGAGATAGAGAGAGAGAGAGAGAGAGAGAGAGAGAGAGAGGGTATTTCATGTAAAAACAAAACAAAAACAAAACAAAACAAAAAACTTAAACAGCCAAACAAACAAACAAACAGACAAATAAACCCGCGGTCTCTAATGAACACGCGCAAATCAACGTTAGATATCAAATGATAATTGCGTAAATTGAAACGTATATAATGAATACTTGAGGACTCAACTACATATCGTTGTTCTTGATATTGAGAGATTTATGTGCGTAAATGGCTAATTGTGTTTTAACATACTTTAAGAGAAGACAGTCGATGTGAACAAGAGAGTTTGCCTCATTAGTTTGGAAGCTTGAAGTGTGGTGTATATATTCCATGCAGGCTAGGAAAATACAAACAGAAGCTCTTTTCCTCAGAACTTTTCATAGAAGGCAAACGATAGCG
>CM065748.1:25064033-25066533 GCA_033310375.1 Conus canariensis | reverse complement strand
GTCTTTTAAAACGAAGTTCACGTAAACAGGTTCAGAAGTTCTAGTTGCAAAGTGAGACGACTGCAGGCGGAAATCTAAACAAATCTTAAATAAATGTTAGCGAACCGCCCAGAGAAACGTGGACAAACGAGTCACAAGACAAAACACTACGCGTTTCGACCTCTTAGGTCTTCTTCAGGTAAGACACAAACGAATAGAACAACGAAAATTCACTTAGCATTGATCGCTTCAGAGTTCAGCGCAAGGAAGAAGGCGTTGAATCCTTGCGCTGAACTCTGAAGCGATCAAAGCTAAGTGAATTTTCGTTGTTCTATTCGTTTGTGTCTTACCTGAAGAAGACCTAAGAGGTCGAAACGCGTAGTGTTTTGTCTTGTGACTCGTTTGTCCACGTTTCTCTGGGCGGTTCGCTAACATTTGTTTAAGGTTCAGAAGGTTTTGCATAATACTGCTTAAGAACAACCAAAAACAAACCAACAAAGTAGACTAAAACCCAACCTCCCGGTGGAGGTAAAAAAAAGAAGAGTAAATTGAAGCGGGGTGTCTGGGTGTAGCTCAATGGAGGAAGTGGGGTGGGAGGGAAGGTGAGGGCGGTGGTGGTGGGGGAAGGGAGAAGTGGGGGGGGGGGGGGTTGATGGTATGACAGCTACAGCTGCTCTGTTGGACACAGTGACCCAAACTAAAAGAAAAAAACCGCATCGCCACACACTCCATTGTCGATTGATGTCAAATCGAATTGACAAACAAGTTGAGCGAACTCGACCAAGGGAAAAGTACAAAGAAGAGAACCGTAGATCCGCTGCCTGTAACAAACACACATGTCACCGTCATCGATTCCAAGACCGATTGATAGCCTGCCAGAGACTAGAGCCAGCTCTGCAGCCTGAAACACGGGGTACTATTTCAGGAGAACAATCGATTAACACCCTGCGTGGACCAACAAACATTCAGCCCAAACAGTGGGTGCTATTCGTGGAGGCAGAAGAGAACATCGGTTGCCGACACGAAGGGGTTAGTACAGTGGAAATCGAAACTTTTCCCCAAATGGTCTTTTTGTGTGGAGAGAAGCAGAAGGTATCGGCGAGTTAATATTCTGTTCTATAGAAACATCAAACAGAGAAAACAAGCAGCCTTCGAGCTAGATCCCTGACGTGAAATAATCGATTACCTTCCGGCAGTCATTGAACAAAGGAGTTCCAGTGATACGAATCAGCCATTGGAACAAAAAGTGTAAAGCAACTTCAAACGTGCCATGAGAACGAAACATTTACCACTACAGGAAGATCCACCATTCAGAAAGTTGTACTTTTGCCTTAAAAAAGTTAACCACTGGAACACAGTTGTACCCAGTGTCATAAAGCTACCATTACAGCAAAACGGTACCAAATAGACACATCCAAATGTTAACAAATATGTACCACAGCCAGCAATCTATCATTAAAACCAAAAAGTGCCAAGGAACCTATTCACTGTGTGAGCAAACATGTACCAGTGTCAGAAATCTACCATTAGAGCAGATAAGTAACGAAGTCACATATTCACTATTCACCATTTGAGCATACATATACCAAAGCCACACATCTACCATAAGAGCAAAAAACAACAAAAAAAAGCTACCAAAGCTACACCTCCATCCTTTGAGCAAAAATGTACCAAAACCACATAAAGGCTACTGTCAGAAAGATATACCAGAGCTACAAATCTACGTATAGGGCAAAGATGTAGGTAAACGACAAATCTACCATTAAACTAATAATTTATTGATGCTACAAAATCGCCATGTCAGCAGATTTACGACACCTGGAAAATGTGTGATCAGAGTGAAGTGTAGCATATCTGCAGAACAAGTGCGTCACTGGGTCATAAAATCATCCCCTTTTAACAAAAGAGAAGAAACAACAGTGCTCCAGTGTCGTGAAGTATGCAAGCACGGTGAAGATACACCAACGCTATGCTATCAAGGCTGCCATTAAAGCAAAGACGCACCAACGTGACTATATTTTTCTGCTTATGTCATTAGGCCTTAGTGCCATACTTTTTCTTTCGTTTTCCTCCTCCTCCTCCTCCTCTCTTCTTCTTCTTCTTCTTCTTCTTCTTCTTCTTCTTCTTCTTCTTCTTCTTCTTCCTTTTGTTAGTTCTTTTTTTTTCAAATTCAGATGGCTTATGATGTCAAACCAAGGTGACGGTGAAGAAGGCAGAAAAGCAGTAGTCTGTGTATGCCACTATGACCACAGGGCGCTCACACCCTGATCCATCTCAATGTTTAGCACCTGTAAACGTTAAAGAGAACGACCCTTTTCGGTCTTCTTTCTTTGGACTTTTATGCGTGTCTGGACTCTCCTCTCTCTCTCTCTCTCTCTCTCTCTCTCTCTCTCTCTCTCTTCTCTCTCTCTCTTTCCTCTTCCCCCTCCTCTTTCACACACACACACACACAACACACACACACACACACACACACACACACACACAGACACAGACACGCACACAGACACGCACGCACACA
>CM065748.1:25054033-25056533 GCA_033310375.1 Conus canariensis | reverse complement strand
GTGTGTGTGTGTGTGTGTGTGTGTGTGTGTGTGTGTGTGTGTGCGACGATGTGAAAAACGTGCGTTCGGTAATGGTTTCTGCATCTTCTCATGTGATGTTTCCCTTGCACTGTTTTGAATGAAAATAACAATGACTGCGTTACTTAAAATAACGAACAAGTAGAGTAACTCTTTCTCCCCTGATGGAACTAATTATACGCCCATAACCCCAAACGTGGGCGTGTGATTAGTTTCATTCTGGGACAAAGAGTTACACTACTTGTTCGTTATTTACTGACTACTATTCCCGGACTCATCTCAGATGTTTTTTGTGTGGGTTTTATAGTTATAAATATGTCAGCGTTTCATTTAGTGCGACGTTGACCTATGCAGATTACAAATCAAACATCTTGCTTTTTCAGTATTGATTAGAATGCAATTAACACGGCACCAGATGACTCATCCTCTTGGTTTTAGCTGCTTGTCGTTTTCCAGACTTGTTATTGTCTGCGTAAGCGTTTTGAGAACTTGTGTCATGTTCAATGTCTATATCTATCTTTTTTTTACGGTGCGACTCTTCGGGTTACAACAGATGTAACAACTAACTCATAAACGGAAACTACATAATTATAAAAGATATAAATAATGACGCCAACCTTATCAAGCTGTCAGGGCACTCTAGATTCACTTACTTAAGAAAGGTGGATCAACTGTCCACTTCTGCTTCCGTCATTCGCTGCTTCTTGTTTGATGTTTATTGTTGCTCTGGTACTGTCCACATAAAAAGTGGATGATGGCATAACTCTCTCTCTCTCTCTCTCTCTCTCTCTCTCTCTCTCTCTCTCTCTCTTGGTGTTGTCTCTTTCAACTGGAAAAGAAGAGGGCGAAGGAAAAAGTCGAAGATACAAATGAAGAACAAAAGGAAGAAGCTGATGATGAAGAAAAAAAAAGGAAAGAAGAAGACGATGACAAGGATGGCGATGATGATGATACATACGGATAATGGTGATTATGGTGATTAAGAAAGAAGAGAGTGATGATGAAAAACCTAGAGAAACATTTTGGTGTTAATCGTTTTATTGGAAGATTCCACCTCTCTCAGTATACAGCAACGTCTTACTTTTGGACAGGACTGAAACGGAAATAAAACAAATTCCTGTACGAAAATAAAACAAAGTCCTGTTTTGTGACATAAGCACCGCCAACAAGTATTCACCTAGCCGATGCCAACGAGTCAAACCTGAAAATCAGTGTTTATGACTCTGTGGAAGAGTGCCAAGAGAGTCATCACTGTAAAGAAGTTACAGAAGGAAGGGAGACTCTGGGCACATATCATATGCAACCAACATGTTCACGTTTTCAATTTCCACGAGAAGAAGGAATAATAAACCAGGGCAGCCAGTCCTGCATGAGTTAATTCAATCCGTTCAATGTTTGGATCATGAGAACCAAACGGAACTTGTCTGTCATCGTATTTCTCGCTTGACGCTTTGCAGGAGTTGTTCGCCCTGTTAGCGTGGACAATGACTGGCGGAAAAATGAGTAACACAACAGCTCCAATTACTTCTCGTCTGCCAATGGCCAGACATTATTAATTACAGGCGACGCGTCGTTAGGGAGGAAAATGACGGGCTACAATGAGTAACACAGCAGGTCCAATTATCTCTGGTCTGCCGTTGGTCAGACGATCATCACATGAGATGTGGGAAACCAATCAGTCCATGACAGAAGCTGTCTGTGAGTAATGAGCGGTGCGCGAGCGCGCTGAAAAAAAAATGTGATGCTTCTGCTCTTGGTACTCGCGGAGAAGTAACAAGTACTAAGTACGGCCGAATGTACCTGTCTTCTTTTTTTGGCTTGGAACATTATTGCGTAGATTAGACTCGAACCTAGATCCCTACTGAATTCAGCATCGGGGGTTCCTGTGTGGGGTTGTCTTTCCTCATTTCGTCATTGGCGCTAGTGTTCGACAGCCTTGAACGTTTTGTTGTTGTTGTTGTTGTGTGTATCAGTTGTCGGATCAATGAAGCACCTAAGGCGGTGACTTTTTTTTTTACCTCCTAGGGTCGAAATCCACCTCTTCATTTTTTGGTGCTTGACACTGTCCTCTTCATCTGCCAAAAAAACACACACAAAAAGCGGGAAAAAAAATTCCTCAACTAGCTTTTTTTCTTTTTCTTTTTCTTCTTTCTTTCTTATTTTCTTTTTCTTCTGTCCTTTTTTTGTATATTGTTAAAACACATTGCTATTTCCATCGGTTTGCTGCAGATCTGTATCCTGTGCCTGCTAGTCGTTTATGTTCGACATGACAAACTTTGTTCAGAATTGTTCACAAAGCCACACCTCTGCATTCCAGACTTGGCACCGGTCACAGCGAACACTGTTGCAAGTTTCCCAGCTGTAAAGTATGGGGGCCACCGTATCTCCGCTGAACTGAAGAAGGCCAAGAGACGGTCTTAAACAGAATGGAGGGAGACCGGGACAAAACCTGTATCTCAGCACCAAACAGTGGGACAGGTTT
>CM065748.1:25044033-25049033 GCA_033310375.1 Conus canariensis | reverse complement strand
CAAGGTAATGTTCAAGTGCTCCCTTTAAAATGTTTCATCAAATTCTGCATGTTTGTTTATTTTGTTCTAAGCAGCACGTTTTTACTTCGTCCATACATCGTGATTTGATGGTTCTGTTGTTCAACGTACACTGTAGAACAAGATGCCGGAGAGAAATGTCAAAACTAATCTCTCTCTCTCTCTCTCTCTCTCTCTCTCTCTCTCTCTCTCTCTCTCTCTCTCTCTGTGATGATAATGACAATGATAATGATGATGATGATGATAACGAAAACAACTGATGAACAGCTTTGTTAACGTTTCGAGGGAACATTTCTATTCCGTCACTATTCACTAAAAAAATGTACTTGGTGACATCATTAAAAACAAATCAAAAGTGATGCCTAGTGTGTGAAAAAAACCACGAAAAGCTTTCACTAAGCAGGCTCAAACAAATCGAATATAAACAAAAACGCCTCAAACACATTATGGGAGCTTGCGCATATAGTTATCTTTAGAGGTCACAGATTCTAAACAGATACCGGTACACGTGTACGGAACTCAATGTCTGTTTATCACTGGGTTGTGTTGTTTGCACGGTTCAACGCCCACGGTAGCACGTATACTCCAGCTGCAAAAATGCCAAAGTATGAATGCAAAAATTACTCTGTCTGTCTGTCTGTCTGCCTGTCTGTCTGCGTTGTTTAAGTTCACGTAAAAACACTGTATCGTAATTTATTCCACCATTTAACCAAACAGAAGAAAAGCCATAAGTATCCAAACAATGTTTTATCGAAAATACCCAATTTGTTTGTACACTCCGATTTCTTGTACATTGAAATAATTTTGACTTTTCCATTTCATATGCTTGTTTTGGTAGTCTAGCGAGTGACAGCTTTTGCAATTTGAACCAGTAGCGCATTGATTTTATTGTTCTATCTACATACAAAGGCTACCTTCCTAGTTCACCGTATACCATTGTATTTGGGGTATTTGGACGTACACTTAAAACGCGTTTGCTTGCGAACAAGTGAGGTAATTCAATTACATGTAGATGAGACTGTCCCCAGACTTCTGCTTCATATAAAAGCATTGGTTTCACTTGCGGATCAAACAGTTTAAAAATAGACTTCTATCCATTGTTCCCAAACTCCACATTGTTTTCATAATTTCTATAATTTTGGCTTTAGCCCAACCTGCATATTCTTGGAGTGCAGTGTCGTATGATTGCTTTGTGGTTAAAGTGAATCCCAAATACTTATAACTGTTAACAGCTTCAATCTTTTTTCCTTGATAGAACCATTTTTCTGCTTTTGATAAATGTCCCCCTTTCCTAAAAACCATAACTTTTGTTTCCTTTAAGTTGACTTTAAGTCCTAGAGAGGTTGACGCTTTATCAAGATTATTTAATTGATTTTGTAGCCCCGAAGGAGTTGTCGACATCAAACATAATTATATCATCAGCAATGATTGACTGTTGTAGACAAAATTGAGATAGTAAAATACTTAACAGTGACATATATTCAACATATCGTTCCTTCAAATCCTTATGGCAGCCTGAGAAATATTCAACTGATATTACAATTTCGGAATTTCGCAAAGTGTTCGTGAGATTTCGACTTGGTATTAGTGATTTGAATGTCCATCAAAGATATACATTAAACTCCAAAAACTGTCCATTCTGTAATCAAATCGAGGACGAAGTACATTTTTTGATTGTTTGTCCATCCTGTAAAGATTTAAGAGATAAACACATTCTGCCTCATACTTAATGTTCATCAAGTGTCATTGCTTCTTTTACTGCAAAATGAAAAGAGAATTGTAACTCGCTCTGTAGCTATGTTCATTTTTAAAGCAATAAAACGAAGAGATCTGCTATCAGTTAACACACAAATGCCAGAGTAATTTCAGGAAGTTTGTTATGCAAATATTTTCTTCTATAATTTTCAGTATATGCGCCGAGCGCGTGTGCGTTCTACTTTTGTTTTTGACCTCATTGCAGATAGGCTGGTGGCCTTTGCAATTAACTATTTGAGTTGAGTTGAGTTTCTCTTCCTCTATGTTATTGAGACAGTAAAAATATATTAGCTCTGAGCACAAAAATAAACCCAACTTTCGGGCACGTCAAATTTCATAGTCTGTATTCTCTTACACAAATTCCGACGTGTCCACAAAAAGAACAACATTAAACTCAAGCCAGAAAACAAAACAAAACAAAAAAACCCCGATAAACTCTATGGACAAAACAAAACACAAATAGTAACTACACAGAACGTACTAATTCACACTGAGTCGCTGCATAGCTATCATTAAAGAACAACGAATCAACAACAAACAACAAAGAAAGAAAGAGAGAAGGAAATAGAAAAACAAAGAAAGTAAAAGAAAGAAAGAAAGAAAAATAGAAAAGAAAGAAAGAAAGAAAGAATACACGAAAGAAAGCCCAAGAGAACAGTGACATCTAGGAGACCTAATAGGTGGGCGAAGACCTCCCCAAAGGTCGATCGGATCTGTACCCGAGGATCGATCGGATTCCTCATGAAACGTCTATTGGATCCTTTCCAAGCGTCGATCGGATCCTTCCCAAAGGTCAATCAGATCTTTACCGAGGATCGATCGGATCCCTCATGAAAGGTCGGTCGGATCCTTCCCAAAGATCGATCCTATCCTTCCCGAATGTCGATCGGATCCCTCTCCTAAGATCGATCGGATCTCTCTCTAACCTTCGATCGAATCCTTCCCTAACGGTCAATCGGATCCTTCCCTAGCGGTCAATCGGATCCTTCCCTAACAGTCAATCGGATCCCTCCCTAACGGTCGATCGGATTCTTCCCTAACAGTCAATCGGATTCCTCCCTAACGGTCAATCGAATCCCTCCCTAACAGTCAATCGGATTCCTCCCTAACGGTCAATCAGATCCCTCCCTAACGGTCGATCGGATTCTTCCCTAACAGTCAATTGGATCCCTCCCTAACCGTCCATCGGATCCCTCCCTAACGGTCCATCGGATTCTTCCCTAACAGTCAATCGGATCCCTCGGATCCCTCCCTAACGGTCAATCGGATCCCTCGAATTCCTCCCTAACGGTCAATCGGATTCTTCCCTAACAGTCAATCGGATCCCTCTCCTAAGTCGATTAGAGCCCTCCTCAACGGTGAATCAGATCCCTCCCTAACGGTCAATCTGATCCCTCCCTAACGGTCAAACGGATCCCACCCTAACGGTCAATCGAATCCCTCCCTAACGGTAAATCGAATCCTTCCCTAACGGTCAATCGAATCCCTCCCTAACGTTAAATCGAATCCTTCCCTAACGGTCAATCGGATCCATCCATAACGGTCAATCGGATCCGTCCCTAACGGTCAATCGGATCCTTCCCTAACGGTCAATCGGATCCTTCCCTAAAGATCAATCAGGTCCCTCCCTAACGGTCAATAGGGTCCCTCCCTAACGGTCAATCGAATCCTTCCCTAACGGTCAATCGGGTCCCTCCCTAACGGTCAATCGGATCCTTCCTTAACGGTCAATCGGGTCCCTCCCTAACGGTCAATCGGATCCTTCCCTAACGGCCAATCGAACTCTTCCCTAACGGTCAATTGGATCCTTCCCTAACGGTCAATTGGATCCATCCCTAACGGTCAATCGGATCCTGCCCTAACGGTCAATGGGATCCTACCCTAACGGTCAATCGGATCCTTCCCTAACGTTCAATCGGATCCCTCCTTAACGGTCAGTCGGATCCTTCCCTAACGGTCTATCGGATCCTTCCCTAACGGTCAATCGGATCCCTTCTTAACGGTCAGTCGGTTCCTTCCCTAACGGTTAATCGGGTCCCTCCCTAACGTTCAATCGGATCCTTCACTAACGGTCAGTCGGAATACTCCCTAACAGTCGATCGGATCACTCTCTAATGGTCGATCGAATCCCTCTCCAAAGGTCGAACAAATCCCTCCTCTAAGGCCGATCAGATCCTCCTCCAAATCGGTCGGACCCCCCCCCCCTCCCCCCCCCCCCCCCCCAACAGGTCGATCGGATCCTCGCCATAGGGCAAACGGATCCCTGATCAGGTCTTCGGTATGGACCCGCTGTATACATCTGCACCAAATTTTCGTGACGATGTCTTTGGGTTTTTTTTTTTCCACCCCGTTAAGATTCTTGAAAGTTGGTTTAGTATTTTTGGCATAATCTTGCCATATTCACCATGGATACACCCTTTAATCTGGATCCGCCACCACAGATCCGGACCAAGGTGGAATGGATTCGTCCATGGGCCACAATCCATCTCTCCATCAACAGCAAAAGACATCAACGAAGGCGTGCAATATTGGTTAGCTGTAGTGGAACTCAAAGTGATTAAAGCTTTTGTCATTTTTAGCCATTAAAACAGCCACCCACCAACGTCTCCTTGGAGAATGCGGTGTGTGTGCGTGCGTGCGTGCGTGCGTGCGTGCGTGCGTGCGTGCGTGTGTGTGTGTGTGTGTGTGTGTGTGTGTGTGTGTGTGTGTGTGTGTGTGTTCTTGCATGTCTCTTTGGGCCATCAAATGCCACTGCCGAAGCTAAATGGCAGCACTAGAATCATTAGACATCATCACAGAGCTTACTGTTAAGCTCAAAAGGGCAAGTGGGAAAGAACACATAAATTGATGACACAAAGAGGACTACGTCAAAAAGAAAAACAAAACAAAACGCAAAGTGCACCGTCTTGTGACGAGACTTGAGTGCTTGCTTTTAGCTTCATCCCGGAGGCGTAGATGCTTTCGAAACTTGGTCCAATTACGCTGTACCGTGTCTACTATATTGCACAGGGATCACAGGTAAATTTCTGTCTGTCTGTCTGTATCACACACCACACACACACACACACACACACACACACACACACACACACACACACACACACATATATATATAACGTAACATAAATGACACACAGAAAGACCCTATCAGAACGTCACACATATAAAACGTAGCCAATATATCACGTCATCTGATAAAATATGTCATCTGATAAATTACGCCATCT
>CM065748.1:25036533-25039033 GCA_033310375.1 Conus canariensis | reverse complement strand
TCATTTAGTTCCCTGTAAAGAGTAGCGTGGTACTTTGACTCTCATTTAGTTCCCTGTAAAGAGTAGCGTGGTACTTTTGACTCTCATTTAGTTCCCTGTAAAGAGTAGCGTGGTACTTTTGACTCTCACTTTGACATTATACTTTGTGGATGACACCCCTTCCCACGGTCCTGCAAAAATAAAACCGTTCTAGTCCTTGTCACTGGTTCGCTGGCTGCCTAATCAATATGGACCAGACAACCGTTGTTAATGTTCCTTTATCAGACTCAATCAGGAATCCAATAGAAGGGAATCAGGGCGAAACAAATGATTCATTAAAATTTTATACGGACCCCATTCTGTCATCGAATACTTCTTTTCTTCTGTCTTTGTAGAATTTGTTTTTTTGTTTAGAATACAGAACTCAACTATTCCCAATGCTGTCAGTAAAGGATTTGATATTTATATTTCCACGTCATCTTTTTTTTTTATCCCATCTCTCCACCCCCACCCCCTCCCCATCTCCGCCACTAATCTCTCCTAACCCATCTCTTGAAACAATTTTCATAGTAACTGAAAAATCGTTTATCCACACACGGTTTTTTTTCCCCATTACACTTTTACTTCCGTGACTTGTTAGTCTGTTGTCTTGCTGCCTGAACCAGACCAAAAAGAAGTCAGGAGTTGTGAATTCAACGTTTGTTGTGTTTATCTGGTGGTTCGGCACTTCAGTATATCACTTCATGTTTTAAGCTTCCCCGGCACGACATTACACATTGACATTGATTTCATTCAAACTGATCTTTAACTTTTGTTGTGTCATCAGCCGAGTCCAATTAATTTCACTTTCACTTGTTCTGGGTCTTCAAGCGTAGGCTTGAACAGGTTCTTTAATTTTGATTGTTTACAACTCACTTTGACAACTTGTTCCATTATATTAAACTGGTTTCATGATGTTGTTCTCTTCCACTTCCCTTTTACATCCCTCGCTGCCCCCTCTTGGATTTTCATCTTTTACCCAAGGTACAAGAGGCATCACAGATGTACATGAGGTGTTGTACGTGATGCACTATGGGAGGACTGCCACAACATGTGGTGTTCTACGTTATGTACTATTGGAGGACTGCCACACAATGTACATGTGGTGTTCTACGTGATGTACTACTGGAGGACTGCCACACAATGTACATGTGGTGTTCTACGTTATGTATTATAGGAGGACTGTCACACAATGTACATGTGGTGTTCTACGTTATGTACTATGGGAGGACTGCCAACAATGCACATGTGGTGTTGTATGTTATGTACTATTGGAAGACTGCCACACAATGTACATGTGGTGTTCTATGTGATGTACTATGGGAATACTGCCAGACAATGTACATGTGGTGTTCTACGTTATGTACCATGAGAGGACTACCACACA
Organism: Conus canariensis; assembly: GCA_033310375.1. Lineage (NCBI taxonomy): Eukaryota > Metazoa > Mollusca > Gastropoda > Neogastropoda > Conidae > Conus > Conus canariensis. Next base: position 25,037,628 of record CM065748.1, on the reverse strand, counting down.
ATGTACATGTGGTGTTCTATGTTATGTACCATGATAGGACTACCACACAATGTACATGTGGTGTTCTACGTTATATATTATAGGAGGACTGCCACACAATGTACATGTGATGTTTTACGTTGTGTACTATGGGAATACTGCCACACAATGCACATGTGGTGTTGTACGTGATGTACTATGGGAATACTGCCAAACAATATACATGTGGTGTTCTACGTTATGTACTATGGGAATACTGCCACACCATGTACATGTGGTGTTCTACGTTATGTACCATGAGAGGACTGCCAGACAATGTACATGTGGTGTTCTACGTTATGTACCATGAGAGGACTACCACACAATGCACATGTGGTGTTCTACGTTATGTACCATGAGATGACTACCACACAATGTACATGTGGTGTTCTATGTTATGTACCATTAAAGGACTACCACACAATGTACATGTGGTGTTCTACATGATGTACTATGGGAATACTGCCACACAATGTACATGTGGTGTTCTACGCGATGTACTATGGGAGGACTACTACACAATGTACATGTGGTGTTCTACGTGATGTACTATGGAGGACTACCACAACCTCTGAAGTCCGGCTTCACTCAGAAGATCTCATCCGGAAGACGAAAGTCGACCTTGAGCAACTAGTTATAAGCAAATGGTTCTGTTCAAAATTAGAAACTTGAAAAGACTTCTAAGGTTGTCAGTGTAGGACAACAAAATTTAAATTTCAGCGTAGTCTTTTTCGTGCAATCTTCCCGTTCCCCCCTCCAAACCCATCCCCTTGGTAAATGTGGAATCGTTCATTCACACTTGTAATGCCTACTACATATTTACTTCTGTTGTCTAATTGTTTGTTTGTTTGCTTGCTTGCTTGTTTGTTTCGTTGTTGTCGTCCTGCCCAAAGAAGACCAGTAAGTCAAGAAATTTACTTGAATGTTTGTTGTGTTCATGTAAAGGCTCAATGCTTCATCATTTGTTTTCGTGTTTTGACTGCCTGCAGCCAGTGTACTTTTATTTGATTTACATTGATGGAACTGCTTTCTCCCATAGTCCGAATGCGTTATCTTGTTCTTCATAAATCATTTGCA
>CM065748.1:25016533-25026533 GCA_033310375.1 Conus canariensis | reverse complement strand
TATGGATCGAATCAGGAAACCAAAAATAACATATCATTAAACAAAAGTTCTGAAAACAAGATATGAAGCAAAAGTTCAACAAAAATGAACATTTAATGTCACGTAAACTAAATTGAATTTGACATTGCAGCTTTATCTGTGTTCATGTATGGTTTAATGTTTTACCAATTTTCAAACTATTTTCCCTATTCTCGTAGGCAATGCTCCCCGTCTGAGGTTTTAGGGAAACTCATAACATGTACGATTTCTGTTTGTTTTCATATAGACATATTGGCCAGAGAGAGAGAGAGAGAGAGAGAGAGAGAGAGAGAGAGAGAGAGAGAGAGAGAGAGAGAGAGAGAGAGAGAGAGCATCGTACGGCGCGCCGTCAATACAGACATATAATCAGCATTGTTCGCCCTCCTATGTCTTTCTCCATTACAGTAGCCAGTCGGCCAGATTTATCTCCCTTGAGCTATTTTGTCTGTCTGAGATGAAGAACACGAGATAGGTTGAAGTCATTTTAGATTCGCTCAGGTCCAGTATTGCCTTTAAGGCTGTATGGCTTTCTTTTTTCAGAGTATTAAGCATATGATCGTCGAAATAGGCCAGTAAAGACGATGTTGTTTCCTTTTCGTCTGGTTGTTTAATATTTACGCTCTGCTTTGGTCGAATTTACAGCATAGAATTGCGGTTTAATCAATGAGAGAGAGAGAGAGAGAGAGAGAGAGAGAGAGAGAGAGAGAGAGAGAGAGAGAGAGAGCATCTTTAAAACAGCAACAACAACAATGACCATCTTTCATATTTGGCTCGTTCTTTTGTTCATGGTTTCTTGTAATTTTTTTTTCTTCTTTTCATCTCATCATGATCTTATTCCTGTTATCGTCTCGTCTTTCCCTTTCTTCCTTTTTTCTTACTTTCCTCCTCCTCCTCCTCTTCTTCTTCTTCTCTTTGTCATCATCATCATCATCATCATCATCATCATCAACATCACCATCTTCTTCTTCTTCTTCTTGTCATCATCATCATCATCATCAACATCTTCTTCTTCACTCTCGTGAAGAATCATTTCAAATCCAACATGGCGGCGAACACTTAACAAGCTGTCACCCTTCGTATTATCAGTCATCTTACGCAGTTTTCCCTCCTGATGTGTAAGTAATTACTTCGGGTGTCTCAGGTGTAGACGTCTTTATGTCATCTCAAGCAAAAAAAATCGTTTATATTCAGATAGTATTCGGCTGTAATCAGTCCTATTTGTTAAAGTGCTATTTTTAACAGACTGAGAGTGCCGGCGCACTACCCATCAATACAAAAATAAACCCAGACACTATCTATCAAACTTTAAAATATTATAAGCAGCAGATGGATACCCATAAAAAAAAGAACACACAGACTGTGCACGGTGATTGAGAGTTTGAAAAGTGGGGAAGTAATAGGAAAATTAAGATCCCACTGAAAAAAAAGCAAAAACAAAAAAAACGTTTGGAGAAACTGGAAACTGGAGGAGGCGTTGAGTGTGGAGCATTGTTAGGCTGTTGTTTGTTAGAAATATGCCTTTCACTTTTCTTAGTATTGTTATCATTATTATCATTATCATTGTTATTATTATTATCATCATCATTATTATGTCACAACAACAACGATAATAACAACAACAACAACAATAATAATAATAATAATGAAAATAATCATCATTTTCATTGTAATAATCATTATCACTATTATCATTGTTATTATTACTATTATCAAAACATTCATCAAATGCAACTCTGTTTTGCAAACTCGAGCAGAACAACACCAAATCATTAAGCCCTCCCCATGCCCATCGTGTCTTAATGGTCAGGCATTTCATCCTTGTAAACAAGCCGTATACCCTGACACAAAACGCGCGTAGAAAAATAAAAATGGCCTCAATCTGTCCCGTTCTTCATCTTCAATAGACAAGAATAGATCAGGGGAATAACACTGGTGGATTTCCATCGAAAAAGAAAAGACACAGACTGGCCATGGTGATTGAGAGTGTGTGTTTTTTTAAGTGTGTGTGTGTGGGGGGGGGGGGGGGGGGGGGGGGGGGGGGGGGGGGGGGGGGGGGGTTAGGAAAATTAAACATGTTTGGAAAAAAAGGAGGTTGGAGGACGCTCGGAGCGTGGAACATTGCTAGACTGTTTGTTATAAATATCCATTTCTCTTTTATCATTATTATCATTATTAGGAAAATTAAACATGTTTCGAAAAAAAAGGAGGTTGGAGGACGCTCGGAGCGTGGAACATTGCTAGATTTTTTGTTATAAATATCCATTTCCCTTTTATCATTATTATCATTATTATTATTATTTATTATTAATTATTATCATTATCATCATCATCACCTTATTATTTTTTATTATTGTTTAAATATTCATTACATGTAACTCTGTTTTGCAAACTCAAGCCAAACAACACCAATTCATTAGGACCTTTCCCCTACCCATCTTCTTTAATGGTCAGGCATTTCATCCCTGTAAACCAGCAATGCACCCTGACAGAAAATGGGCGTAGGAAACTAAACATGGCCTCAATCTGCCTCGTTCTTCATCTTCTACAGACAACAATGGCCCAGGGGAGACAAGTCTAGTCGACTGCCTTCAGATACACTTGCTGGAGCCAGCTGGCAGTATGCAAAGTTGGGTTCATGATGAAATGCCAGATGTGTGTATACATGTCTGGGTCGATTCTATGGCAGAGCTCGACATGTAATTAGGACCGAGAAACCAACAATCAAAAAACAAACACACACACAAAAAAAAACAACAACAAAAAATAACGGTAACACGAATAGCCGGGAATTACAAATCAATAAACAAAACTATCTTAAGCGCCAAACAAAGCAGGTTAATGTCAGTTTTTCTTTATTCTGAAAAAAAAAGATATTCTTGTACTTCTTTTTCTAAAGAAATTGATAATAGATAACGGCCAGGTTTTCCATTGCCACATTTTGTCAATATTATTTTGATGAAAAGTGAACATGCCTACATTATTTTTTTTCAATCTCACACACACACACACACACAACACACCACACACACACACACACACACACACACAGGCGCGCGCGTGCGCATATCTGTGTGTGTGTGTGTGTGTGTGTGTACTAGTATTCATTGTGATAATATGATTATTGCGCACGTCTGATGTAGTAGTAAACACTGTATACGCATGACACTGTCAACCAGAAAGGACGTGACGTGAGCAAAGATTACATTGTCACAATAAATGCTGGTTGTAAGAAAAGGCAGTTCCGCGATTGTCCAGGTGTGTGAGGAATACACCAGGCTCCTCATTGGTTTACTCAGAAAGGGAACATGGCAAAGAATTACTGAACTGCTTCGCTTCAAGAGTGCGACAATGATTATTTGTTTGTGTCTCATTGAGATTTACAGCTGTATGTCCATTGCTACTTGCAAACCATGTATCGTTACGTGGAGCAATGAGCTGCAGCAAATTGCTCTCTGTCTCTCTTCTCTCTCTCTGTCTCTGTCTCTCTCTCTCTCTCTTCTCTCCTTCTCTCTCCTCTTCTCTCTTCCTTGTCTCTGTCTGTCTCTGTCTGTCTGTCTGTCTGTCTGTCTGTGTCTCTCTTCTCTCTCTCTCTCTTCTCTCCTCTCTCTTCTTGATACACAAAAGCACGTATTTAGTCAGTCGAAGTAATAGTTAACAAAGGATGGAATGGTGATTTTGCCTGCTGATTAAAACACTAACCGAAACGAATGTAGAAGTGACAAGTGACAGCAATTATCATAATGCATCGCACGACATTTTGCCTATTGCATCATTCTGTAGGTCAATATCTTGTGATCACTAAACACTGACGGGCGGTTGTGTTTAACACTCGATTTAAACACGTGCGGAAGTAAAAAAAAAAGAAAAGTTAAAGCTTGAAATATGTATGCTCATACACGTTCAAAAACGCAGTTGTGTCAAACACTCGTTTTATAATGTGTGGCAGCATTTTTTTTAAATCTTAAAATCTGTATGCCTCAGTATGCGCGACAGTTGACATAGTTTTCAATATTGATTCGCGTTGCCCTGAGGCTTGTTTTCCCAGACCTTTTCCTCCCTAACTACATGTTAAATCTTGAAGAGCATCGACGGAGAAAATATTCATCTGACATTCTCACATGGATCCTATTTAGCACGTGTTTAGTGCATCGCAGGATAGACAGATGGAAACTGTAACAGAGAGCAGAGAAAACCCCATGCAGTGGCATTCACACACACACACACACACACACACACACACACACACACACACACACACACACACACACACACACACCCATCCACCATTTTAACACACACACACACACACACACACAAGGTCTCCACCTATCTCTCATCTCTGATAAAGAGGAATAACACAAGGAATATTTAACACTGGTTGTCTGACTTCATCTACATGAGGTAAGGTGCATTGAACACATGCTAAACCAGGCCCGCACGGAAATGTGAGACGAGTATTTTTCAGTCGATGCATTGAGTAGACTAGACATGCAGTCAGCGTCATTGTTACGCTCAGGGTAACTCAAATCAATTGTGTGAACTATGTTGAGAACTGCACACGCTTGGCTTTCATCTTTCAGGCTTTCATACAAAAAACATTTCCGTGTGTGTTTTAATCGATTTTACAAATGGACGCGCCATGTAAATACCTGACGTATCAGCAGTTTTGCCAAGTTTTCGTTTGACCTTTAGGGAAAAACAAAACACTGACTGACTTAATGACGTCATGGGCTAAATGTCGGAGAGTGCATCATGCTGGTTGTAGTTGACTGTCTCTCTTAAACAGGTGTGCTCTACATGAAATCCCAAAGACAGTGTCATCGTTTTATTCATCACCTATAATATCATATGGTGTTTTTCTTTACTTTCCATATCCGAGTGCCAATTCAGTTTACAAAAACAACAACAACAACAACAAATAAGCCTGTCTTTAAATTCCGCAATGAACTGTTGCTCATTTCCTACTTCCTGGGTCATCCACACTATTCCAAAACCCAGGTGAATGAAACACATTTTTAAATGAGAAAAACCAGCGATATTTTGTTTTTACTTTCCATATCTGAGTGCCAATTCTGTTTTAAAAGAACAACTAAGCCTGTCTTTAAATTCCGCAGTGAATGTTGCTCATTTCCTACTTCCCGGGTCTTCCGCATTATTCCAAAACCCTGTTCTATGCTATGACATTGAGAAACATTTCAGAATGAAACACGTTTTTTAATGAGAAAAACCAGCGATATTTTTCATGACTTTCCATATGTGAGTGCCAGTTCTGTTTAAAAGAACAAATAAGCCTGTCTTTCATTTCCGCAATGAACTGTTGCTCATTTCCTATTTCCTGGGTCATCCGCATTATTCCAAAACCCTGTTCTGAAAGGACTTTATATATCTGCTGCTGCAAATTTAACAGAACGAAAAAAAAAAGAAGAAAAACTGGGCTTGTGCCTCAAAGGAATGTCAGCAGCAAGGAAGAGCTTACTGGTGAACTAATTTTTGCCTTTTTTCTCCGACCGGATGACATCGACGACTAAATAAACAACTGGATTTGTGCTTTGAAATGAAATATTATGGTGAAGAAAAGAGCGCTGGCGATAAGGACCACGTGCATGTGACATCAGGATAGATCACTTCAAAAAGTGCAACAGCTCATACAAGCAAACGACAGAAAATGCGTGCTTGTCTTACTTTATGAGAAAGAAGAGTTCACTTGTCATCCATCTTCTATGTGACTTAATGCAGAAGATTATAAATAAATTGCTGGAAATCCATGTCCCTTCCCCATCACCCACCCTATCCTCCCACCACCTGGCTGATTTTACCTCCTTCCCCTCCTCTCCCTCTGTGTGTCTGTCATTCTCTCTCTCTCTCTCTCTCTCTCTCTCTCTCTCTCTCTCTCTCTCTCTCTTGTGTGTGTGTGTGTGTGTGTGTGTGTGTGTGTGTGTGTGTGTGTGTGTGTGTGTGTGATTGTTTCAACGTGCAGTGCAGTCTTCCAAAACGGTCATATAGGAATGCTGCCGCTGTTAGTATCAGTCATGCCTGCTTGCTGTTCTATTCATGTTGTTTATGCTCCAACTGACTGCCCTGCCAACGACACGACTGCACCCGCTTGTTAATAAGCGATTTTCCCGCTGTGGGGTGACACAGAGTTAAGCTCAGCTGGGGGTAGGCTTCTGTTCAATTTAGCAGCTGCCTTAACGGAACTCTACTGAAGAAAGCCCTGACCTCATCAAGCTTCTTTGAAGGTCATCTTCATCTCCCCCCTCTTACCCCCCCCCCCCCCCTTTCTCCAATTATTTTTGTTGACAGCTAAATTATCAGTGTGGCCTTGGGTCTTGTTTTTCTTGGCAGCACGCGTGTATGATGGCCTCTGCTCTGTCAACAATGACATATGATTTTGCAGAATATAAAAGAGACAGCCAGTCTGCCAAACACTGAGATATTTGCAAGACAGAAAAAACAGAAGCATCCAATGGCAGAAACGAGGTTGGAATCAACTCTTCAGAGACAAAACGCAGCCCCCACAGCGGTGCGTTGTGGAAGAGTCTGTCTGATGTTTCCCCCAGCCAAGGATGGATTGTTTTTTTTTGCCCATGTCTGTCTGTTCGTTTGTTTATGTGTCTTTCTGTCAGTCAGCAAAACAGCGCTACAACTATGGGGTTGGTGGTAACATGGAACATAGCCGACGGATTGGACTTTTCTTTTCTGTCTTATCTTCTGTGTCACCACACAGACATCCCACCCACAGCAGTCATTCTGGTCTGCCGTCCATGGCCACAGCTTGTGCCGCCACAGTCCCGGCACTGGCATTGACAAGGAGCAGTCAGTATCAAGTCAGCATGAGGAAACCAGCCACACAAGACACTGTACAGCCGCCAAGTCACTCGCTGGTGTTCAGTGGTACTTCTGATCCAGCATGTGAAGGGTACCATCTACTAAGTCCCTATTGACAACGATAACTGCTTTGTTACGCAGCTAGCCTGAATGAGTTTTCCATCTGGAGAGCATCACCAGTCTGGCCAATGACAATCCCCATAAATTTGCCGATGATGGTGAGCCCAACAGAACCTCACCAAGGGCAGAGACTTGGAGTCTCACAACTGAGCCCACGGCAAACTACACTCAGGGTAGGAGCTAGCCTCGACAGAAGAATTAAAAAAAAACACACCAAAAATGGCGCTGATGAGAATCGAATCCATGACCTCCCAGCTGAGAGTCTGCATCGTGGATCACCTCACCACGACAGCTGGTGAACCATTCAAGTTTGATGCTGGTCCCGGATTAAAAGGTTGGACACAGGATCCCTTGGACGTATGTGGGGGTCTCCGTTCTCCCGTTGGCCATTTTGAATGAGACATGTTCTGGTCAACACCACAGGGTTTGATTTACGCTCCTGAAAATGACTGAGGCTAGATCACAAGTCACCGACGGCTACACGCTGTCGCTCTTTCAGCCTGATTTCGGTCACGAGATGTTTTTGGAAGTGGATCTATTTCTGGTTCTGATCAACCACGTGGGTGGCCTTTTCCCCGCTCGCCACGGTGAGTCACGAAGAGGCTTTGTGATGAGGATCCTGCAGCGCTGTCGTTGGCATCGCACTGCGCCCTTTTTAGGCCAGGGAGGCAGAGAAGGGACAGAAGACAGCCTGTGACATTTCCAGGGCAGTTATCTTCCCGGTGGAAATGTGGATGAGTGATTGCAATGAAGGAGTACACAGGCGTACATCGTTTTCTCCCCACTTTGGTGTTTGGTCATTGTTGTTATTGTTGTTATTCTTTTCTGTCTTATCTTCTGTGTCACCACACAGACATCCCACCCACAGCAACAAAGAGAAAACACCTCCAAAGAAATCCAGACGCCAAGAAAAGATGGACAAGATCAGGGTCCAAAAGAAAAACCTCAAGATGCAAATGAAGACCCGCACTGCCAGCTGAAAAACAAGGCTTGGAAAAACTGTGGAAAGACCTGAAAGAAAAACACAGCGCCCTCAGCAAAGCGGAATCTGCGAGGAAGAGGAAGAGCAAAAAGAAGAAGACACAAGAGCGCTTCTTCAGAGACCCCTTCCAGTTTGCCAGAACACTGTTTGAGCAGCCAAAATCTGGGACCCTAAGTGTGGACAAAGGAGTTCTTGAGCAGCATCTGAGGAAAACATACTCTGACCCACAGAGCAAAGCACCACTCGACATTCAAGGTCTGGTGTGGCCAACCAACCCTGAGGAACAGTTCAATGGCAAGCCTCCAACGTTGGCGGAAATCAAGAAGGTGGTCGACAAAGCCAGAGCCAAATCATCACCAGGGCCAAACGGAATACCTTACCAGCTTTACAAGAAATGTCCCAAGGTGCTGGAGTGGCTCCACAAGCTGCTGCGATCGGCTTGGAGAAACCAGAAGATCAGCGGTCAGTGGATGACGGCAGATGGTGTGTACATCCCCAAAGAGCAAAACTCAAGTGACATCAGCCAGTTCAGGCCAATATCACTACTGAACGTCGAAGGGAAAATCTTCTTCTCTGTCATGGCAGCAAGGCTGACCAAGTACCTGATGGAAAACAAGTACTTGGATGTGTCAGTCCAGAAAGGTGGCATCCCAGGCGTGGCTGGCTGTGTAGAACACGCCACAATGATCTGGGACGCAATCCAAAAAGCAAAAACAGAAAAGAGAGACCTGGACGTAGTGTGGCTTGATCTGGCAAACGCATATGGATCTGTGCCCCATGAGATGATACAGTTGGCTCTTAAGATGTACCATGTGCCAAAGAACATCCGCGACATGCTCAAGAAGTACTTCAATGGCTTCTCAATGCGGTTCTCTACCAAGGAGTACACAACAGACTGGATCAACTTGGAAGTGGGTATTGCAATGGGCTGTGCAATTTCCCCAATACTGTTCGTGCTGGCAATGGAACTCATCTTGAAAGCAGCAACAAACAACGCGAGACAAACAGACCTTGGCAATGGATACAAGATGCCTCCTCTCAAGGCCTTCATGGATGACACTACAGTGATTTCATCCAGAGAAGACGAGACACGTCATGTGCTGGAGAGGCTGGACGACATAGTTGCCTCATCCAGAATGAAGTTCAAGCCAAAGAAATCACGGAGTCTCTCACTGAGGAAAGGAAAAGTGGCCGGATCTGTGGTCTTCAGTGTTGCCAACCAGGCCATTCCAACAGTCACAGAAGAACCAGTCAAGAGCCTTGGAAGATGGTATGATGATACGCTGAAAGACACACAAAGAGCAAAAGAAACCAAGCAGATGGCGGAGGAAGGCTTGGAGACCATTGACCAGGTGGGCTCCCTGGCAAAATCAAGGTCTGGTGTCTGCAGTTCATGCTGATACCAAAGCTGCTATGGCCTCTGATGATATACGACATCTGCACCAGCATAGTGGAGGCAATGGAAGCCAAAATCAACAAGTTCACAAGGAAATGGCTTGGTGTCCCACCCTGTCTGACTGACATAGCGCTGTACTGTCGCCAAGCAAAGCTGAAACTACCACTGAAATCCATCCTGGAGGAATACAAAGCAGGGAAGATCAGACTTCAAAGCATGCTGGAGGACTCAGGAGACAAGGTGGTAGAAGCAATCAAGCCCCAGCTGAAGACAGGCAGAAAATGGAAAGTTCAAGAGGCGATGGATTCTGCAAAAGAAAGTCTCAAGATCAGAGAAATAACAGGACACACACAGACCAACAGACAAGGACTGGGGGTGACCAAAACTGAATGGTGGTCAAAGGCCAAAGGAAAAGCCAAAAGAGACATGATGATTCAGGAGATGAGAAAAGAAGAAGACCAAAAAAGACTCCAAAAAGCAGTCCAGCAGAGCCAGCAAGGGCAATGGACAACGTGGGAGAATGCACTCCAAAGAAGTCTCACTTGGAATGACATTTGGCGCATGGCCCCTCTCAGGATCAGCTTCATTCTCAGATCTGCATATGACCTTCTGCCCTCAAATGCAAACCTGGTGAAGTGGGGGAAAACAGACGATCC
>CM065748.1:25006533-25011533 GCA_033310375.1 Conus canariensis | reverse complement strand
CTTCCCCCCCCCTCTCTCTGTCTCCTCTCTCCTCCTCTCTCTCCTTCTCTCTCTCCCCCTCTCTCTCTCCCTCTCTCTCTTCCTTCTCCTCTCTCCCCTCTCTCTTTCCTTCTCTCTCTCACTCTCTCCCTCTCTCTCTCTCTCTCCCTCCCTCTCTCTCTCCTCTCTCTCTCTCTCCTCTCTCTCTCCTCTCTCTCTCTCTCTCGGTGTCTCTCTCTCGGTGTCTCTCTGATCGCCCTTCCTATCCCACTTGTCTGTGAAATAATAATTATAAAAAGAAATAAGTAAAATCAAAAAGCAACAAACTTTCCAGAAATCGAACAAATATCGTTGAAGACAACCACTCCATCACCACCACACACACACCACCACCACCACCACCACCACCACCACATCCACCACCACCACCAACAACAAACAAACAAACAAAGTCTGAGGTGAAAACGATATACGCCTTTGTACCCTTTCACTGCAATCACTCATCCACATTTCCACCAGGAAGATGACTGCCCTGGAAATGTCACAGGCTGTCTTCTGCCCTTCTCTGCCTCCCTGGCCTAAAAAGGGCGCAGTGCGATGCCAACGACAGCGCTGCAGGATCCTCATCACAAAGCCTCTTCGTGACTCACCGTGGCGAGCGGGGAAAAGGCCACCCACGTGGTTGATCGGGACCAGAAATAGATCCACTTCCAAAAACATCTCGTGCCCGAAATCAGGCTGAAAGAGCGACAGCGTGTAGCCGTCGGTGACTTGTGATCTAGCCTCAGTCATTTTCAGAAGAGTGATCAAACCCCGTGGTGTTGACCAGAACATGTTTCATGAGAGAAAATCGAAATGGCAAATGGGAGAGTGCAGAACTCCACAAATGTCTGAAGGATCCTGTATCCATCATTTGAAGCTAGACCAGCTTCAAACATCAACGGTTCACCAGTCACCTCGGCAAAGTGATCAGCGTCAAAGAGTCACAGCTGGGAAGTCATGGGTTCGATCCTCAGCGCCTTTTATTTGTGAGATTCTTCTGTCCTGGGTGACTCCTACTCAGAGTTAAGTTTGCTGTCACCTCAATTCCGGAGACGGAGTCCACACAGTCGAATGTCATCCACTCTATGGATGCGTCTATGTGTGTGTTGCTCAAATGTTCTGACTGACACTGCTGGTGTCTATATCTCTCAGGACCTGGTTGCCGTCAGAATATATGACAGTAAGGGTAGTGTACATCCCTGCCATGCAGTCTCAAACCATAATGGAAATCCGTAGCATTACTTTCATTATTTTCATCCTCGTTGATCAGCGTAGAAAATCATCTAAGCTTGTGTGGCCCTCCATGCCCTGCTCTCATGGTCAATCCAGTTTCGATGTTCTCTCCACACCTCTGCCCTTTGCAGATGGTGTCCTGCGTGTGCGGCATCAGGACGGGCACCACCGGACACCACCTGAAGAGACTCAGCAGCTGCACAGCGTCTCCTCTGGCAGGTTTCCTCACGCTGACTTGACATTGACTGCTTCCTGCGAATGCCGGTGCCAGGACTGTGGCGGGACAAATCACGCGTGGCTGGCTGAGGAGGGGGGGGGGGGGGGGGGGGGGTGTCGGAATGAGAGGCGTGGGTGCGATGCCTATGAGGAGACACAGAAGATGAAACAGAATCAGAAGTTCTCTCCACTGGCTACGTTCCATGTCTTCATCAGCTCCGTAGTTTTTAGCGTTATTTTGCTGACAAACATAAACACAAACAAACAAGCAAATAGATGGCGAGAAAGAAACAATCCCTCCTTGGCTGGGGGTCACACCAGGCAGTCTCTTCCACGACGCATCGCTGTGGGGAGCTACGTTTTGTCTCTCTCTCTCTCTCTCTCTCTCTCTCTCCTTCTCTCTCTCTCTCTCTCTCTCTCTCTCTCTTCTCTCTCATGAATGAATAATAGTGAAATGGACGTTCATGACTTATGTGGTCCAGCGGAAATGATTTATATCAGAGAATGTGTGTGCCCGGTTAGGGCGCTTGTACAAATGATTATGTTATTAAGAAAATGACATAGTCATTTTGAATGATGAAAAAGTACGTATTTTTCTTTTTCTACGACATGGTTTCGAGTCCCAACATTAATATTGACATTATCAGTTATACATTTTTGTTTATTTGCATTACGTTTTTCGGCGCTGCAAATATTAATGTACACCCCCTTGACATAAGGCTATATGTAGGCCATTGTCAATAAAAATGTATCTGAAGCTAAGCGCCTCTCTCTCTCTCTCTCTCTCTCTCCACACACACACACACACACACACACACACACACACACACTCACACACGCACGCACGCACGCACGCACGCACGCACGCACGCACGCACGCACGCACGCACCACACACACACACACACCACGCACAAACACACACACACACACACACACACACACACAACACACACACACACACACACACATACACACACACCAAAGACGCAAACAAAACCTCTCACTAACATCAGGCAGGGTTTCTGAGGATGATTGAAAAAAAAAAGAAATTTCGGTGTCTGCTTTATGTCCACATGAGAACGTTATTTGACTGACATATAACACATTCCTTTCACATTAAGCCCATTTTGTCGCCCCCCCTCTCCCCCCCCCCATCCCCATCCCCTTGGCTCTGCTAACCGCATGTACTCCCATCCCCTTTCTCTACAAATGCTCCATTGATTCTCGCTGAAGGTTTGACTTCATAATTATGCTGTCTGTACATCAGCTAGAGTACTACACACACGGTTAAGAAATCAATGCGTTTTCTATGTCTGCCTGCCCGTCTGTCTGCCTCTCTGTCTTTCTCTGTCTCTGTCTCTGTCTGTCTCTGCCTGCCCGTCTGTCTGCCTCTCTGTCTGTCTCTGTCTCTGTCTGTCTCTGCCTGCCCGTCTGTCTGCCTCTCTGTCTTTCTCTGTCTCTGTCTGTCTCTGTCTGTCTGTCTGTCTGTCTGTCTGTTTGTCTCTCTCTCTCTCTCTCTCTCTCTCTCTCTCTCTCTCTCTCTCTCTCTCTCTCCCCCCCCCTCACATGATGTTGATTACAAAGTTCTGTGGAACGATGACAACGTTATCACTGTATCCACTCATGTGAAAGAAGACACTGAAAGCGACCATCTATTTAATCTGAACTTTTATGTTACAGTCAGGCTGGTCTTGGACTCACATAGAGGATCAAGATTTGTTGCTCTCCATTTCAAACTACAGAAAGAAAGAAAGACAGAACAAAGAAAGAAAAGACAAGAAAAGTACAGAAAGAAAGAAGACAAAGAAAGAAAGGAAGAAATACAGAAAGTAAAACGAAAAAAGAAAAGAAAAGAAAGAAAGAAAGAAATGAAATGAAAATGAAAGAAAGAAAAAAGAAAGAAAGAAAGAAAAGAAAGAAAGAAAGAAAGAAAGAAAGAAAGAAAGAAAGAAAGAAAAATCAATTCAATTTGCTTTGGGGAAAGTTTTTTTTTTTTTTCTTCTGAATTCAACGCCCAAGTGTGTGCCATACATATGGCATTACCGTTGATGTGACAGCGCCACTGCAAGTTTTAATACCCTGCATTGTGCTAAAACCTGTCCTTCATAACTTGCAAGATTCGGACGTCAGTGTAAGGAGATATTTACGTTTTTGATACTTTACTTTATGTCTAGAGGTACTGGACGAAAATGCTGCTTGCCCCCTTAACATTCTGGGAAAGGAATGAAAATTTCTCACAAAGCGCAAGTAGGAGATGGTGCAATGAGATAAAGTTCCAGAAAGTACTTTTAAAAAATGGACAGACATGAAATGATATTCGCTGTTGTAAAAGTGCATTCATGATGAATACTTTCGAGACTAAACTGAAATTCCATCCCACTCCGGATTTCTTTCCAATTTAGATTACAAGATTTCGTTTAAGTTCGGGAAAACTAACCATTGTCAAGCACTCGCCTGCACTCACGTCGTCTGTAGACGTCGTGTTTCTGTTTTAAACTCCAGTAACTCCTTGATACACGGAGTATGAAATCAATGTTTAAGGAAAGAAATGCTGCAACAGAGAGGCAAAGTAGACCACATTTGTAAAAAGCCCATTTCTGGCTATGAAAATTTAAATAGAATCATACAGATAATTATAGATACTGGAATATTCAATCATTTTAATTTCTGACCTGCCCCAACCACAACCCCCCTAAACACACACACACACACACACACACACACACACACACACACACGCACGCACGCACGCACGCACACCCCACACGCCGTCCACGCACGCACGCACGCATGCACGCACGCACGCAACACACGCACCACGCTCGCACGCACGCATGCACGCACTCACCCCACACACCACCACACACACACACACACACACACCAAAAACACACCACACACACCACATCAAAACACAAATTAACTTCAGATGATAGAGGGGGATTGGGAAAGAGCGTGCGTCAATATTCCACAAGATGGCATATTTGTCTGTCAGCTTGTCTGTCTGTCTGTCTGTTCGTCTGTCTGTCTCTGTCTGTCTGTGTCGGTCGTTTCTATCTATCTAATTTGTGAGTCAAAGGGGTTTAAAGGGAAGTTTTATTTTATCTTTAAAATTAAACTCCTGCTTTTTGTTATCTTTATCTACAGTTTTTTTAGGCATGACTTATTGTGGATAATTGTCGTCACGCTATGAACTTCAACATCATGGTATTGTTACCACTTCCCTTGATTCCCCCCCCCCCCCTCCCCCTGCTCCAAATTGTCAGAAGATGTTTCCAAGTAACGACCATAATCAATCAAAATATCACATGTCTCTTTCAGTACATACCTCTCTCTCTCTCTTCTCTCTCTTCCTCCTCTCTCTCCTCTCGGGCTTTCGCGTCTGTCTTTCGTTTCTTTTTCCCGGTCTTCCTCTCTCTCATCTCCCCTCTCTCTTCTCTCTCTCTGTCTCTCTCTCTGATTTTTTCCTGCTACTCAAGTCACGGTTTGGATTGACTTTCGCGCTCTGTAGATAAACTATCATATGAT
>CM065748.1:25003017-25006433 GCA_033310375.1 Conus canariensis | reverse complement strand
GGAGAGAGAGAGAGAGAGAGAGAGAGAGACATGGGGAGGAGAGAGAGGAGAGAGAGAGAGAGGAGAGAGAGAGAGAGAGAGAGAGGAGAGAGAGGTTGCCTGGGTGGTAAAGTGAACGATGCATCATCCCCACATTCATAACCAGAACACCACACCAGACAAAACTGCAGAACACACACACACACACACACACACACACACACACACACACACACATACACACACACACCGACGCACGCACGCACGCACGCACGCACACACACACACACACACACACACACCACACACACACACACACACACACACACACACACACACCCCTGAAGAAGCCTTTCGTAAAAAGGACGGCTACCTACACGTCTACGAGCAGCGTGCCTAAGTCCATCCGTCTATTTATCCATCCATCCAACCATATATCCATCCACACATCCATCCATCCATCAACCGATCTATCTATCTATCTATCTATCTATCTATCTATCTATCTATCTATCTATTTATCTATCTATCTATCTTGACACGTGTGTGGGTGTATGTGTTGTGTGTGTGTTTGTGTGTGTGTGTGTGTGTGGTGTGTGTGTGTGTGTGTGGTGCGTGCGTGCGGCGTGCGTGCGTGCTTGCGTGCGTGCGTGCGCGCGCGCACGCGCGCGCTCATGGCCGTGTTTCTTTATGAACTAGATGTAAATAATGAGACCTTTGCTTTCATCCTCTTCAGCTGACTGCTCTTGTTGGATACTGTTTTATATTTGCCGTAAAATGTGTCCACACAATAACTGCGGCGCCGCGACAGTGTGCTGGAGAAGCACCTGATTGCTGATCCTGGTAATCCTTGGGGTGATGGTTCGAATCTGAGCCAGTGTGTACAGAGAGGAAGAAGAGAGAGAGAGAGAGGAGGAGAGAGAGAGAGGAGAGAGAGAGAGAGAGAGAGGGAGAGAGACAGAGACAGAGACAGAGAGATACAGAGAGAGTGAGACAGAGAGAGACAGAGACAGAGACAGAGAGACAGAGAGGCTGTTGACTTGTTGCTCGACGTACTTATTCGCTTCATGTTCCTGGCGCCATTGTCGCAACGGTACGTCATAGCTCCGAGAATCAGGACTGGAATCTGACAGCGAGCTTCTCCCCCCCCCCCCCCACTCCCTATCCCTCCACCCTTAGATACTTTGAAAGGAGATGGGGCGCGCCAAGCACCCTCCTTCCCCTATTGTCCAGTCCCACGCTATGTTAGTGGCTCTTCCTATTGTCCAGCCCCACGCTATGTCTAGTGGCTATTCCTATTGTCCAGTCCCACGCTATGTCTAGTGGCTATTTCTATTGTCCAGTCCCATGCTATGTCTAGTGGCTATTCCTATTGTCCAGTCCCATGCTATGTCTAGTGGCTATTCCTATTGTCCAGCCCCACGCTATGTCTAGTGGCTATTCCTATTGTCCAGTCCCATGCTGTGTCTAGTGGCTATTCGTATTGTCCAGTCCC
This sequence comes from Conus canariensis, assembly GCA_033310375.1. Classification (NCBI taxonomy): domain Eukaryota; kingdom Metazoa; phylum Mollusca; class Gastropoda; order Neogastropoda; family Conidae; genus Conus; species Conus canariensis. The sequence goes on along the minus strand of CM065748.1, from coordinate 25,004,959 downwards.
ATGCTATGTCTAGTGCATTCTATGTCCGTCCATGCTATGTCTAGTGCTATTCCTATTGTCCAGTCCCATGCTATGTCTAGTGGCTATTCCTACTGTCCAGTCCCATGCTATGTCTAGTGGCTATTCCTATTGTCCAGTCCCATGCTTGTTTAGTGGTATTCTATTGTCTCCCATGCTGGTCTAGTGCTATTCCTATTGTCCGGTCCAATGCTATGTCTAGTGGCTATTCCTATTGTCCAGCCCCATGCTATGTCTAGTGGCTATTCCTATTGTCCAGTCCCGTGCTATGTCTAGTGGATACTATACTCATTACAATAATTTTGCTTTAAAGTTTGAGTTTGACAGGTACCAGACTTAAACAAATGCTGAAAAATGAACAACCAAAAAACAAAAACAAAAAAACGATTAAAAAAAAAAGAAGAAACGAACAATATCTACGGACTGCGAGAAACAATAGGAAGATTAAGGAAGGAGTGGGAAAAAAATGAAAAAAGCAAAGAAAGATAGCAAATAAAAACTACATAAACAAAGGAAGACATTTTAAAAAGACAGAAAGAAAGAAACGACAGAGAGAAAAGGAATAGAAAGAAAAAGAAAAAAAATGATAACAAGCGAAGAAAGAACGAAAAAAGAAAGAAAGAAGAAAGAAAGAAAGAAAAGAAAGAAAGAAAAGGCGGAGGGTGATGGTGAAAGAAATACAGACAAGAAAAAAAAGAAACAGAAAAAAAAGTAACTAACAGAACAAGAGACAGAAGATGGAGAAAGAAACAAAGCGAAAACAAAGAAGAAGACGACGAAAAACAACAAAAAAAAAAACATTAGCCTCATCAGACACAGTATTAGAAACAGGCAATAAGGGGCCGTGACTCTTTCATTTATCGTTCGTCTGACGAGAGGTTTACTCCACCTGTTAAGAAAAAAAAAAAAAAAAAAAAGAAAGCAAGCAAACGAACAAACATAGAAACAAACAAACGAAATATAAACAAGCACACACACACACACACACACACACACATATTACACACACGCACGCACACGCACGCACGCACGAAACACACACACACACACACACACAAAAGAAACAAAACAAAACAAAACCAAGCAAATAAAGCCCAGGTCTCCACAGATGTAAGCGCTATATAGACTCGATTTTATCAATAGCCTCACTTTGAAAGCAGGGATCGCGCATGCGCAGTGTGTTTTCTAGAGAGAGTGAGACTGAGAAAGGCCAGATAATCATCTTTTCACGCATCTTTTACGCGCACTTTTGCCTTTCTGTTGTTTTCCCAGTGAAGCATTCAGTTACTGGTCTGTTATTTTTGGCATTATTATTACATTGGTGGTGATGTTATTAGCTGTTGTTTTTTTTTTTTCTATACAGTAACTCTCTTCTCCATTCCTCCTGCTCTTCCCACCTCACCACCTCCCTTCCCCTCGTCTGTGTTCGGTCGATCGGTCTCTCTCTCTCTCTCTGAAATATTGGATATCAGCTGCAGACAGCAGAGAAAGGGAGAGAGAGAAAAAAAGAGAGACAGACATGGAGGATGGGAGAGAGAGAGAGACATGGGGGAGGGAGAGAGAGAGAGAATGCCTGGCTGGTAAAGTGAGTGATGCATCATCCCCATATTCATAACCAGAACACCATACCAGACAAAACTGCAGAACACACACACACACAAATATATTATATTTATATAATATATATAACATAAATAATAATTCCAAGGATAAATACCGCACCATTCCAGCAACTTACAGAGCAGCTTGGTGTTGCAATGACTGCAAGAAATATTCAAATATAAACAAAGCTTGCTCTTATGTCTTAGATTGAAGAAATAGGGGGAGATAAGCATTCATATCTGCAGTGGTAGATCATTCTGCCTAACTAACAGTATGTGCTTGAGTGGGTAAATGGGAAAAAAAATGAAATAAATGCTTCTCA
>CM065748.1:24993017-24995517 GCA_033310375.1 Conus canariensis | reverse complement strand
TAGTCAAGAAAGGAAATTTTAAAAGACAGCATCATATCTGTAGAGTGACCAAAGCGAGCCAAAAGTAGAGTGACCAAAGCGAGCCAAAAGTAGAGTGACCAAAGCGAGCCAAAAGTAGATTGACCAAAGCGAGCCAAATATGCTACTATAAATGAAAACCTAAAAGATGTTTTACGTGGCGGCCGAGAGACTAGCAGAAAGTTCCAGCAGGTCGATAATGCAGTTCTAATAGAAGCAGGGAAACTCTATGTACAACAGCAAAACAGGCGAAGAGAACAGGAGAACACTTCAGGGAGTCACTTAAGCAACAGGCCTCAAAAACACCACCAGACACTTCGTCAGCAAAGACGTGGCCATTGACCGACTGCCATACAAACCAATAAAGGCAGAATTCGAGGGAGCCACTACGACTCTAAAGAGCGAAACGGCCGCAGGCGGAAGACGAGATTCAGCTGAAGCCGTCAACGTAGGACGACTGTTAACACGCTGTACAGACTCTTCCACAAAATCTGGAAAGAGGAACAAATCCAGATGAAGTGCCAACAGAAAGGGGGGCCTCAAGAACTGCAACAACTACAGAAGAACTATGCTCCGCTCAATTGTCTGGCGAAGGTCTGAATAGAGTTCTACTGGAGAAGATCAAAGAGGCTATTGACACCAAACTCTCGTACCAGCAAGCAGATTTATACAGGCCTAAGTCTTGTGCAAACCTGACTGTCAGGCTACGCATCATGAGAGCAGTCATGGGAAAGAAACTCCCACTCTACATTAACTTTATGGATTACGAAAAGGCGTTCAACAACGTGAACAGAGAGGACTTTGTTTGAGCCGGTGAGGCAGAGTAGAGTACCCGGAAATCTTGTTGCCCTAATCTAATGTACCTACCAACACTGCCATGCAGAGTTTCTTATGCAGGATAGCTGTCATTTTTCAGATCAAAACCGGAATTCGCCAAGGGTGTCCGTTGTCACCAGTTCTCTCGCTCATGGTCATCGGTTGGACCATGAACGCCTCTTTCAAAATGCAGCTGCAATGGAATATATTTTGACAGCATGAACACAGCTAAAAGGTCACGGTGTTTCTAATCATTCAGCGCCCCCCCCCTCCCCAGATACAGGGCAAAACCAGCCATCTGGCAATAAAACGAGAAGGGGCAGGCTTCAAGATCAGCCAAGTGGAAAACTGAACTCATGAAGATCAACGCACCTGTCAACACTGCAGTCACACTTGATGGAAAGCCAATCGAGGAGGGCCAGTCCATTGTGTATCGTGGGCACTGTGGTTGACAGACAGGGGGGCACGCACCTGTCAACACTGCAGTCACACTTGATGGAAAGCCAATCAAGGAGGGCCAGTCCATTGTGTATCGTGGGCACTGTGGTTGACAGACAGGGGGGCACGCACCTGTAAACACTGCAGTCACACTTGATGGAAAGCCAATCAAGTAGGGCCAGTCCATTGTGTATCGTGGGCAGTGTGGTTGACAGACACGCACCAAGACTTCGCTGCAAGAATAGGCAAAGCACGGGTGGCCTTTTTCATGATGAAAAAACATCTGGACCTCAAGGGAAATCAGAATAACTAATAAACTGTACAGATGTTCCGTCTCGTGGGGGAGAAAAATGTTTCCTTCGCTTAAACTTTTTTTCACAGCCATACATAAATAATGTACAAAGTGTAAGTTTTGTGTGGCTCTTGAGCCTAGGGTTTTATCACGTGCACGTGGGCGAGACCAGAAACTGGAGCTGTCATCACGCTGAAAGGCATGTAAGACTCCTGACGGTTTAAAGCATAAATCAACAACAAACATTTCCACAAACACACGTCACAAAATATCTAACGTAGTTGTTGAATTGTTGGCATTCTGCAAAGCATACTATGCTACGCATTGCGCTTTATTTATTCGTAACAAAACAACACAAAGTGCCAGAGAAAGGTCATACATACACAGCGTAAGTGGCAGCTAATGCCTGTTCAAGTTAGAGGTTTTGATTGTTTTCATTTGTTTGTTCGTTTGTTTGTTTAAAAGTATAATCTTACACCCTAGCAGCATTATGACGAAAGCAACAACAAAAGGGAAAAAAAACATGAGAAAAGAAAGAATAATCAACTGCAGCAGACAACTCTACAACAACAAAAAAGCGTAGTAAAAAAAAGCGATGAAAGGGGAGCGTTTCTTCCAAACAATATACCAGAAAGTGGTGAAAATCACATGAAGAGTGTGGAAATATACTGGCTTCAAATGGTCACACTGGACACACGCGGAAAACTACTATGACTTTTAATATGAAGAAAACCGACACTGTTCTCACTTCAAAAGCCAAAACGGTCATGTTACTTTAAGAGTAGCTCATTATCACGGGGACATCAGGACTTTCACGTAAAACAGAAAAGTATCAAGGTAAGCAAGTATTGTTTCACGAAAACGGCCACTTACGACATGACAATAACTGTTACCGTTTACATTAACTTTGCTAGGTCTGTTAACTGTTCTTATGCG
>CM065748.1:24983017-24985517 GCA_033310375.1 Conus canariensis | reverse complement strand
TTTTCTTTTTTGTAAGCTGGTATTACAGAACCTGAACCAGCACGATGATCATCTAAGAGTGAGCCATACCTTTAAATGATTTGGGTATTTATTCTCTAGGTACAGTCGGACTTCACTTTGCATAATATTTGGATTCTCAGTCTTCTTCACATCAGTGTAATCGGTATCAAAATGTGGTTTATTCATCTCCCAGGTAGGGTAAGGAGAAACTACTTGCTGTGCATCAATATTATGTGGATTTATTTCCGTCTCTTTAAATAAGTCTGATACATATCAAGCAATTGTCTTTAATTAATGAAGATTTCTGATTCGCCCGTTTAGGAAAATTTAATTCTGATTTTATTTGCACTTCTTTCGAGACAAAGTTGTCAGTTGTTGAGGTCGTAAGAACGTACTTTGCGCATGCAAGATTTCGATATCTATCCAAGGGCAATTCTCCAATTTCTTTATTATAAGTTCCGAGGGTTGATGCGTGAAAGGGCACACCAGTAGCAAGCCTGTATCCTTTGGAATCGATACTTTGAAGTTTGTTAAGTAAATAATTTTGAGCACTAAAAATATTTTTTGTCCATAAGACAATTTTGATCGAATTAATGTTGTGCTAAGATGTTTAAAAATGTTGCCCTCTTGTCCCCAGTATTGATTACTTATAACGTTTAGAAAAAATCAAGCATTTTCTTGCTTTAGTAACAATATCGTTGACGTGAGCGTTCCACGTTAGCTTTGTTGTAAGAAACAAACACAAAAATTTCAACATATCCTTGTACTGAATTGTGTCGATTTCAACAATGGTAGCTCAGCAGGATTACTACCATTATTGAAAAGCATCATGTGAGTTTTTTCTGTACATAATGCAAGACCATTTTGACCATATAATTGTTTATTTCATCAGGTTCTGTTTGATATAGCTTCTTGATATAGTGCAATGCCCTTTTAGATCTATTTCTTTTCATTATAACATTCATCCATATACATATGTGAGTGTGCGTGTTATTGTCTGTTCACATTATGTAATACACAATGCATGCGTGTGCACACACATATCTGCGCACACACATGCATGCATGCATAAAACACACACACACACACACACACACACACACACACACACACACACACACAGCAAGAGAGAGAGAGAGAGAGAGAGAGAGAGAGAGAGAGAGAGAGAGAGAGAGAGAGAGAGAACTCAGAAAACTTCCATTCGATCAAGGATTGAGATTTTAGACAGATCCTAATCTTCCAGTCCGTTCTCGCTTAGCTAAATTACGCAATGGGATTTAAAGACAAAAAAAAAAAGAAAAGAAATAGAAAAAAGTAAAAAAAAAAAAAAAATGAAAGGGGAAAGACATAAAAACAGGCACATAGGATTATAGAGTGCATGATTCGCACACACACACACACACACACACACACACACACACACACACACACACACACACACACGCATTTGTACGCAAAGGCTTGAAAAAAAAAACATGCATATATACGCAATCATAAGATGCAGACAACAACAACAAGATAGGGGTGGGGAGGACGTGAGACAAGGGAGGATTGGGGTGGGGCGTGTAGTATGGGGCAGCGGTTGGGAATGGAAGATAAAAGGGTGTTAGATACAGTACAAATGCACGATAACAGTACAAATGCCACCAATGTTTGCTGTGTGTTTGTGTTTGTTGATGGAGTTCGCGACCAGACGAGGAGGATGATGGTTGTGGCATTAGCATGAAACAAATACAGCATTCTAGACAGGCAATTTTCCTCACTGAGTAAGGCAGTTAGTGTTATCATTTGTTGACATATCTAGTACGGTAACAACGTACACATCTGTACTTGCTGATGATATAAGCGACTGTTGTAAAACACTTCAATGATACAGTGTTATTTACGCTAAAAGAGACTGTGAAATATTTTCGAATGTCTTTTTTGAAGGTGTGCAGTGAAATGGCACAATTTGAGAGAGAGAGAGAGAGAGAGAGAGAGAGAGAGAGAGAGAAGAGAGAGAGAGGGAGAGAGAGAGAGGGGGAGGTGAGGGGGGGGGGGGGCAGGTTGGCGGGCAGATAAAGAAATGTGTATGTGTGTGTTGCTGTTAGAGAGAATTCGAAGTCATTTTTACGTGCTTTTAACAGATCACAGTCTAAACAGAGGCCAGATGTTATCGTCAAAACTAATCACCCAACACATTTTTTTTCTTGCTAGAAATAACAGCATTAACGTTTTCACTGGTTATTGGTGACGTGTTTCTATGAAGCTGATATGCTTGCAAGATATCGGGCAAAACACATCATCAGCCAGCGTTTTCAACTTTCCACAATCTGGCAAGAAAGATTACAGTTCTGTACAAATTACTAGCTGGAAACATTTCAGAAAGACCTGGCAAGGCTCTGGATTTGTTGCAGGTGTGCACGTGCAGAAAATCAACATCAAATGTCCAGTGCCATTTTCATTGTCATAGTCTGTCCAACATGAGAACTTGAACCTTTTCAATTGACGGATTTAAATC
>CM065748.1:24975517-24978017 GCA_033310375.1 Conus canariensis | reverse complement strand
CTACATCAACATATTGTGTAGTGCATCCGTGACACTTGATTGATGACTAATTGTGTATTTCTTCCATGCATTTTATCGGAGAAAACTAGTTAAAATGGAATGCATGTAGATATAAACCTGTTGCTGAAATTGTTTACTGGATGAAAGCAAGAACGCGTCATCATTGTATTTTCTTTTCGAGGCACGTTCTGAATTTGTTCGTAAACTCCGTTTCTTAGAACTTGCGGCCTAAAGCAACTAAAATCTTGTTCTCTCTCTCTCTCTCTCTCTCTCTCCTCTCTCTCTCTCTCTCTCTCTTTCTCTCTCTCTCCTCTTCCACGTCCTCTCTCTCTCTCTCCTCCCTCTTCCACGTCCTCTCTCTCTCTCTCTCTCTCTCTCTCTCTCTCTCTCTCCCTCACCCTCTCTTTCCCTCACCCCACCCCCTCACTTTTTCTATGTCTCTGTCTCCAGGGGTCTTCTAGTGTTCGCCGACATTTCTGACCTCCCGAGATGGATTGCTCTCAGCTGCTTTTTTTCCGGCAGACTTGACATTCCTTACAACCGACGTCTTTGACTTTAAGTGTGTGTGTGTGTGTGTGTGTGTGTGTGTGTGTGTGTGTGTGTGTGTGTGTGTGTGTGTGTGTGTGTGCGTGTGTGTGTGTGTGTGTGTGTGTGTGTGTGTGTGTGCGTGCGTGTGTGCGTGAGTGTATGTGTGTGTGTGTGTGTGTGTGTGTGTGTGTGCGTGCGTGCGTGCGTGCATGAGTGTTAGTTTGTTGTATATGGGAATATGGAAATACATATGTGTGTGTGAGTGTGTGTGAGTGTGTGTTGTGTGTGTGTGTGTGTGTGTGTGTGTGTGTGTGTGTGTGTGTGTGTTTACACAAATATAAACACAATATCGTTCATTCGTTTTCTTTCTTTCCAGGTCATAAGACTCATAAGAACACAGATATGGACAATACCAACCGATAATTATTTAGTGAGGTGTACCTATGTAATAGGCTAAGCCAGCTTCGACACAGAAAGTTACGCGTTTCTAATGTTCAGGCTTTCACTCATGTAGAAACCTAGACCATAATCATTTCTGGATAGAGTTGTCAAAGAGCAGTAAAAAGCTTACATCATTGGCTCCACAATTCTCTGGGTGATAATTCAGATAATCTGCATAGGATACCAGGGAATCATACTGGTTTTAACAAAAAAGAATCTAAAAAAAAAAACCAAAAAAAAACGAAGTCGGACAATTTTAATGAATATGGGAACATAGCCAACATTTTAGCATTTCACAAATATACCCAAATCCTTGTGAACACAAAACGGGATTTTACATGCGTTACTCTTTTGTTTTCCTACCTGGAGATTGACAATTTAGCAGCATCTCTTAGAGTGTCTTGGGTATCTGTTTTTAGACAAGAATTCTTATCCACTAATGAATCAATTCAGAAGGCAGGTCAAAAGACACTGGAAACCTACCACACAACGTAATTATGAACAGTTTTACAACTCAGATCATTTTGCAAATCTTAATGTACATCTTTTCAATATTATCAGACTTTTTACACACCCATACCTCGGAACCAAACAACGAAAATAGTCTCAATTTGTAAAAAAGAGGTGGTTAGTTACCGTCAAGGACACAGACAAACAAAGTACAGGACAAAATACAATCCATTTCGACCTATTGTGTCTTCTTCGGGCATTCGAAGCGACCTCGCTGCCAGCCGCTCTTGTAAGGAAACGGCTGTTAGGGCATTCGTGAGGTTCGGCGTGATCTTACTTGTTCCTCTCTCTCTCTCTCTCTCTCTCTCTCTCTCTCTCTCTCTCTGTCTGTCCGCCTCTCTCTCTCTCTCTCTCTCTCTCTCTCTCTCTCTCTCTCTCTCTCTCTCTCTCTCCTCTTATTAGATTGTTCGTCTATGTATTTGTCTGACTTTATTCAAGTTTAAAAGGCTGTGCCAGTCTTGAATAAAAGTTACTCTGTGTTAGGTTTTCTTATGGGAGCAAAAAATACCCAACTTGTTTACTGTTTATTGTTTACTGTTCCCTGCCTCATTTCATTTCCGATTTTTGTTTTGATTAAATTGAGGTTATTTGTATTTGTTTCTGTCCGTCTGTGTGTTTGTCTTTTGATCTCCCTTGCATCTTTGGGTGGATCCTCAAGCGTAGGCTCAAAGATTGTCCCCTTTATTTTATACTGTTTGCATAATGTCTTTAGTTTTTTAGCAACTTTTTTCCTCCCCACACTTTCGTTTGGTTTCATTTACTACTCTTCGCTGGCTGCTTTGGGAGTGCTATTGGATTCTTTTTTGCACTCTTGGTGGTGAGAACACCACAGTATTATGGACTGTGGTGTGTCTCTATTTGACGCCAGGAGCGCAGACACAACCAGCCGTGTCTCCCTGATGAGTCCGACCCAGCGGACGAAAGGCCTCGGAGCAGGCAATACAAATATATCTGCCTTCAAAAGAGGTTGCGATGGTTCCCTTATGCAGCTAGTGAAGAGTTTTCATATCTGTAACATATT
>CM065748.1:24963017-24965517 GCA_033310375.1 Conus canariensis | reverse complement strand
CTCTCTCTCTCTCTCTCTCTCTCTCTCTCTCTCTCCCTGTGCGTGCGTGCGTGCGTGCGTGAGTGTGCGTGTGTGTGTGCGTGCGTGTGTGTGTGTGTGTGTGTGTGTGTGTGTGTGGTGTGTGTGTGTGTGTGTGTGTGTGTGTGTGTGTTTCTGTTGTTATTGCCTTCTTTTTTGTTTTTCTTTATATATTTTGTCTCAGTTGTTTAGTTTTTGTTTTCATCAATTTAGTCGCCATTCGCTCTCTGGAGGGAGTGATGGGGAGAAGGGGAGGGGGGGGGGGGGGGGGGGGGGGGGTGGAGAAGGAATTCGGGAGAACGGGACGGAACTTGTATACTGACATAAATATATATATTTTTTTTGGTACCGTATCTGTCATCTTCCTCTCTGTTCCTCTCTCTCTCTCTCTCTCTCTCTCTCTCTCCTCTCTCTCTCTCTCTCTCTCTCTCTCTTCTCTCTCTCTCTCCCTCCTCCTTCCGCCGCCCCCCCCCCTCTCTCTCTGTGCCCAAAAGTGCCACTGGCTGCAGAAATATCCGAACCAGCTCCAATCAGATGTGCACTGACAGAGAAATCAGACCCTTCAGGGTACGCCTAGCGCCAGACTGCGTCAGAGGTTGGCTGTGGACTGACACTGAAATCAGACCCTTCAGGGTACGTCTAGCGCCAGACTGGCGGTCAGAGGTTGGCTGTGGACTGACACTAGAAATCAGACCCTTCAGGGGTACGCCTAGCGCCAGACTGGCGGTCAGAGGTTGGCTGTGGACTGACACAGAAATCAGACCCTTCAGGGGTACGCCTAGCGCCAGACTGGCGGTCAGAGGTTGGCTGTGGACTGACACTAGAAATCAGACCCTTCAGGGGTACGTCTAGCGCCAGACTGGCTGTCAGAGGTTGGCTGTGGACTGACACTAGAAATCAGACCCTTCAGGGGTACGTCTAGCGCCAGACTGGCTGTCAGAGGTTGGCTGTGGACTGACACTAGAAATCAGACCCTTCAGGGGTACGCCTAGCGCCAGACTGGCGGTCAGAGGTTGGCTGTGGACTGGTCCTGTGGCTGGAATCGAACGAGGCAGGTGAGACCCCCCCCCCCTCTCTCTCTCCTCTCCCCCCGTCTCTCTCTCTCTCGCTCGCTCGCTCGTGCGCAGTCTTGCTGTCACCTTGTCTGTCTCTTATGTGCCTCTCTCTCTCCCTCTCTCTCTCTCTTCTGTCTCTCTCTCTGTCTGACAGTCTGTGTGTCTGTCTGTCTGTCTCCATGTTGATTTCACACACACACACACACACACACACACACACACACACACACACACACACACACACACACACACACACACATTTAATTGCAATGCGCCACTCTCTCTTCTCTCTCTCTCTCTCTCTCTCTCTCTCTCTCTGCCCTCCCTGCGTCCTCACTCTCTCTAACTGTGACGCCCCCCCCCCCCCCCCACACACACCCATTTCTCTTTTTCTCTCTCTCTGTGTCTCTTAATCACCCCCACCCCACCCCTTTCACTCTTCCGCTCTATCTCTCTGTGTCACCCCACACTCACCCATAAATTTCTCCCTCCTGCAATCTTTCCTCTCCTTTTAACGTATACATTAGCCCACTTTCCTAAGAGCGTTTCTCCCAACAACCGCATGCTCGTGTTCTTGATATTCTCGGTGTGAACCTGTAACACACTCCGCTGTGGGTTGTAGCCACCTGAAACCAAACTCCCCCCTCTCTTTTATCCACCTTCCCCTCAGCCAAATAACAGACATTCGTTGGGATTCGAACTCCCGACTGATGAATCGTGAGACCATGATGATAATAGCTGCACGTGAGGAGGCTGGCGCCGCGGTAAGAAATGACCAACCAGTCTCTTGGGTCGTATCTCGTCTGACTATCAATATATCTGCATTACAAAGAGCCAGGAGAAACAGAGGTCTCGTGATGAACAGTGTCAGTCTGACCCCGCGACTACACACACACACGCACGCAACATACCCCCCTCCCCTACCCCCCCCCCCCACACACAGACAAACACATACAGACACACACACACAGCACACACACACACACACACACACACACACACACACACACACACACACACACACACACACACACACACACACACACACATCCCTGCTCCCCTCAGTAGATATAAATGCACGCTATTATATGTCAGCACTATGACCTACAGCGATGGTCGTCATCAGAGACGTATCATCTGTGGACACGGCAGTGTGCTAAAGACGGTACGAGAAATGAATATCGGCTGCAAGTCATGGGTATCAAGGACGTGCAATTTCCCTTATGAATACTCCAAGCCCCTATACTTTCCGCTCCCCCCCCCACTCCCTTCCGCCCTCCTCCCCCCCGTTTTGTTTTTCTTTTTTCCTGTTCCTCTTCCTCTGTTTGTCTCTCTGACTGTCTCTCTGTCTTTCTGTCTGTCTGTCTCTCTGTCTTTCGGTCTGACAGAGGAAGAATGGGAAAAAAACACATGGAGAGAGAGAGAGA
>CM065748.1:24953017-24958017 GCA_033310375.1 Conus canariensis | reverse complement strand
AGAGTCCACAGAAAAAAAAAAGAAAAAAGAAAAAAAAAGAAAAAAAACTTGAACTGCAGTGAAATGTGGGCGGGACCAAAATTGAAAGCCAGACAAATCTGACGACATCGTCTATTTGGCAGTGTCAAAGCCGCGCTGGACGTAGGATGAGGATTTTGCACAGCATCTCATATGAAATCACACGGTCAAAAAGTTCATTCCTGTTCGTGATGTTTTTTTGTTTGTTTCTTTGTTTGTTTCGTTTTGTTTTTTCAGTTCAGATGGTCAGTCCTCTCTCGCTTCAAGTCTTCTCTTAACTGCCTCTACGATGAAAGGCTGTGACATCGCGGGTTCGAATCCCGGCAGAGCTAGGGGGAAAAAACATTCTAGTGGCAGAAGGGAAAATGGAAGTGATGAACTAGATGCAGCCCGGTACCCCTAGAGAGCAAAGAGTTAAGGCTCAAAACACTTGTCCGAGGGGATGGAGGAGGGGGGGGGGGGGGGGTGCGTATCATTTGAAGACTTTCGGCTGTCCAAAAACCTCCGAAAATGCATCTGAAACTACAAACACCCCTCAACAACAGCAACAGCCTTTTTCATGCTTATATTTCTTTACCTATGCATGTCCACGGCTGACCCTAAGGTGTAGCTTTCCACTGACCACAACGAGTCTTCTCTACCCTCCATGCCCTGACCTTTGTGCCTTTAACTTTGTGATATTCTGAGTCTTCTTCCGATTTCGACAGCGAGGTTTCTCCTATCTCCCTCTTTTTCAACGTGTAACACCTTGCCCATCTGTTTTTTTTCTTCTTCTTCTTCGGTTGGTTGTAAACTTAGATAAGGAGCTTAATGTTCCTTTTGTCTCTGTTGGTTTGTTTGCATACTAGCAAATTCATGCACAAAAAAACACACACAAAAAACAAAAGTAGAAAAGAAACAAAGAAACAAAAAGAAAAACTCGAGCAAATAACAACGTGACTCCTGTTGTCCAAGGACTGATCCAAATTGTTGTGTATGGATCTGCGGTGCGGATTAGCATCAAAGTTCGGATCCGGGATCTGTTGACCATAGCTGGGGTCTACGCTCTCCCGAGTTTTTTTTTTTTTTTTTTTTGAGCTCACTGTTTTCGTCATCTTCTTTTATCTTGCTTACACTTCTGAATGTTTGGATTCATATAGAGAAAGTCAGACAGGCTGAGAGAGACAAAGGGAAGGGGAAAGGAGAAGAGAGAGAAAAGAAGAGAGAGAGAGAGAGAGAGAGAGAGAGAGAGAGAGAGAGAGAGAGATTGAGAAAGAGAGAGACAGAGAGAGAGAGAGAGAAGAGGGGGACATAGAGGGAAGGAGGGAGAGATAGAAGGGGAACACACACACACACACACACACACACACACACACACACACACACACGAGAGAGAGGAGAGAGAGAGAGAGGAGAGAGAGAGAGAGGAGAGACAGAGAGACAGAGTGACAGAGAGAGAGACAGAGACAGACGGAGGGGAAGAGAGAGAGAGAGAGAGAGAGAGAGAGAGAGAGAGAGAGAGAGAGAGAGAGAGAGAGAGAGAGAGATTAAAGTATGTCAGTCAACAAGAACATAAAAAATAACAAAACAAACAAAACAAAACAAAACAAAAAACAAAAAAACAAAAAAAAAAAAAAAAAAACCAGAATCGACACAGAGAAAGAAAATCTGACAAGGAGGAAACGGAAACATTTGGCAGTGTCCGGATCGTTACAATGTCCAGTCATCGACGACCATCACCCAAGTTTAAACTAACTTTCAACTTGTCAAAACGCTGAAGGATGAGACACAGTAAGAAGAATTCCGATCGACACCTCCACGTCTGTCATCTTTCAATAAGGTCTAATTCCTCTCTCATTTCGAAAGCTGGCTGTCTGTTTTTTACTTATTCATTTTGTTCAAATTTCCTGAGAATTTTGCGCATCCGCCTAACAGCTTTTGATCTGTCCACAGCAGTGTAAAGAAAATGTGAAACACGGACCACAGGCAAAGAAATGATAACAACAAGGATATTTGAACTACGCTATAAAAAACAACAACAACAACAACTGGGAACAAAACACTGACTCAATTTTCCTTCACAAGTGGGGAGAACAGAATACAACGAAACAAAAGAAAAATGAGAAAAAGAAAACAATGTACACGCCAAGCAAGTGAACAACCTGAAGAGGAGAAGAAGTAAAAAAAAAAAATATTAGTAATAAAAAAGAGGAACGGACAAGAACAAAGAAAATGAGGTGTTGCCAGGAGATGTTACCATAGCATGCACCTCGTATCGTTTTCATCCTGTGTACATTGTTTGTAGTTGGTTATTGTACAGACCTCTTTTCCTCCTACAGACTTTTGTAAGGGTCAATCGTGTTGTTTATCATAGGCTTTTTTTAATCTTTACTTCAGTTTCACATGGAAGCCTGATTAACCATCTCATTCTAAAACAATTATTACTCAGTTGAAAACGTTAAGAGCAGTGGAGAGAGAGAGAGAAGAGAGAGAGAGAGAGAGAGAGAGAGAGAGAGGAGCGAGAGAGGGGGGGGAGAGAGAAGACAGACAGACAGGCAGACAGACAGAAGGACAGACAAAAGGGGTATGGAGAGAAGAGAGAGAGAGAGAGAGAGAGAGAGAGAGAGAGAGAGAGAGACGAGAGAGAGAGAGACAAACAGACAGACAGCAGACAGACCGACAGAAGGACAGACAAAAGGGATATGGAGAGAGAGAGAGAGAGAGAGAGAGAGAGAGAGAGAGAGAGAGAGAGAGAGAGAGAGAGAGAGAGAGAGAGAGAGGAGAGAAGGGAATCAACTGAACACAAATTCCATTATCAGCATTTCCAGATGGGGTGTGAAGACAGAGAGGAGGGGAAGGCGGGCATTTCTTTCCAACAGAGCGAAAGGGTAGATCCGGTTCTTTAGTGAATTATTAAATCATGCCAGTCAACTAGAATATGAAAAAAAAGGGATCGACACAGAGAAAAAAAAACCTAACAAGAAAGGAACAGAAGCATTTTGTCAGTGCACCGACTCTCGCAGTATCCAGTCATCAAAGACTATCCCCCGCGTCTGACCTAACGTTCAACCTGTCGAAAGGCTGACGTATGAGGTACAGAAAAAAAGAAATACGTTCGAAACCTGTACTGCTGTCATCTTTCAATAAAGTCCAACTCCTCTCTCATTTCCAAAGCTGGCTGTCTAGGTTTTCATTTCCCTAAGAACTCTGCGCATCCGCGAAACAGTTTTTGATCTTCAGACAGCAGAGGAAAGAAAATGGAAAATACAGACCACAGGCAAAGAAATAATAACAACAGAAAGAGCTGAACTGCACTAAGGAAAGAACAGAGGTTAAAAGCACCGCGTCAATTTTCCTGCACAAGTGGGTGGAGAAGAGAAAGCAACAAAACAAAAGAAAAGTGAGGAAAAAGACACAAGGTGCACACGCCAAGGAAACGAACAGTCGAAAGAGGAGAAGAAGTAAGAAAAAGAGGAAGGGACAAGAACACAGAAAAATAGAAGAAAAAAAACAACAACAAGAAGAGAACATAAGATGCATGCAAGAATGACGTTATGTTCTCATTCCAAGAACATAATGTAACTATAGTATGCACCTCGTATTTTTTCATCCTCTGTACATTGTTTGTAGTTTGTCATTTTATGTGGGTTTTTTCACCAACTGACTTTTGTACGGGACAACTGCTTTGTTACCACAAACTCTTTTAATTTTTACTTAAGTTTCACGTGGAAGCCTGATCTATCATCTCATCAAAAAGATGCTCACTCAAACCATCATTTCAAGAACAGTGGAGAGACGCTTCAGACGCTTCAGATACGTTTTTATTGACAACGGCCTACAGAGCCTTTATGTCAAGGGGGTGTACATGGATATTTTTGCAGCGCCGAAAAAAGAAAGTTTGTGATGCAAAGAAGCATAAATTGCAGCGGATTACGTAAATGTTAATGATAAGGCTCGAAGCCATGTAGAAGAAAAAGAAAATAATGTCGTGCTTTCTCATCACTCTAAATGAATATATAATTTTTTGTAAAAAGTCACAACATGATCATAATTACAAGTGCCTCACCCAGGCACATATACTCACTGTTATAAATCTTTCCTGCACTGTCACATCTATCATCACCGTCCGCTTCTACTAGTGCAGAAAATAAAAACTTTTCTTAGTAAGGTGATCAAGCTTGTGGAATACATGAAAACAAAAAACTCAAACATTAGAAGTTCTTACCGAGCATTTCTTCTTCCTAACATTAGATGCCTCTGCAACATACTTAGCCAGTAGAGTCATTATCATATTGAACTGAGTTGCTACTATAAAGCAGGCTTTGACAGTAAACGGATTTGGTGTGGTATGGCTTAGTCAGGGGGTTGGCGATGAAAGAGCATTTATGTTGGAATTTAAAGACCGTCTCATCGCATGTTATAAACAAACAGGGATTCCAAGATGGAAGATGATATGAAGTATTCAGGGATATGTTTGCTAGATTTAGAAGTAGGACACTTGGACTAAATGCAAACAAAAGATGGTTTAATCCTGAAGGCACCGTAGACGATTTGTGTGTAATGTGTACAGATGGTATGAGAGAATATGAAGATCACTTTATATTCTCTCAACTTTTCAATATGACTGCGACAGAAAATCATAACCTATATAATTTGTTGTCCTCTGAACAGTGGAAAGAGAAAGAGAGAGAGGAGAAGAGAGAGAGAGAGAGAGAGAGAGAGAGAAGAGAGATAAATGGACAGAAATTCCATTACAAGCATTTTCAGATGGGGAGTACAGAGAGTGAAGAGAGAGAAGGCAGACATTTCATTTTCAATGGACAAGAGAGATCCAACTTCTTTTTGAATTGTTGATTATGTCAGTCAAAGAACCAGAAAAAAAGGAACAGGAACATATCTGACAAGAGGGAACGAAACATTTGCAGTGTCGCATTTTACAGTATTCAGTCATCAAAGACTATCCCAAGTTTGAATTCCATACAAGCATTTTCAATAGGACAAGA
>CM065748.1:24930517-24935517 GCA_033310375.1 Conus canariensis | reverse complement strand
GCGTGCATGTGTGTGTGTGTGTGTGTGTGTGTGTGTGTGTGTGTGATTAGCAGGTCTTTGTCACTCTTTGTCACCTCTTTGCCGGCTACACAGACTGTTGGACTAGTACCAAGGATACGTCAGGCTCAAAAGAAAAGTCCACTGCCTTCCAAAGATGACACATTTGTCCAGGTAACCTGCAATGAAGATGGAGCGTGCTTCACAACCGGTCCTGCTAGCTGAATACACAAAATGATATCCTTTGCAACTGGCGATTTCACTGCCAAATTATCTCCCTTTTTGCTCATGCCACGTCATCACTTTCCAAACGAAGAGATGTCGGTTTGCCTTTGTTCTCTCAATTGGGGAGCTCGTTGGATGGGACTTTTTGTAACACTCCTTTAAAAACGCTTCTATGAGACGTTCCCTGCTCGGCCCTAAAAAAAAAAAAAAAAAAAAAAAAATAGTGAAGCAAAACTTCTACATGGATCGACCCACAAATCAGACAGGGACTGTAAACAAAATAGGATCCACTAACTGCTCATTTTATTCTTGAACAATTTCGCTTTGCCACTTGTACGCTGGCAAAAAAAGTCACGTCATCAACTTCCGGGCAACGTGACGTCAGCGGAGTGTTTGTGTTATCTCCCTGAGCAAACCCACTGGAGAAGAAAGGATTTGATTTTTTCTCTTTTTTTTATTTTTGCTCTTTAATCTGCTTTAGAACTGGGTGTCGACGTCGCGTTGAGAAAAAGAATGTTTCTTATATTCTTCTATCTTTCAAAAGAATATTGGATTTCAATTTGCGATTTCTTCCCTCTTTTTATTTTCAGGTGCTATTTGGTTTATTGCTTTTTCTTTGTTTATCATAGCTGTTTTCTTCCCTAACACACACACACACACACACACACACACACACACACACACACACATATATAATATATTTAAAACATATATATATATATATATATATATATATATATACGTATTTCTTCAATCTAAGACATAAGAGCAAGCTTTGTTTATAATTGAATATTTCTTGCAGTCATTGCAACACCAAGCTGCTCTGTGAGTTGCTGGAATGGTGCGGTATTTATCCTTGGAATTTGTTAGTTTATCGTAATTTAGTCCCTTGCGGATTCATTCCAGGAACTGGCCCTCAGCACTTGTGTCTAAGAGGTTATCTTTTTATATTTTCTACTTTTCATAAGAAAATGTAGCTTGTTTTGCTCTTTCATGATTTTCTTTGCTTCTTAGGTGGCACCTTTGGTTGGTTTTTTGAAAACTCAACAAACATACTACGGTATGCACACCAGACTTTTATAGGATAGGATTCTTGTTAAAACCGAAAAGGCAGGGAGTCAAATTACCACTTTCTGCGGTCACTGAGGAGAAACATTCAGGTTTCAAATATTGGTATCTGACCAGGAATTATATGCTAGTGAGTTTTCTCCCCATTGGAGAATGTCTCCTTCTTGAGACTATAAGCTTGCTGAAGGCTCATTTTGAGAAGCATTTATTTTATTTCTCTTCCCCATTCACCCACTCAAGCACATACTGTTAGTTAGGCAGAATTACCTACCACTGCAGATATGAATGTTTATTTCCCCGTATTTCTTCAATCTAAGACATAAGAGCAAGCTTTGTTTATAATTATATATAGATATTTTGTGTGTGTTGTGCGCGCGTGCGTGAATAGTGCAGGTCTTTGTCGCTCTCCTTGTCAGCTATACAGACCGTTCGCCTTGTACCAAGAATTGGTCAGGTTAGAAAAAAAATCCACTGTATTCCAAAGATGCTGTGTTTGTCCAAGTAGCCGGCAATGAAGATGGATCGTACTTCTCAACCAGACCTGTACAATACTTAAAATGAGATCCTCTGTAGCCAGTGACTTCACAGCTTGATTGTCTCCCTTTGGTCATGCCACGTCATCAGTTTCCAGATGTCAGCTTGCCTTTGTTCTCTCACATGGGAGGTTCGTTGGATAGGAGTGTATTTTTACATACTCCATCAAAATCGAATCTACGAGACTTTCCCTACTTGGCTCTAAAACTGCGTAGCAATTCTTGGTGGATCGAACCACACAAAGCAGATTTGGACTGTACAGCAAAGAGGTTCTACGTAGCAGCTGATTTCACTGCCGAGTGATGTCCCATTTAGTCAGTCATTCCCTTGACCGCGAGGGTCGTTGAGGGAACGTGATGAGGCAGGCGCTGTTTCTCTCCAGGCTCTTCTGTTGGTAGCTTTCGTGAGGAGATCTGGCATGGTCATTTTGGCCAAGTCCTTTATTTCTTCGGACCAGCTGTTTCTCTGCCGTCCTCGTCTGCGCCCCCCTTCAACGGTACCTGAAGGATGGCTTTGATGTCCCATTGCTGCTGATATACTGGTGAAAACGGCTACGTCGTCAACTTCCGGGCAACGTGACATCAACGGAGTGTTTGTATTTCTCTCCCTGGGCAAACTGACTGAAGAAGAAAGGATTTCATCTTCGTTCTCGCTTAATCTGCTTCAGAACTGGGTGTCGATGTTAGATTATCCCCCCCCCCAAAAAAAAAAAAAAAAAAAAAAAAATCTTGTGAATTTGCTTTTAGCTTTCAAAGCAATATTCCATTTCATTTTTAGTTTTCTTTCTTCTTTTCTTATTTTCAGTCCAGACACTGGTTTGTCATCGTGTTTTTGTTATAATTGTTTTCTTGGGGGGTGGGGTGGGGGGGCGTGCGTGCATGCGTGTGAGTATGTGTGTGTGTGTGTGTGTGTGTGTGTGTGTGAAGCGCATTATGTCAACATTTATTTCTCGGTGGGACCCTTTGTCCCTTTCTTTCTCATCTATACAGACCGTTCGGCTCATACCCAGAATTTGTCAGGTTAAAACAAATCCCACTGCATTCCAATGATGCCGTACTTGTCCACGTAACCTGCGCTGCACATGGAGCCTGATCCTCAAATCAGACCTGCACAATGCATAAGAAGGGGCCTGTAATAACTGCTGATTTTATAGCAAACTTATCTCCCTTTTCGCTCTTGCCACGTTGGAGGCAAGTGTCATCAGCCTTCGGTCGAAGAGATGTCAGCTCGCCTGCATTCCCTCACTTGGAAGGTAGAGACATGTTTTTCCCCTTTTCAATATGCTTGAAAAAAATGAATGTTTCACGCAGAGGGATTCAGCGACCTGCTTCGAATTTTTCCAAATAGTAACGGATTTTGTTTGATTTGATAACTCGCTATGTCGAACCTCACACCAGCCCTGTCTTTTCCACTTTCTCTCTGTTTCCTTGATGTGTATGCGTCTGTGGGTCTCTCTTTCACACATGAGCCAACTTTAGGGCTTGGCGTGAACTCACTTATGTACATTTATCGCATCGGCTGCACCAATGTCTGAGCACAAGTTTTAGAAGTCTGATGAGTTGTTGCAAACACACACACACACACACACACACACACACACACACACACACACACACACACACACAGAGATACAACACAACACACAACACACAACACACACAACACACAACCACAAGAGAGGAGAGAGAGAGAGAGAGAGAGAGAGAGGAGAGAGAGAGAGAGCTGGCTAAACAGAAACTACGATTGGTTTGATATCAAGACCATTGTTTATGCAAGGAACAAAAATCTACAATTTTAGAGAAAGAAAGAACGAAAGAAAGAAAAGGAAATCCCGGAAGGAAAGAAGGAAACAAAGGAAGAAAAAAGACAGACAGACAGAACAGACAGACAGACAGACAGTCAGGCAGAGACAGAAACAGATAGAAACTGGACAGACAGATACTGACGGACAGACAGATACTGACGGACAGACAGATACTGACGGGACAGACAGATACTGACGGACAGACAGGTCCAAGTGACTCTGAAAAGGGAATAAAGAAAGGGACACACCACTGTTAACGATTCTTTTTTCAGTACCCTCATTAAATGTTCTCTCCTCCCCCCCCCCCCCCCCCCGCCGCCATTTATCTCCTTTTTATCCTCCTCCATCCTCAACTACTCTGCCTGTTGAAAGCAACGTAAGAAGATGCCTACGACTGACATTGTTAGCGGTGGATTGAGATTTGTTTTAACTGAAAACACCATGTCATTCATTTCTGATGAAATACCAGTATGGAAGTACAAAATGTAAATGATAGAAGTGTTACATCTATCTATCTATCTATCTATCTATCTACGAGCGCGCGCGAGCCACTACGCCGCGCGCTCGTGTGTTGTTCGTATGTGTGTGTTGTATTTGTGTGTGTTGTGGTGTGGTGTGTGTGTGTGTGTGTGTGTGTGTGTGTGTGTGCGTGCGCGCGCGCGCGGTGGTGGTGCGTGCGTGCGTGCGTGCAGGCATGTGCCGTCGTGCGTGCGTGTGTACGCGCGTGCGTGCATGCGTGGTGTGTGGTGTGTACGTGCGTGCGTGTGAGCGTGGTGCGTGCGTGCGTGCGTCGTGCGTGCATGATGGTGTGTGTGTGTGTGTGTGTGTGTGTGTGTGTGTAGATGACAGAAGACAGACGATAGATGTGGTGTAGATAGATTTATAGATAGGTAGACAGATAGATAGAAAGATAGGTGTGTGTGTGTGTGTGTGTGTGTGTGGTTGTGTGTGGTGTTTAAGTGTGTGCGTGTGTGTGTGTGTGAAGTGTGCGCGCGCGCATGCGTGTGAGCCAGTTATACTGCCCATTGGATCTTCCTTTGTCCCTGGTATACTTGGAAAGGCAACTGTGGAATCTGCTTCCTTGGAAGGAAGGGACTGTTTGTTGAGGGGTGGCTCTTTCCTTGGCGGTGTCATTGCTTTTAGCTCGGTTTGTTAGCGATATAAAGGCAAATTGGCGGAAAGATGTCCTGATTTCAGAGGCACTGTTTGGATAATTTTCTTGACTGTTTGATTCTTTACTTCTTTTCCTTGATCATCGTGTATGGTGTGTGTGTGTGTGTGTGTGTGTGTGTGTGTGTGTGTGTGTGCTGTGGTGTGGTGTGTGTGGGTGTGTGTGTGTGTGTGTGTTGTGTGTTTGTGTGTGTGTGTGAGG
>CM065748.1:24923017-24925517 GCA_033310375.1 Conus canariensis | reverse complement strand
CACACACACAAACAGGGAGAGAGAGAGAGAGAGAGAGAGAGAGAGGAGAAGAGAGAGAGAGAGAGAAGACAACCACACACACACACACACACACACACACCACACACAACACACACACACACAAAACAGAGAGAGAGAGAGAGAGAGGAAAGAAAGAGAGAGAGAGAGAGAGACAGACAGACAGACAGACAGACAGACAGGGACAGACAGACAGACACAGACACAGATACACACACCCACACCACCACAACACACACACACACACACACAACACACACACACACACACAAACACACACACCATACACACGTACATTTCCACCAGCGAAACAAGTTACTCACAGTTTTCTTTCATCTATTCCTTTTGCGTGTCCCATAATTACTATGGTTTACTTTCATTGTCTCTGGTGCGTGCACCTAGACTGATCAGGATGGATGCCACTGATCAGTCCTTCAGTCATAATCAGCACAGCAGAGGACCAAGGTCGTCTTATAGGAGTTGCTCTTGTTGCCCACTAAAGGGGAAATTGTCGTGTTGCTCGACACTTCTTGAGAAAAGGTAGGCTGTGTATTGTGTATCTCATCCGGGCAAAATCCAAGTGTGTGTGTTGACTGGAAGTTGACGAAAGAGAGAGAGAGAGAGAGAAGACAGAGACAGAGAGACAGACAGACAGACAGACAGAGGGGAGACAGAAGAAGGAGGACAATGACAAGAGAAACAGACAGTGGGCAGAGAGGGGAGAACAGACAGACAGATGGACAATGAAGAGGGGAGACAGAAGAGACAACAGAGACAGAGACAAAAAGACAGAGAGAAGAGGAATGAAGGGAAGAGAGACACAGAAAGAAGACAGAGAGAGGAGAGAGAGAAAGAGACAGAAGGGAGAGAGAGAGAGAGAGAGAGGAGAGAGAGAGAGAGAGAGAGAGAGAGAGAGAGAGACAGAGAGAGAATATACTGACTTCCATCTTTGCTTAGTTTGTCTTTATTGTCGTGTGTCCAAATATGTGAGAGATTCAAAAGCAGATATTGGACGGGGGCAGTGGGGGAGTGGTGGGGGGGGGGGGGGGAGTGTGTCAAGAAAAACAGAAAAAAATAAGAAACACACACGCACGCACGCACTCACACGCACACACACACACACATGTGCGCGCGCACACACACACCCCACCCCAACCAACCACAACACACACCACAACCACACAACACACACACACAACACACACACACACACACACACACACAACACATCACACACATATATATAACGTACACACAGAGAAAAAAAAGTCAAAAGAAACACAGCACAGGATTATCTCCACTGGACTTTGAAAAGAAAAGAAGAAGGCCTGCCGCCATCATTTCTTTGATTTCAAAGTAGCCACAAGCACGGACACCATGCTTGATCCCTCTTTTCTTCAGAGAACAAGAACACGAGACGAGAGGAGAAAAGAAAATAATGAGACATAAGAAATGAAAGAAGAAGGAGAACAGCGAGCGACGAAGAAAAGAAACAAAACCGCCAGCAGAAAGATAAAAGGACAAACATTTTTTTTCTAAAAAAAAAGAAGGCAAACAAGAAGATCTTAAAATCACGATACTGCTCCAGAACCTGTTCAGGATATTGCCAGGGAACCAGAGTTCTCAAGCAGAAAAAAAATCGTTTCTACTTCAATGGAACCGACTTGGAAAGGGCCACCACCCGAGTGATTGTGCTTTCCGTCCTTGACAGCTGATTCCGCAGTTGTCTTCCCGGATATGGCAGGGCACAAAGGGAGATCACTCAGCGGTTTAATCGGCGGCTGCATGGGTCCTGTTGGCATGTGTTGTCCAGTCGTGGACTGTGTGACGTATTTCATCAGAAATGATTGCCAAGTGGGATTCACCAAGTCGAATAATAACGAAAAATGGAATTGCTGTAATATTATCTTCCAATCTCCTTCACACACAGAACCCCCACCCCACCCATCTGCCCCCCCCCCCCCCCCCCTCAGTCAGCCATAGCCCCTCCCTCCTTCCTCTCGCCTTTCCTTTCCCAGCATTTCTGCTCTTGGAGGTTGGGGGTGGGGGGGGGGGGGGGGGGGGCATGCATGGTGTGGAAGAGGGAGGGAAGGGAAGACTGTCTCTCTCTGGATTGTATGTCGCTTTGTCTTTCAAACTCGTTTCAGAATTCTCTTCCCCACTTCCAACGTCCCTCCCTCTCTCTCTCTGTTCCATGTCTGTCTGTCTCCTATTGTTTCTTCTAATCAAAATAAATCATCCCTGCCTCATTTCATGTTTATTTCCTTAAAAGTAAGGATACAAAGAAAGGCACAAGAACGTAGAGAGAGAGAGAGAGAGAGAGAGAGAGAGAGAGAGAGAGAGAGAGAGAGAGGGAAAGACAACACACACACACACACACACAGCACACGCACACCACACACAACACACACACACACACACACACACACACCACACACACACACACACAAACAGGGAGAGAGAGAGAGAGAGAGAGGAGAGA
>CM065748.1:24911968-24916968 GCA_033310375.1 Conus canariensis | reverse complement strand
GGACTCCGAAGACAAAGTTGTGAGATCAGTGCAGCCAAAGATGATGACTGGTACAAAAATGGAAAGTTCGGGACGCAGTAGACGTGGCAAAGGAAAACCTCAAGATCAAGGAAATAACTGGCCACATAGAGACCAACAGACTGGGGCTGGGATCAACAGAAATGAAATGGTCAAAAGCAAAAAGGAAAGCAAACATAGAAATGGTAATAGAGGAGCTGAAGAAAGAAGAGGACGCCAAGAGAATCCAGAAAGCAGTCGAGCAAGGCCAGCAAGGACAGTGGACTACGTGGGAAAACGCACAGCAAAGATGTCTCACCTGGAATGATACATGACACATGGTACCTCTTAGAGTCAGCTTCATCCTCAGATCTGTATATGACCTCCTGCCCTCGAATACCAGCCTGGTCAAATGGAAGAATTCAGATGACCCTACCTGTCCCCTCTGTTTTGACAAGCAAACAGGGCACATGTCCTGGGTTTATGCAAAGCTGCGCTAACCCAGGAAAGGTACACATGGAGGCACAACCAAGTGCTCAAGGAGATCGCACATGCGGTAAATACTGATGGAGGAAGCTCTATGCCACCAGACGCTCAAGCAATAAAGGTCTACACGACAGAAGGCTACAAACAATGGTCTGGAACAGCTGTGATTTCAAGAGCTTGGAAGCAGGGTTTACTGGATGGAGTAGACGACTGGAGCAGACCTTCCAGAATGGGAGAACCATCCGGCGATCATCAGGAAAAGTGGCATGAGACCGGATACTGTTCTCCACTCAGGTTCATCAAAACAAAAGATTCTGATCGAACTCACTGTGCCATACGAAAGCAGAATGGAGCAAGCGCATCTCTACAAGACTAAAAAGTATGCCAGTCTAGCGAGCAGTTTGCGGGAATCCGGTTTCCAGGCCTGGGCTTTCGCCGTAGAAGTTGGAGCAAAGGGATTTGTAGGCTCATCTATGACCTCCTGAAACAGCTCGGAATTTCAGGTAAGAAGAGGACCAGAACCCTGAAGGCAATGGCAGAGGCAGCCTAAAAGGGTTCCAGCTCGATCTGGTTGAGGAGGAACAAAATGAACTCCATAAGCCTGAAATTTCCCAACTTAGAACGTGTCCTGTTCGCAGCGGGGTAAGGCTTCCGTCTAAAAAGAGCACGCCTTGAGACGCACACCCATTCAAAAGTCGCTTCAGGAAAAAAAAAAAAGGTTGGCAGTAGACGGGCATCTGGGAGTCATGACCTGGATGCTGCCCGGCCCCCTCAGAGTGTAGAGAGTTCAGGACCAAGACACTTGCTTAAGGGGGGGGGGGGGGGGGTTCTCTGAAGAACTGCTGTCAAGCTCGCCCTAGAGTTTCTTCCCACTATTTCTCTGAAGCTTCTGAAAGCGAGGCAGCAAAGCACAATTTGTATTTCTGTTTCCTGTGTTGTTTTGAGGAGAGAGAGAGAGAGAGAGAGAGAGAGAGAGAGAGAGAGAGAGAGAGAGAGAGAGAGAGAGAGAGAGAGAGAGAGAGAGAGAGAGAGTGATAGAGAAAGAAAGAGAGAGGGTGTATTGCTGGAGGTTCCGATGTTCCAAAGAGGAAAGAGAAAACGGAAGCGGAATTTTTTTCGTTTATAAAAGAAGTAACATCATTTCGTTATTTATTACCCCAAGTATGCACTTCTAATCGTAAGTTTGTTGCAACACAGGGTCGGAAGTGTTTTTAATACATAAACTGATTAAATATCTAACCAACAAATGGATCTTTTACTGTTTTCTGTTCTTCCTGCCGGCCCAAACTGCATTACAGATTAGCTTGGCAGTCATGAAGTCAATGCTTAAGTTTATGGTGTTTGACGCGCCATCATTTTTTTTTACACGCGTGTTACCGTTCATTCTGTTTATGGCACGGTCTGGTTCATTCTTCTGCTTGCTCCTTACAGACTGAACAGTGCTAAAGGTAGCAAAGACTGCTCCTTGTTAACAATGAAAAGAGTGAGCAACACGTGAATCAGCACTGCCCTTTTTAAATGGTAAACGAGCATTCCCAAGGCTTGCTTGAAACTAAGAGCTCTACGACGGAACAGCAGCAACAACAACAACAACAACAACAAAAGGGAGAATCCTCTCCATTTCAGTACAACTGCCACTGGAGAGAACTGTAACAAGAGGCCATCCAGGGAGTTGATTGTCTATGGCTGTTGGAGAAAGAGATCGCTCTGCAATATGATTGGTGGAATTCCGTCCGGCGCGTGAATTGTCCGGTTCTGGGCTGATCCACTTTCATAAAAGAGTGCTGCGAATGTTTATGGTGCCAGCTTTCAACGTTACGGCGCTACAGTGTTTTTGGCTTGATATGCCTCTCTCTCTCTCTCTCTCTCTCTCTCTCTCTCTCTCTCTCTCTCTCTCTCCTCTCTTCTCTCTCTTCTCTCTCTTGAACCATTTCTCAGCGTTTCATTGTACTCCTGTGACGAAATGGAATAGTGCAAATCTGAAAGGTATCCTCTTTTTTTTCTTATCCAAACTACGGTGAAATGGTCATGCAATGAGTACAGCTTGTCAAAATACGGATGAACAGAACTATGACTAAGGCCTTCGGGTGTCCAATGTTAGAATTATATTGACTTTGTTCACACTGATCCAGTTACGCTAAAACGTGAGCTATGAACAGGCGTAATGTCGAATACAAAACTTCTGAATTTAAGGAAACGATGAATATAAACGTTTCCATTTGCTCACCACTGCTTGCGTTTTTCTGTGAATGGCCGATACACATAGCATGGTATCCACACGCCCTTTCTAAGGCGCCAAGAACAACAGAAAAAATTGTTAGTCTGTCTGTCTGTCTGTCTGTCTGTCTCTCTCTCTGTCTCTCTGTCTCTCTGTCCTGTCTGTCTCTCTCTCTCTCTCTCTCTCTCTCTCTCTCTCTCTCTCTCTCTCTCTCCCCCCTCTCTCTCTCTCTCTCTACTCTATTCTTTCGTTTACGCAGCCACGGTCATGCACTCATGCGACATCACTTCCGTCTCTGCTTTAGCTGGCATCGTTACAGACAGATCCTTTTCACTCTCTTTCTGAAACTGAAAATTCTGTACAAATATAAATCGCAAAGCTGGAATGAGACCAAGTCATGGAAAGACAAAATATATGGAAGGCATCATAGCAGCGTGTGCTGTGGTATGCAATCCATTACATTTCTTTTTCCATGTACAGGCATGTGGTTGTATCCTGTTAGAGTGTATCTTGAATCATGTACGTTCTGTGTTAGGTAGAGAAAAGGCTTTGCAGTGTTCTTGTGTGTGTGTGTGTGTGTGTGTGTGTGTGTGTGTGTGTGTGTGTGTGTGTGTGTGTGTGTGTGTGTGTGTGTGCGTGGTGTGTGTGTGTGCGTGCGCGCGCGCGCGAGCGCGCGCGTGTGTGTGTGTGTGTGTGTGTGTGTGTGTGTGTGTGTGTGTGTGTGTGTGTGTGTGTGTGTACATATGAGATTTTCTTCGCACAGCATGTCACACTAGCTTGAACTATTTCTAAATCGCTAATTTCTCAAAACAAATACACACACACAAAAAAAGAAAAGACGACGACAAAACAGAATGCACAAGCAAGCAAATAAATAAAAAAGGAAGCATGCTTATACTACTTGATGAAGAAACCTGAAAACATTGGCGTAAAACAAAGGACCAAATCACCATACCGTGCCCCCCCCCCCCCCCCTCCATTCCTCTCTCCTCCAAGATGTTCAATAAGTTCTTTGAAATCGGTGACACGTCGCTTTTCCTATCTGACATCAATCTGTATAATGAATGCTTATCAATCTCTGCTGCCGACTGTTACAGACGGACCCTGTATCTACCTGTTCATATTTGCACTCTTTGGATCTCCTCTCTCTCTCTCTCTCTCTCTCTCTCTCTCTCTGTGTGTGTGTGTGTGTGTGTGTGTGTGTGTGTGTGTGTGGTTCTCTCTCTCTCTCTCTCTCTCTCTCTCTCTCTTCTCTCTCTCTCTCTCTCTCTCTCTCAAACACTTATGCGATATCACATGCAGACTTTGTATCTCTCAGTTCTCTAAACAAACATCCTCAACACATGCCACTGGGTAAAATATCAAAGTCAACTGAGAGAGAGAGAGAGAGAGAGAGAGAGAGAGAGAGAGAGAGAGAGAGAGAGAGAGAGAGAGAGAGAGAGATCAGGAACATAAACGAACGAATTTTCAATAAAGCAACGAACAAATAAATTATCACAAGAAAAACACTGAGACAAACACACAGATACAAGACTGACACAGAAGTAGAAAACATCATCCAGGAAAAAAGAGGTGAGATTACGTCGGTCTGAGACAGACAATCCAGACCCATTCTGCCTTTGATGTGTCATTGGTCATCCGTCTGACCGGCCTGCTAGACAGCCTTCCTGTCTTCACCCTGATCCGTCTCCCCTCCACGATGGTTACTTTTCGTTTTCATATTTCAATTAGGAGCTCACTGCCTTGTTACAGGCTTTTTCTTCCCTCCCTTCCTCCTCCTCCTCCCCCTCATCTCTCTCTCTCTCTCTCTCTCTCTTCTCTCTCTCTCTAACGCATGCAAAGACAATGAAAGGTAGAACATACAGACAGAAGAAGAAGAAGAAAGAAGAAGAAGAAGAAGAAGAAGAAGAAGAGAAGAAGAAGAAGAAGAAAAAGAAAAGAAGAAAAGAAGAAGAGAAGAAGACGAGATACGAATCAAATGGTAAACAGTGTATGATTTCATTCCCTAATTCCACAGTTTCCCTGACATGATGAAGAAAAGGGGGGGGGGGGGGGGGGGGGGGCACTCAGTAGAATAATCAGTGGCTGCATGGAAGTGCCGCCATGTATTGTCTGGTTATGAGCAGTCTGATGTATTTCATAAGAAGGAGTAAGATCATAGTAAATCCATTTTGGTCTGTATGCACTTTTCGGTCGATGGTTTGTGTATGTATCACTTTCTGTAGGTCTGTCTGTCTGTCTGTCTATCTGTCTGTCTCTTTGTGTCCATTCCTGTACCTGCCACCACATTTCTATGTCT
>CM065748.1:24889468-24894468 GCA_033310375.1 Conus canariensis | reverse complement strand
GTCAAGGGTAGGAAACGTGGCGCTAAACGAGACGTTCAAAGCTTCCACCACCACTTGTGTTGACTAAAGAAGCTGTCGAGCAGAATGACCATCAAAACTCCCCACACTTTTCTGGGGACACAAGAACACTTGTGTTTGTGAGACAGACCTTCGTTGGGCCATCAGTCACAGGAGGAGAACAATCTCCGAAGCACCGAGGGTTCCTGCTTATTTCTTATTCTGGACAGTTGCTGCGTTGTCTGGAATGCCACCGTAGCTAAATTAATCAGCCAGAGTCAATCCCACAACTGTTCGCCCCTCTCGCTCTCTCTCTCTCTCTCTCTCTCTCTCTCTCTCTCTCTCTCTCTCTCTCTCCCCCCTCTCTCACTCTTATCTATCTATCTCCCCCATTTCTCTCTATCTGTCTTTTAATTTGTCTGTCTGTCTGTCTGACTGTCTGCGTTTGTCTGTCTGATTGTCTACCTGTCTGTCTGTCTGATCGTGTCTTTTTTTTTAAAATTTTTATTACTGTTTGTGTTTTCGTCTTTTTATCTGTTTGTCTGTCTGTGTATCCACCTGTCTGTCAGTCCATTTGTCTGTCGTGATGTTGTCTGTCTGTCTGTCAGCCTGGCCGCAATGTTTATCTTCCACCGTGCATGCATTTAGCTTGTTATCCACACTGTCCGTACTACAGGTGAGGCAGTGGCAATGCAGTACTTCACCAAAGAACGCAAGGCCAGACCCACGTTCTGTCAGCCTGACGTTCTGTTAGCCTGGAGTGCTTGAGGCCGAGTTGTTCCGAACTGGGGAAGGGAACAGGGAGCTGGATTATTTACCAAATTAATTAAGCGTGCTTACATGTCAGCGAAGGAATGCAACATCCCTGCACACAGACATCGTGGTTGTGAAAACAATCCCTTTTCAGTGCAACAGATTTCTGTCCCACAATCAACAATTTTCGATATCAGGTGCGTGAAAAACCGAAACATCGTATGAAGATCTGGGAAACACTTTTTCTTTCTGCCTACTGTTTCTGATCAATATAAGAGAAATCTGATATCTAGTCAGCAACTGTTCATCAAATATAACATTTCCTTTTAGTTTTCTGCACTAGATAATAGTACACTTACGTGTCGGCTGGATATCTTGCCTCTCTCTTTAACTCTGCCTTCTTCACTGTATGACAAATCCACACGTACCTTCTATTCTGTGGCATCTATTACCGATCAATTCCCTTGAATTCATTGAGAATTGGAAACGGCAGCAGCAACATTCACAACCATAGATAGAATCTAGATCATGTTCAAAGAGCATAGCACTAAACATTGTTGTAAAGCATTTATTTGGATCTGTGCCTGAATTGCTACTCAAAGCGGTACTGGTACGACATTATGTCCAGTGCATTTTTTCACAACTACAGCAAAACGTGCCTTCCAATCTGATAGTTATTAATTGAACAGCTGACAATAGTACGTACATCCACATCAGGACCCATGAATCATCAGTACTAACAGAGACGTTCAGTCCCTGGAGAGGTCTCTAAAAACCTTTCCATCACAGACAGATCAATGCCACGCTGCTGACTGAACACATTGCCCTTCAATCGAGTGACCACATCTTAAACCCCTGTGTCACCAGCACTCACTCAGCACGTGGTGGCCCACAGGGACAGGCAGTCTGGTTTCATTATACTTAGTCTGGCACGTCACCCTGACAGAGTCTGGTCTCAGATCAGCCATTCAGACCTCCAGTCTCCAGAGTTTCCCGAGAACATCAAGACAAATCAAGACAACGAGTCTTGTCTCCTGCATGGCTTGTCAACGGCTTGGTAACCACACTGTCTTGTGGGGATTCATACACTGCTTTGCCAAGTTATTTCTGTCGTGGGGACTAGTCATGGAAGTGTGCAAGACATCTCTATCCCTAAAGTTCAGGACTGTCAAGAGAATGTAGCTCTAAATCAGACGTTCAAATCTTCCCCAATCACACTCCCCACACTTCTCTAGGGATACAGGAACAGCTGTGTTTGTGAGACAGACTTCTGATGTGCCATCAGTCACACTAAGGAGCAATCTCCAAAGCATAGAAGGTTCCTGCTTATTCCTTATTCTGGACAGTTGCTACGCTGTCTGGAATGCCACCTTAGCTAAAGTAATCAGCCAGAGTCTATCCTAGAACCCTCTGTCTGTTTGTCTGTCTGTCTGACTGTCTGTAAATCATCTCTCTCTCTCTCTCTCTCTCTCTCTCTTTCTCTCTGTCTGTCTCTGTCTCTGTCTCTCTCTCTCCCTCCCTCCTCTGTCTTAAAAGACATTAATGAGAGTGCACACACACACACACACACACACACACACACACACACACACACACACACACACACAACACACACATCGCACACGCACCACACACGACACACACACACACACCACACCACCGCACACACCAACACACAAACAACACACAGCGCCTGCACTTTAACAATGCACATTACAGCTGGCACGCAAGTCCTGACAGAAAATAAGGCTCCGTTTACAAGTGCCTATTGCCGAACCTGGAAAAACTATTCATGTGTGAAAGCATGTCATGCACGCATTTCCATTAATTTTTGACAACTGCTGCCTGGGATGCCACCTTGGCAAACTCAGTCAGTGAGTCATCTCTCTCTCTCTCTCTCTCTCTCTCTCTCTCTCTCTCTCATCTCTCCTCCTCTCCTCTCTCTCTCTCTCTCTCTGAACATAATCAACAAGTTTCTCAGATTGGTATGTGAATCATTTAACCATTGTGAATATGTTACTAGCCAAGTTATACGACAGGAAACTAAGATACAAATGTAACCCTCTGTCAAATAAAACTTTGTAAGCAAAAAAAAAAACAAACAAAAAAAATCTCTCTCCCTCTCTCCCTACCACCCCCCCTCTCTCTCTCTCTCCTCTCTCTCTTTCTCTCTCTCTCTCTTCTCTGTCTCTGATTGTCGCTCTTTGTCTCTGTTTCTGTCTCTGTGTGTCTGTCTCCCCCCCCCCCTCTCTCTCTCTCTCTCTCTCTCTCTCTCTCTCTCTCTCTTTCTTACTTTCTTTTCATCCGCCCCCGCCCCCCCCTTTTTTTTCTTCTGTATTTCTGTGTTTCTGTGGAAAAAAATGGAGAACGGTTTTATTTCAGCAGTATCATTCACGTCACAAACATTCAGACACGATCTGAGCATTGTGCCTGGAGAGACGTAACCCTGACAACGATGTTTTTACTACGCATCCCTCCAATACTAACACTGGTGTCAATGTCAGTCTTCGTGCTAAGAATGCTGTGGATAATGTGGTCCTGTCTCCTTCGCTGTCCATCCTCTGTCGGTGAAACAGCTTTCCTGCATGTCCATAAACAAAGAGCGTTTCTGTTGCTATGCAGACTGCGAGAATTTATGAAGTCTTTGACCCCACTGAGGACACTGGAGTTGGGGTGGGTGTTATGAGAAAAAAGCAATGGGGTAGGGGTGAGCGAGGTTTGGGGTGGGGTGGGGGTGGGGGTGGGGGGACTTAACCCAAATACAAACGCACGAAGATGTGCATGTGGTGTGGCAGGCGGTCCAGTACTCGCCAAACGAATATAATCAGGAAGAAAAAGAACAGAATGATGGGAATAACCGAATGGACATGGAAAATGTTTGCATTGCTGATAAAGATAACATTAACATAGATGGACTATGCACTGTTCGGACACGGAATGTTCTCAGAAAATATGTATTGTGGTTAGATAGCATTTCTCAGGCCATGTTTTTTTTTTCGACTCTTAATAACAATATCAGAGCAGAATTCTTTGATTTCTTTAATGCACAGTTTAATATATCTCACACTAGAAAATCAAACGTGCGTAAGATATTTGTTTTCCCTGTCATCAGCCTTTACAGTTTCATGATGATGATAATGATAATGATGACGGCGATGACGATGTTGATGATGATGATGGTGATGATGGTGATGATGATGATGATGATGATGATGATGATGATGATGATGATGATGATGGTGACGATGATGATGTTTGGATGATGATGATGATGATGATGATGATGATGATGATGATGATGATATTGTGTGTTTTACTGCTCTCCAGTTCTTATAGATTTAAATGGTGATCTTTTTTCCAGACAGAAGATTACGTCTTTACTGGTGATAAAAGCTAGCACTACAATCATCATCATCATCATCATCATCATCATCATCATCATCATCATCATCATCATCGTCATCATCATCATCACATCATCATCACATCATCATCATCACATCATCATCATCATCATCATCATCATCATCATCATCATCATCATCACATCATCATGGCCATCATCGTCGACGTCGTCGTTGTAATCGTCGTCATCTCTGTTGACATGATTTTGCTTACGAACTTACCAGTAAATGTTATTCACAAAAACCAAGAGACAGGTAACGTTTGATGGTCAAACAATTAAGCACCCGTCAGTTACAACAGAGAATATACCGTTCTAGTCACACTGACCACTGCTACTATGGAAGAAAAGAAACAAGAAATGCCAAAGTACAGAGTAATAATGACAAAACTACAGGGGAAGAAAAAAAAGTAAACAAACAAACAAACAACAGGAAAAAAAACTGAGGTGGTTCTTCTGAGTTAGTGTGGCTGACCCAAATCTATACTCACGTTAAGATCAGCCTTTGACAGGTATACCTCGTCGACTTCCACAGCAATGGCTAAGCACACCAACACACAGCCACCCAGACCTTCTCATCTAGTGACAGCCATTCCAAAACCTTAATGGTCCATTCCTTCCCACTACACTCACATCCCGCGGTCACTACCAAGATGGACTTCAAAGGTAGCCAAAGACCGCAGCACAAAGAAAACATTGACTGCAGCCCCAGCTATCAATTCTACGACCCACCATCAACCCTCTCAACCATCAATACCATGATGGGGAGGGAAGGAGGGAAGGAGGGGGGGGGGGGGCTCTGAAATCCGTTCGAAGATAAGCAGATCGATAGCACATGACCGACTGC
>CM065748.1:24881968-24884468 GCA_033310375.1 Conus canariensis | reverse complement strand
GCCAAGACTTTGACATGGTTGATGTTGTGTTGGGCATGGTTGAAGTGTAGAGCGACTGGTTTGGGCCGATGGTGGCGGATGTCGGCCAGGTGTTCAGAGATGCGCGTCTCAAGTGTGCGAGATGTCTCACCTACATAGATCTTACCGCACAGCTGACAGTGGATGGCATACACAATGTTGTGTCACCAGTCCATTCATTTTCTGCCACCTATCATCCAGCCATTTGCACTAGGATATGCTAAAACACAGTTTCAGAAAACGAAATCTGCATCTCATCTCAACTTTCTAAAACAATGCATTCGACTGCGAATCACCCCTCGCGGCTTCTCACTTTCTCACACCCCATCCGATCTTCATAACACCGCTCTTACCACTACCACTACAAGAATTCTATTCCAAGCCAGCCGTAGACTCATGTTGGCACATATCAAAACACTCAATTCATCCCTGGAATCTCTCTCCCGTCTTCTTCAACATTTCAAACAACAAACCACAATCATCATGCCCATAGCCACTGCTTCAAGACTCAGACAGCTCATCCATACACACAACCAGCTCATTCACAATCACTGCTACCAGATTAAGCAAGACAGGTTATCAAAATTACGAAACAAACACGAGGCAAACCCAGACCAGTTGAATCCCCCTACACACAAAACTGACCCTTCTATCACCCATGAGCAACACCGCCACCTTGTTCGCTGCATTCTTGATAATCTGACTCTCACCAATGATGAAAGATCAGTCCTGGCAAAAGGTCTGAAATTTATTCCCATTCAGCCTGCCACCAATAAATATCAAAACCACGTTGATGTTGAAAGATTCTTTAGAAAATTAAGATGGATGGCTGCACTTGACGGTGTGCCCAAGCCCCCTCTACCAGACAGCTCAGACATTTTTACCCACCTTTTTCGAACTCCAGTGCTTCGCCAGCCACCTCTTGACAAATCCACTGAAGTTGAACTCTACATCAAAAAGTGTAGAAAAGAAATCTCTCAAGTTAAATCCAAACCTGTCCGCAATTCCAACCTCTCACGGGATGAACAAAAAGCCCTTGAATCACTGAGACAAAGACAAGACATTGTCATCAAACCAGCAGACAAGGGTGGTGCAGTGGTGGTCTGGGACAAACAGTTGTACATAAAAGAAGCACACAGACAACTGTCAGACACAAATTTCTATACACCACTCACAGCATCACCCCTCCCCCAACACCAGAAACTCATCTCAACCACAGTTAAACAAGAAATCAAACACAACAACTTACCGAAGACAGCCAAACTCCTCATAATGACAGACACCAAACAACCCACCTTCTACCTGCTCCCTAAAATACACAAAACCAATACTCCCGGCAGACCCATAGTATCTGCATGCAGCTGCCCTACAGAACACATTTCACAGTACTTAGACTCTCTCCTCCAACCCATAGTACAAGGCCTCCCCACATACCTCAAAGACACTACACACACACTCAACATGATTAATTCATACAACACAGATCCCACTTTCAAACCCAGCCTCCTCTTTACCCTTGATGTCGTCTCTCTCTACACTTCCATCCCTCATGCTGATGGACTGAAGGCCCTCGCATTCTTTCTTAACAAACGGCCCCCCAACCAACAACACCCTCCCACAGCTACACTAGTCAGACTTGCAGAATTAGTCCTCACCCTCAATACTTTTGAATTCAACAACCACACATTCTCACAAATCAGTGGTGTTGCTATGGGAACCAAAATGGGACCATCCTATGCCTGCCTCTTCATGGGACACCTAGAACACCGCCTACTAACCTCTTACACAGGCCCAACACCAGAGCTCTACAAAAGATACATAGATGATGGATTGGGAGCCACATCCATGCCAGAACATGACCTCCAGAATTTCCTCAACTTTGCACAGACCTTCCATCCATCCATCCAGCTGACCTACACCATTTCACAGTCAGTTAATTTCCTGGACATCACTATCTCCCTCAAAGATGGACTGCTTCAAACCTCAGTCTTCTACAAACCTACTGATGCGCACTCATACCTGGACTACACATCTTCCCACCACCAGTCCACTAAAAATAGCATTCCATATTCTGAATTCCTTCGCCTACACAGACTGTGCTCTAGCGAAGAGGATTTCACTATACAAGCAGCCAAAATGTCTGATTTTTTCACCAACCGTGGATACCCTAGTGCCGTCATCAGTGATGCTCTCAGCCGCACTGCAGCTAAATCCAGAACATCTACTCTGGAAACTAAACCTCCCAAAGAGACAGACAGACCCACTGCCTGCCTTCTCTTCCATCCTCACAATCTGCCCATCTGCAGGATCCTGAAGTCTAACTGGCACATAGTAGAAAACCATAAACCTGCCTTTGAGACCACACCAATGATCACTTTCAAACGTGACAAAAACCTCAACGACCTACTGGTGCGCTCTAAGCTGAACAAAATCTCAACACCTAAGCCACCAGGTACTTTCCCCTGCTCAAAACCCAACTGCA
>CM065748.1:24856968-24869468 GCA_033310375.1 Conus canariensis | reverse complement strand
GGTTCAGTGCTTATTGTGTCACCTGGTAGGAAAACCGGCAGACAAGGGTGAAATCATCACCTCCCTTTCCAAAAGTTGGAGGGAAAATATTTTCTTTCGTGGATATAATTAGTGCCGCCTTCTCTCTCTCTCTCTCTCTCTCTCTCTCTCTCTCTCTCTCTCTCTCTCTCTCTCTCTCTCTCTCTCTCTCTTCATTGGCAGCTCATTAGCTGTTGATGTCATTACTGTTGTTGTCGGGATATTAATGTAGGCTATTTTCCGACATGCATGGTAACAGTGTTTTCGTCGTACAAGAGCGCAAGACTACGAAGAACACAACCCCCAAACTAAGCAGAAGTAGCTGCGTATTTACTGAGGTTCAAACTTTGACAGAAGGCTGCTTCTTTGTCAATATTTCTTCACAGACTCCCCTGGTAGCTCTGTCTCTGTCTCTGTCGTCTCTGTCTCTCTCTCTCTCTCTCTCTCTTCTCTCTCTCTCTCATCTCTCTCTCTCTCTCACTCTCTCTCCTCTCTCTCTCTCTCTCTCTCTCTCTCTCTCTCTCCTCTCCGACACACACACATACATCGCACATCTTCATGACTGATTAACCCTTTTATTATCAGTAATACTGGTACATGATTAGCAAGGACTTGAACCTTCAGAATCTGAACTGCCTTTAACAATAAGACTCACACAAGTCATTATCGGTGGGAATAAAAGGTTAAGACACATTAAACAATCAATCTAGTCGTAGTGAAAAGAATTCTAGGGTATATCTTTGAGCATCAAAGCAGTGGGGCTGGTACTTGGCTGTCATTATGGATTACCAAAGACTGGAGACGTATTGATGCCAGCTCTTTAACAGCGCACAGGAACAATTTCCGGAGCAATAGCTATCATAGTCTAAGTTGGAAAAACAACAACAACAAAAAAACCTCTACTGTCAGCGAAATGAACCATTCAGATTTACAGTTGCCACCGAAAGACATAACCATCAAATTCGTCCTTACATTCAATTTATGGCACTGTCATGAGGGTGTAGTAAAAGGCATGGACGGGAAGAACAATGCACGAAGAAAAGTTAAACGTAGAACAAGCTCTTACTCTAAAACCATAATCAAATCCTTTAATCATCGATACTAGCAACGGTTACCAGTCCTGGCTGAAAGGGATGTGGCCGAGGGGTGGGGGTGGGGGTGGGTTGGGGTGGGGATTGATGGCCGCTTCATTACTAACAGGCTGATGGTACACAGTTGATGGCAGGAACCATACCCTTCACGAAACGGATGACCGCCTTCCATGTCCAAAGTCACTTCTGTCGTCTTTGTCTGTCTGTCTGTCTGTCTGTCTGTCTGTCTATCTGTTCTGTCTTCTTCTCTCTCTCTCTCTCTCTCTCTCTCTCTCTCTCTCTCTCTCTCTCTCTCTCTCTCTCTCTCTCTCTCTCTTCTGAGTGACGGACAGCCTGTTTTCATAACACGTAGACCAGCACTCCACCAATTCTGATCCTGATCCAAGACCAACTGTTCAAACTCTCCGTTATTCTACAAACACATGTGCGCACACGAGATCGCAGAGTTTATCTCCGACAGTATTTGCCTACAGGTTCCCACCACACTGTGTATACTACCTGCTAGGTCAACGGCAGAGCTTTACCAAAAAAAAAAAACAAAAAAAAAAACAAGATGAGATTTACGTTCCATCAGCATGGGACTGTTCAAACCAAGGTGTTGCCTAGTGGCTGAAGTCTGTAGGCTGTGGGACAATTTACCAAATAAATTACCCGTGCTGACGTATCAGGCAGAAAATGAAACATTCATGTGTGCAGACTGCACGGTTGGCAAAAACTAAGCTGCCTTGGGATCAGAAGTTCTGACCGATATTCGAAGAAAAAAGAAACAGTCTTCCAACAGAACAGATCGTCAACACTAAGAGACAACAAAAGCTCCTGAACCTCTAACCGTGTCACTGGGTATGTGTGATTGCTAGCCAGTCACCTATTAAGGTGATCAAAAGCATAAGGGTGTACCTCATGGCGTAAACTATCAGCATGCTGGTGCCTTTATATGGAAAACTGTGGCGCTGACCGGAATACTATATGGACAAATGTAATCAATTCTGCTCTCTCTCTCTCTCTCTCTCTCTCTCTCTCTCTCTCTCTCTGTGTGTGTGTGTGTGTGTGTGTGTGTGTGTGTGTGTGTGTGTGTGTGTGTGTGTGTGTGTGTGTGTGTGTCTGTAGGTCCTCAGGAAAGAAAGAGTAGGAGCTGGCTTCTCTGACGATAAAGATTGTTGCGAAACATCTCTTTTGATTTCTGTCGTAATTTGTGCCCTGGCCAATTCAATTTGGAGCTCTTGGCATGTACTTATCATGGCTTTTGAAACATAATGTGAGTAACGTACTTGATATTTATTCATTGAACAGCCTACAATAACCACACCAGAACCCGTATGTCATTAGTAGTAACGAAGATACAAAGTTCCTGGAAAAGGTCCTGCATACCACTAGCAGATGGACACCATACTGCAGACTACACGCATTGCTCTTCAATCCAACGACCACATCTAAATCCTCTGCATCACCAGTCCTACAAATCGTCGCACAACAGACAGGTGAAAGACGTACTGTTGACTAAATGTATTTCCCTTCAATCCAACGAACCAAACCTGAACCCACTGTGTCACCAGCACTGGCCTAGTACAAGGACCTCCACGAGACAGACGGTCTGTTTTCATTCCTACTTAGTCTGGCACTTCACCCTGACAGAGTGTGGCCCAAGACCAACAATTCCAGCCTCCGTTCTCCAGAGATTCTCCAGCATGTCACTGTCGGCTCCACGGCTTGTCTGCAGTTTGCTAACCACGCGGATGTTGTGAGAATTCAAACATTGCTGTACTAAATTATTCCTGTATGAAGACGAATTATGGAAGTTTAAGGAGACATTCCAGTCCCTGGACAGCGTGACTGTCAAGAGGAGCGTGGCTGTGAAAAGAAAGGTACCAGCCTTCCCCCAGCATGTGTGTTGACTACACAAACACTCAGCCAGGAAGACCATCAAAACTCCGAGTCAGCACACATCTCTGAGGATTCCAGAACTCCTGTAATTGTGAGACAGACGTCTTTCTGTCGGGTCATTACTGACACGGGGGAACAGTTCAAGGCACCTTGCAGGGTCGTGCTCATTCCTTATGCTGGACACCTGCTACGCTGTCTGGAATGCCGTTTGAGGCAAATTAATCAGCCAGGGTCAGTCCACCCCAGAGCTCTCTCTCCCATACAGACACACACACACACACACACACACACACACACACACACACACACACACACACACACACACACACACATACTAGCCACTGCACCCTCTCTCCCTCCCTCTCTGTTTTTCTTCTCCCCCTCTCTCTCTCCCGCCCTTCCACCCTTCTCTCTCTCCCTCCCTCCTCCTCCTCCTTCTCTCTCTCTCTCTCTCTCTCTCTCTCTTCTGTATGTATGTATAAATACGTATGTATGCATATGTACATATGCATGTAGGTATGCTTGTGCGTGTGTGCGTGCGTGTTTGTGCGTGCGTGCGTGCGTGCGTGCGTGCGTGCGTGCGTGCGTGCGTGCGTGCGTGCGTGCGTGCGTGCTGTGTGGTGTGTGTGTGTGTGTGTGTGTGTGTGTGTGTGTGTGTGTGTGTGTGTGTGTGTGTGTGTGTGTGTGCGTGTGAGAATGAAGCCTGGTTTTACTTCACCAGTATCTGTCACGTGACTATCCCAGAAACAATCAGAGTATACGAGCCCCGAGAGAAGGAACACTGGGAACGATGTGTTCACAACACGTTCCTCTCATGCTCAATGTTGACGTCAACGTCATTTTTCATGCTGAAAATGTCGATATCGTCGTCCAATGTCCCTAGCCATCAAATGTCTCTTGGTGAAACAACTTCCTGCACGTGAACAAACAAACCGTGGTGTTTTTTTTTTTCTTTTATTCTTGTTCGGGAGACCGCATGCATTCATTAAAGTGTTGACCCTGGTGAAGAGAATCGTAGATGTGGCGAGTGATAAGCACGAGGTAGGACCTGTAGCCAGATACCAACAAAAAACAGTACACACATTGTATGAAAAGCAATCCAAACACAGCCAGATAAACATAAAGACATGCTGAAATAAGGTCAACGAAAGCAAAACAAAAATTAATAAATAAATCAATAAATAAAAAGCTAAGCTATGAAAACATTTCTGAACACAACAGGAGCCGAGCTGGCCCTGGATATTCAGCGTAGCTGGCCGAAGTCGTCCATGATTACACTAAGAAACACTTCTTCTACTACATACATCAACGACTTCATGCTTATATGTACCACACCCAAACGATGTCGCCCAGGCCTTTAAATCCGGTGACAGCCACTCAAGAGCCTCAATCGTCCATTCCGTCCGCCCAGACTCACATCCAGTGGTCACCATCAAGACGTACTTAAAAGGTAGCTACAGACCGCAGCACAAAGGAGACATTGACTGAAGCCCCAGCTATCAGTTCTACGACCACCATCAACCCTCTCAACCATCAATACAAACGAACATTTCCAAATCCCCGGTGAAGGGTTCTGAAATCCGTGTCAAGACAAGCGGATCGATCGTACATGACTGACTGCAAGGGCCACCCTTCTGTCGACTGAAAACCGAATTTCAAAAGTCCTCAGTATTGACCCACAAAAGGTCTGGGTCTGCTGGACAGGTGAGGCGATCTGTTTTCATCAAACTGAGCCTGGTAGGGTCTGATCACTTCGCATTTGATGGGGAAGAAGGGGGTCGGGTAAAGAGGGGGGAGACACATGGGATGGAGGTGGAGGGGTGTGTTGTCATGTTCTGGGGGTTGAAGAGTAGGGTGGAGTCATCGTGTTTGTATTCCGATGTTGACAGCATTATAAGGTAGGTGTAGAAGAGAGAGAGAGAGAGAGAGAGAGAGAGAGAGAGAGAGAGAGAGAGAGAGAGAGAGAGAGAGAGAGAGAGAGAAAGAGAGAGAGAGAGAGCGAGAGCGAAAGAGAACGAGAGGGGAGAGAGAGAGAGAGAGAGAGCGAGAAAGAGAGAGAGAGACAGACAGACATACAGAGAGACAGACAGACAGACAGACAGACAGCGATTCATCCTGTTAACACACTGTTCTCTTGCCTTTCAGATCAGTTTTAGCAACAGAAGGGTGTAATAGGTATTATTGAGCGTAATAAGGACAGGGACGTGAATCCTTTATCAACACAAACAAACAACTGGATTTGGAATGCACAATCCCATCTGCAAAAAGACCCACAGATACACATGCATGCTATCACAGATAGGTGTATATCGGTAGATAGCATACACCGACAGAATGGCAGACTGTTCTTTAGGAGTTAAAGGTCACTGATGTCAGAAGAAAAAAAAAATCACACATACACATTTTTGCCTCTGATAGCCAGTCGGCGTATGATGGTTCATTTGCTGTAGATATAAGCTGGGGTATAAGCAACAGAGCTTTGTTTCTCCTAGATGATGACGAACGTTGTCGGTATTGAATTGCAAATAGCCTGTTCATCAGGGATGCTGGAACAGACTAGAGAAAAACAAAAGAACAACAAATGAAGCCTACATATACTCTTATAAGAAGTGTGCCGTGTGCATGCGTGCGTGAGTGCGTACGTACATGCGTGCGTGGGTGTGCGTGCGTGCGTGCGTGCGTGCGTGCGTGCGTGGGTGTGCGTGCGTGCGTGCGTGCGTGCGTGCGTGCGTGCGTGCGTGCGTGCGTGCGTGCGTGTGTGTGTGTGTGTGTGTGTGTGTGTGCGCGTGTGTGTTTGAAGCTAGATATGCAATTATTCTTTATAATTTCTGCCTCTTGTACTCTCGCCAACACAGATTAGTGCAAAACTTTCTTTGTTGTTTGTTTGTTTGCTTATGTGTTTGTTTGTTTTTGTTACCGCACTTCACTTCCATCCTCCTCTGTAAACTCCGCCTCAGGATATCACCTTCACATGTCCATAAATCTTCGTGGCTGTATCTCTCTCTGTCTGTCTGTCTGTCTGTCTGTTCTGTCTGTCTGTCTGTCTGTCTGTCTGTCTCTCTCTCTCTCTCTCTCTCTCTCTCTCTCTCTCTCTCTCTCTCTTCAGTATGACACCCTAAAGGAGGGAATACGCAGCAAAACAAAAATCCACAGCATGGTATTGTTCCATTGATTTCTCTTCAATGGAAGCACTGCATAATTATTCAAAAATTTGTGTATTGTCAACTTTGTTCGTGTGTGTGTGTGTGTGTGTGTGTGTGTGTGTGTGTGTGTGTGCGTGCGTGCGTGCGTGCGTGCGTGTGTGCGTGTGTGCGTGTGTGCGTGTGTGTGTGTGTGTGTCTGTATTCTCACGCACATCAGTAGA
This sequence comes from Conus canariensis, assembly GCA_033310375.1. NCBI lineage: Eukaryota > Metazoa > Mollusca > Gastropoda > Neogastropoda > Conidae > Conus > Conus canariensis. The sequence goes on along the minus strand of CM065748.1, from coordinate 24,863,114 downwards.
AAGAGCTCATTAATCCGATCCTTATCAGCGTTTTGAAAACTTTCACATCATAAAAACATTGACAATTTTTGCAACGTACGAAATGTTTAAGGAAAGGAAATGCTACTCAGCATCGTGCTGCCTTCTATTATGCTAGGATTCATGTTCCACCATAAGCCAGTACTATGAACAATACACCATAGATCATGAAGGGAGATGACACGCTTCTGCAACTTCACTGGTTAGATAGAGGTCTCTTGTTCATATCATTGGCAATCACAACGTTTGAAGCAAAACGCACGGTGGGACGTTGTTCAGGTGGAAGAGATGTTGGCAAAAGTAGTTTCAACGTGTGGGTGTCATGACAAACGAGCAAATGTATGCTGAAAATTAAGTTGAATATGTTCTCTCACGACGTGTGGAGGGTGTGGTGCACAGAAGTGGTCAGGGACTGCACAAGTGTAAGGGACCTGAGAAAGGTGAAACAGTGGGACATGAGGCGTGATCCTGTTCCCCTCATGGTCATCTACATTAATACATGTGTGAGGAGAGAGAGAGAGAGAGGGAGGGAGAGAGGAGAGAGAGAGGAGAGAGAGAGAGGAGAGAGAGAGAGAGAGAGAACTCAGAAACCCTTTTTTGGATCAATAATCAAGGAGAGAGGAGAGAGAGAGAGGAGGGGGAGAGAGAGAGAGAGAGAGGAGAGGAGAGAGAGAGAGAGAGAGAGAGAGAGAGAACTCAGAAACCCTTTTTGGATCAATATCAGGAGAGAGAGAGAGAGAGAGAAGAGAGAGGAGAGGAGAGGAGAGAGGAGAGAGAGGAGTGAAGGAGAAAGGAGAGAGAGAGTGAGTGAGGTATAGAACTCAGAACACAGAAATCCTGTTTTGGATCAATAATCAAGGAGGAGAGAGAGAGAGAGAGAGAGAGAGAGAGAGAGAGAGAGAGAGAGAGAGAGAGAGAGAGAGAGAGAGAGAGAGAGAGAGAGTAGCAAGGTGAAATCATACTTTTTTTTTTCTTTCCGTTGTCCGAAGATGTTAATCTAAAACGTTTTGAAAATCATGTTTGATTTTAAAACTTCGCCGAAAAGTATATGAGATCCACTGAAGTCTGTCATGTAGACATAACCAGTTTCCCGAGTAGTTTGTCAGTGTCACGGTTAGCCTGCAAGGTCAGACTTGTCCTAAACCTTGAGTTATTGTCCAGCGCTATGGAAGGATAGGAATCACAGACCATACATAATTCAGCAGACTTTTTCCCCAGCATGGGAGGCTAACACCATCTAGTGACTAGTCTATGGCAACCAGGGAAGATTAGTATTGAAATTTACACATGCATACATACATACACACATACATACAATCATATATACATAGATACATACATACATGCATGCATACATACATGTATATGTCAATACACAAATACAGATGGTTAGGTAGATAGATCAATACAGAGAGAGAGAGAGAGAGAGAGACAGAGAGAGAGAGAGAGAGACAGAGAGAGAGAGAGAGAGAGAGAGAGAGAGAGTGAGAGAGAATCGACATCTTCCTTTGTCGAGGTGCTTCCCTCCTCAGCTCCTTCCCCCTTTCAGCAAGTGTTGTAGACATCCTCATCGATAGCTGCCAGTGATGTGGAGGAAAACCAGCTGGGGTCATCCAAAGATGAAGATTTTCTTTATTCTCCTGTTGCACTGCCGTCTTTTCTTCTCTACTTTGGCTCTCTGTTTTGAAGGTATTCATTAACTACATTCCCCATTGATCTTTGATATTAGCTGTGACACATATCCTCAATATTTGTTTCGATCTCTTCGTGCTTACGTAGAATTTCCCTTTTAAAAATTAGTTTCGTTTGTTTGGTTGGTTGGTTGTGAGCTTGTTTGTTTCCTTTCGGGCAAACATTTTTTTTTTTACACACAAGGACACCTTGTCTCTTACAGCGAAAGCCACGATCAGCTGTCATCCCATCCGCCAGGGGTAAACAACCTTATATTACCGACCTCCAGACGTGGCGACCTCAGTGTCGATATCCTGAGCTTGATGTCCCCTTGAGAAATAGCGCCGTAAATTCTGTCCAGAAAACCTGCCCTTGATGAGGATATAGCACGTACCTGGCAACATGTTGTATTGTCGCTGTCATTGTCGTCATTGTAATCATCAACACAATGTTCATTCTTATACCGCCAATAATGTTAAACCACTGAATAAACTTCACATTTCTATCTGTGCCAACACATCTGCTACAGAGGAAAAATCAAGATGCAAAGCATATAATCTTGAATACAGGTACTTTCTGAGATATTCTATAAAGAAGAAAAATCATTTTGGGCCGTTATAGCCGTTAGCAACGGGTTTTCTGGTAAACAAAAACAAAACAAACAAAAACAACAACAACAACAACAACAACAACAACAAAACATCGGGCATCACCCGTGACCCATAATGAACATACGTACACATTTTCAGAAAGATCGGCCCAGAAGTTTTGTCTGGAGCGAGTGGAACACATTTTGACCACGGACAGACACACAGACAAACAGACAGACAGACACAGACAGCAGTTTTTCGTTCCCATTGTGAAGTACTCCCTGTTGTATAAGAACCGGGAGTACAAAATTGTAAAGAGGGATGACATTGCAAAAGACAAGGAAATATGGTCTTGCCGCTGATACGGTGTAGGTATGCCCTCATGATCATTAAGACGCCAACAGAGCGATGCAGCCTGAAAAAGGTAGGATGACAACAGGACGAAGGCTGAAAGCAACGTTTGGCAGTTCTGTACACAATCTCCATTCGTGTTCCAAGGAGCAGACATAACATGTTTCCCTGGCGGATGTTGTAACTGGAGGATATTAGATCAGAATATCGGCTATATACTGCTGTGAATTCTGACGCCCATAGGAGTTGTTAAACTTGCAGTCTGAATTATGTCTTCTTGGACAAAGCATGGATTTAAAGAGAGAGAGAGAGAGAGAGAGAGAGAGAGAGAGAGAGAGAGAGAGAGAGAGAGAAAGAGAGACAGAGACAGAGAGACAGAGAGAGGGATGAAGCGGAAGAGGGGAAGGGAGGAGGGAGCAAATAGAGAGAGAGAGAGAGAGGGAGAGAGAGGGAAAGAGAGGGAGAGAGAGAGAGAGAGAGAGGAGAGACAGAGAGAGAGAGAGAGACAGAGACAGAGACAGAGAGGCAGAAATAGATGACGTAATCGAACTAAACAGTGCAGTGGTTGAACATTCTCGAAGCGCGCGCGCACACACATACACACACACACACACACACACACACACACACACACACACACGCACACACACGCACGCACGCGTGCACGCGCACACAGACACAGGCACACACACACACACACACACACACACACACACACACACACACACACACACACACACACACACACACACATACACACATGCATGCATGCATGGACTTACCATTTGGATTCAGCAACATTTATGAGAGTATGACAAACATCGTGACAGTTGGTATGTTGTTTTTGTTTTCGTTGTTGTTGTTGTTATTGTTGTTGTTGTTGTTTCTACTGTTGATTCCCCCCCCCCCCCCCCCCCCCCCTTGAAATTGTGGTGCGAATAATACTGTTGATATAGAAGACACAGAGAGGAGAGAGAGAGAGAGAGAGAGAGAGAGAGAGAGAGAGAGAGAGAGAGAGGTAAGCGTAGAAAAATAAGGCAACCCCCCTCCCCCCCCCCCCCCCCCCTGAAAAAAAAAGAAATGAATCAACAGACAAATACGGAGACCTACACCCAGACACAAGACTGACACAGAAGAAAACCAACAGTCCAGGAAATAGGGGTGAGATTACATCCATCAGATACAGGCCGGCCAGACCCATTCTGCCTTTGATGTGTCATTGGTCATCCGTCTGACTGGCCTGTTAGACAGCCCTCCTGTCTTCACCCTGATCCCTCTCCCCTCCACTACATACAGTCTCTCTCTCTCTCTCTCCCCTGTGTGTGTGTGTGTGTGTGTGTGTGTGTGTGTGTGTGTGTGTGTGTGTGTGTGTGTGTGTGTGTGGTGTGTGTGTGACCTTCTATCTCCCTCCTCTCTCTCTCTCTCTTCTCTCTCTCTCTCTCTTTCTCTCTCTCTCTTTTGCTCTCTTTTTTTCTTTTTCTCTCTCTGCCCCCCCCCCCCTCTCTCTCTCTCCTTTTCTCTCTGCTGGAAGCACAGACAATTCCCTGTGAAGGCATATTTAGACAAAATGAAATAAAGATTAAATGTGAGAGTGAGGGAGTGAAAGGGAGACAGTGAAGGACAGAAAGAGGGGGGGGGGGTTGAGACAGAAAGAGAGAGTGAGATAGAGAGAAAGAGAGAGAGAGAGAGAGAGAGAAAGAGAGAGAGAGAGAGAGAGAGAGAGAGAGAGAGCCAGCCAGACAGACTGACAGATGGGCAGCCAGCCAAAGCCAGCCAGATAGAATGCAGGCATGTAAGCTGGCAGGCAGACATGCAAGCAAACAAACCAAAGACAGACTGGCAGACAGAGACACAGACGGAGAGACAGAGAAACTGTCAGATGGATGGACGAATAGAGAAAGATTTATGGAGAGAGAGAGAGAGAGAGAGAGAGAGAGAGAGAGAGAGAGAGAGAGAAAACAGACAGACAAACAGACAGACAGACCAACAGACAGGCAGACAAACAACAGATAGGCAGACAGACACACAGGCAGTCAGACATAAAGAGAGAGCGAGAGAGAGGAGAGAGAGAGAGAGAGAGAGAGAGAGAGAGAGAGAGAGAGGAGAGAGAGAGAGAGGACTCTAGGACTGACTGTGGCGATTAATTTAGCTAAAATGGTATTCCAGACAGCTTAGCAAGTGTCCAGAATAAGAAATAAGCAGAACCCTTTTGTGTCTCCTGGACTGCTCCCGCGTGTGACGGATGATCTCACAAGGCCCCTCTCACAATGAAAGGAGTTGTTTTTTTGTATCCCTAGAGAAGTGTGGGGGCTCGTAGTGTTGATGGTCTTTCAGGTCGAATGCTTATTTGGTCGACACAAGAAGCGGAAGGCTGGAAATCTTATTTAAAGCCACACTTCCCTTGACAGTCATGCACTCTAGGGACAGAGCTGTCTCATTCACTTCCATAGCTAGTCTCCCCCGGGAATAATTTGGTAAACCATTGTTTGAGCCCATATACACATCGTGGTTTCGGAGCGGTTGATAATATGTACGGGAGACAAGATTCGTTGTCTTGATGTACTCTGGAGAATGGAAGTCTGAATGGTTGATCTTTGGCCAGACTCTGTCAGGGTGAAGTGCCAGACTAAGTATAATGAAAGCAGACTGCCTGTCCCTGTGGGCCACCACGTGCTGAGTGAGTGCTGGTGACACAGAGGTTTTAAGATGTGGTCATTGGATTGAAGGGCCAATAAATTCAGTCAACAGTGTGGCACTGAGCTGCTTGTAATGGAATGGTTTTCATGAGCTCGTCAAGGGCTGGGCATTTTCGTTAGTGCTGGTGACTTTGCGGTTGTATTGTGACTGTCTGATCTATTGAGGGTTGCTTTATTAACGATTTCGTTTAAGTATGGCGCCCTTTGTTCTCATTGCGAAACAATTTCATTGGCCACAAATCGTCCTGCTTTGGGCACCAGTTAAGGCACAAATGCAAACATGTTTCAATACACGATTAATCTTCAGTTCTTTCCCTTGAATTTCGATCACCGGTGATCGACGGTTTTCTTCCCAGAATTATGGTATTTAAAACAACATTTGTGTTATCTGACGCAACGTATCGCCTAAAAAACCCGAAATAGACACATTCATCACAAAATAGTATTGTTTTAGAAATAATGTGCAGAATGTTACGAAAAATAGAACATCCATCATGTAAAATGCAAAAATCTCAAAAACTGTTGAGAGTTAAGTGCTATACAGCTAGAGGAGGATTATGATCGTACTGATGACAGCGAACAGTGTTGCGTTTACGTGCAATTCTCGATGAAATCAACCTGATTGATATGTGCTAAATGCCAAGTGACGACTTATATGTTAGATGTCGATTTGTCAAAGAGATATAATGAAGGAGACAAAGTTAAATCTGGAGACAAGATCTCCAACTTGCCACGCACTAACGAGTGTCTAGCGAAAGGAACCAGGGAACAGTTTATATTTACTGAACAGCTGCACACCACAGGATATTCTCTGATCTTG
>CM065748.1:24849468-24851968 GCA_033310375.1 Conus canariensis | reverse complement strand
GCAGCAGAACGTTTTTTGCTTTTTTCTTTTAGCACTCTGTTGAAAATGTGAAGAGTGGAAATAAGGGGAGCTGCACAGCAAAGGGGGTGTGCGGGTGGGGAGATGGTGAGGGTGAGGAGGAGTGGTAGAGGAAGGGAATGGAAGAGAGAGGGGGTTGGGGAGAGAGAGACAGTAAGGGATGTGAGAGGAGTCAAACTACTACTGTGATTGTTATCGTATACTTCATCAACTTGAGACAATGCAGTTCTCGCAAGGAGATGGTCACATGTAAATATAACCTGACTGAACTTAAAACCTTGCTTATTTACATAATATCAATATCACCAAATATGACAAAAGTGAACATTTGTCATTGTGTGTGAATCAAGCAACTGAAGCCACGTGAGGCCAGGAAACCAAGCAGCCTTACTTCTTTCCACAATATAACAGTTAGAATACAATACGTACACATTATCAGTTCACCTCTACGACCTAAAACACAAATCGATAGCATAGACACAAATAGTGAGGTCCAAAAAGAACGTGTCCAATGAAAGAAAGGTCAAGACTTATGATGAGTAGAATGACGACGCACATTTGAAACAGGTCTGGACAAAACGTACACCTGGCTAAAGACTAGGAGAGGGAAGGCGGTATCCTTTCGGCTAGGACTCGCCCACAAGATAATGTCTCTAGGGACCGAAAGCTTACTTGGATACAGCTTTCCATACAGTTTACAACCGCCCTCCTCCTCCCTCCCGCCTATCCCCACCACTACCCCCTTTCTCCATTCTCTCCAGTTTCTGTATTACTTCCCCTTTCATCCCACATGAAATGTTGAGTGTAAAGAGAAAACCATATCTCTCGTTCATATATACAGGCTATGGAGGAAAACAAAAGGATCAATTCGTTTGGATAATGAATAATAAATGATTCTACGTAAACAAATCTTAAATAAATGTTAGCGAACCGCCCAGAGAACGTGGACAAACGAGTCACAAGACGAAACACAACTAGTTTCGACCTCTTAGGTCTTCATCAGGTGAGACATTAACGAATAAAACAATGAAAATTCACTTAGCTTTGATCGCTTCAGATCACTTCGTAGGGTTCAGCGCAAGGAAGAAGGCGTTGAATGAGAACGAGGCTGTTGGAAGGGAAATAGTGAGCGAGTCAAAGTCGTAATGAAGATAATAATATTACTGATAGGAATACTAATAATGGTCAAAATACTGAGAGAAAAAAAAAAAAAAAGGGACAAGATTACTACCAATCTGTGTCAATAAGTATGGGTATGGAGAAAGGAGAGTGGGTTAGAGGATTCTTAAACAGCAGGGTTGCCGTGGCAACAGTCCCAGAGGCGAAGGCGATCGTGATGTCAATGCCAGTGGTAGTATCAATACTAGCAATAGTATTACTGAATGATACTGCTAACAACGATAGTGAAGGTTAAGGTAATGAAAGCATGATACAGAAATATATTTAGAAAATACATTTTTATAATAATCAAATAAATAAATAAATGAAACATTAAAAATAATAATAAATTAAAAAATCAGTAAATAATAATAATAATAATTTTAAAAAAATAATAATAAAATAATAATAATAATGATAATAAATGCATAAATAAGATAGCTATAAGTTGTGTGAGGTGAATAGTGGGAGATAAGGTAGTATGTGTGTGTGTGGTGGGAGGATATTATGGGCTGAGATTGAAGTGGTGGGTTGGTACATATTACTTTAAGGTGTAGATGCTATCAGGGTGGAGGGAAGAAGGGGATGGGTTTACGTACTAACTGGGGGAGGGGGAGGGGCAACATATTCACACCTATACACAATCTCTCTCTCTCTCTCTCTCTCTCTCTCTCTCTCTCTCTCTCTCTCTCTCTCTCTCTCTCTCCCCCCTCCCCCCTTTCACGACCAACGATAAAGGAGCCAGCATTCTATTTATTATTGTGTGTGTGTATGTGTGAGTGTGAGTGTGTGTGTGTGTGTGTGTGTGTGTGTGTGTGTGTGTGTGTGTGTGTGTGTGTTCCATTTGTAATATCAGCCTTATTCATTGGTTACCCCCACCTCCACCCCCAGCAACCGCCATATCCACCAACACCCCTACACACATCATTACTAGGGCAGGGGGAGGGGGGAGTAAGTCGATTGATGTAGCAAATGGAGAGACTCAGAGAGTGTAGGAAAAGGGAAGATGATGATAGCTGCAACCTATGTCTGAGGTAAACAGAGGGAGGTAGGGTGGTATGGGTGTGTGTAGGTGGGGGATATTTCAGGCTGGAGCTGCAGAGATGGAATGGTACATACTACTTTTGGACGTTGATGCCATGAGGGTGGACGGTGCCCAGTTTGGCAATGAGATGAGATTCCTGCATAAGGCGTTCCAAGCTGTCACTCTTAGATTGCCAAAGTGCCAAGACTTTGACATGGTTGATGTTGTGTTGGGCATGGTTGAAGTGTAGAGCGACTGGTTTGGGCCGATGGTGGCGGATGTCGGCCAGGTGTTCAGAGA
>CM065748.1:24836968-24844468 GCA_033310375.1 Conus canariensis | reverse complement strand
TGTGGGTTTTTCTGCCCCGACCGGCTCCTACCAGAGTTGAATTTGCTGCGGACTCAGTTGGGAAGACTGGGACCACACAGTCGAGTTTCATCCACTTAATGGATGCGTTTCTGAGAGTGTTGCTCAAATGTCCTGACCAACACTGCAGGTGGCTGTATCTCTCGGGCCTGGTTGACGCCGGGATTCGTATATTATGAAAGGAAGCGTAGAGTACACCCCTGTCATGTAGTCTCAGACCGAAATGGAAATCCGTAGCATCATCTTAATCATCCTCATTCTCATAGATCAGCATAAAAAAAATGTCTCAAATTCTGTGGCCCTTCATGCCCTGCTCTCATGGTGACCTCAATTTTGATGTCCTCTCCACGTCTGTGGCCTTGCTTTGGTTCCGTCGGGGTCGCCGGTATCGGCGGGTCCATGGGGGCTATCGTTGGACGGACGTGGTGGCGCCCTCCGGAGGTAGAGCTCACTCGCGCCGTCTCCGCGACTAAGCAATTATTGTCGTCAGTAGGGGGCTTAGTAGGTGGTGTCCTGCGTATGTTAGATCAGAACAGGCGCCACTGAACACCACCGAAGTGACTCGGCAGCAGTGCACTGTCTCCTCCGGTGGGTTGTCTCTTGACGACTTGACATTGACTGCTTCCTGTGGATTGCTGGTGCCGGGGCTGCGGCGGGGCCGACCGGGCTGTGGCTGTGGACGGGGTGTCGGAATGAGCGGCGTGGGTGCACTGCCTCTGAGGTGGCGCAGAAATTGGGACAGCAAAAAAAAAAAAATTAAAAAAAATTTTTAAAAAATAAAAAAATTTAAAAAAATGATGGAAGAGCCTCCACCTTGCCCCTGATACAATGTAGGAATCCCCTGATGATCTGGCAGAACATTGCCACTTGAAGAATGCAGCACGACAAGAGAATGATAGCCGAGAGTGTCATTCATACTTCTATCGACATCTATCTGTGTTCCAAGAATCAGACTAAGTGGCCTCATGTTTATGGTCAGGCAGAAACAGTGTTTCTTCATCGAAGGGACTCAGCTGCAGTGGAGTGTCTCCATCTGGTGGGTTGCCTCTTGCCGACTTGACATTCACTGCTCTATGTGGATTGCCGAAGCAAGGGTTGCAGTGGGCCTGTGGGCTGATGGGGGGGGGGGGGGGGGGGGGGGGGGAGTGGAGCTCGGAATGAGCGGCGCGGATGCAACGCCATTGCAGTGACAGAGAAGATGGGACACAATCCAAAGAAAAAGAAACGTGTTTCTTTGGTAGAGGGCTGAAATGGAGGATACTACATCAGGATGTTGGCTATAACTGATGTGATAACAGTTTCATACTTTACTATCTTAGTTGCGTCTCTTTAGATCGAGTACGAATTTGAGAGAGAGAGAGAGGAGAGAGACGAGAGAGAGAGAGAGAGAGAGAGAAGAGAGAGAAGACAGACAGACAGACAGACAGACAGACAACAGAGACGAGAGAGAGAGAGAGAGAGAAGGAGAGGAGAGAGAGAGAGAGAGAGAGAGAGAGAGACAGACAGACAGACAGACAGACAGACAGACAGAGACAGAGAGAGAGAAGAGAGAGAGAGAAGAGAGGAGAGAGAGAGGGGGACAGCAGACAGCAGACAGACGACAAAGACAGAAGACAGAGACAGAGAAGAGAGACGAGAGAGACAGAGAGAGAGACAGAGACAGAGAGAGCAGAGAGAGCAGAGAGAGATAGATAGAGAGAGAGAGAGAGAGAGGAGAGGTGACGTCATTGAACCTAATAGTGCAGTGGCTGAACCATTTCAAATCACACACAACACACCACCAACGCACCCCACGCACGCAGCACGCACCACACACACACACACACACACACACACACACACACACACACACACACACACACACAAACATGCATGCATGCTCATGCACATGCACACAGACACTTCCCATTTAGGTTTGATAACACTGATGAGAACATGACAAACGTTATTGTTGTTGTTGTTGTTGCTTTTTCCGACTGATATTGTGATGTAAATAATGCTATTCAATTAAAGGGTGGAATAGTGGGGAATGAGTGAGAAGGAGAGAGAGAGAGAGAGAGAGAGAGAGAGAGAGAGAGGAGAGAGAGAGAGAGACAGAGAGGGAGAGAGAGAGAAAGAGAGAGGGAGAGGGAGAAAGAGAGAGAGAGAGACAGAGAGAGAGATAGAGGCAGAGACAGACACAGAAAGAGAGAAGCGATGCCACCCCCAAAACAACCAAACAATCAAACAAGCGAACAAACAACACACAGAAACAAAAACAAACCAAAAGAGAATCAACAGACTGATACGGGGACCTACACACAGACAGAAGACTGACACACAAGTCCAGAAAAAAGGGCGAGATTACAGCCGATCAGATACAGGCCATTCTGCCTTTGATGTGTCATTGGTCATCCGTCTGACTGGCCTGTTAGACAGCCTTCCTGTCTTCACCCTGATCCGTCTTCCCTCCACGACACACTGTCTTTTTTTTTTATAGGAATCTCTCCTCTACTCTCTCTCTCTCTCTCTCTCTCTCTTCTCTCTTCTCTCTGTGTGTGTGTGTGTGTGTGTGTGTGTGTGTGTGTGTGTGTGTGTGTGTGTGTGTGTATGTATGTATGTATGTCTCGCTGCGTCTGTTTCTCTCTCTCTCTCTCTCCCTCTCTCTCTCTCTGTCTCTCTCTCTCTGTCTGTCTCGCTGCGTCTATTTCTCTCTCTCTGTCTCTCTCTCTGTCTTTGTCTGTCTGTCTGTCTGTCTGTCTGTCTGTCTATCTGTCTCTCTCTCTCTCTCTCTCTCTCTCTCTCTCTCTCTCTCTTCCTCACGCATGCACAAGCAATTCTTTGCGAAAGTATGTTAATACATCGGAAGAATCAAAATATAGATTGAATGTAAGGGTCAGGGAGAGAGAGAAAGATAAAGAGAGACAGAGACAGAGAGGGAGAGAGAGAGAGAGAGAGAGAGAGAGAGAGAAAGAGAGAGAGAGAGAGAAGAAAAAGAGAAAGAGAGAGTGGAGGGGAGGAATGGAGGGTGGAGACAGAGATACAAAGAGAGAAAGAGAGAGAGAGAAACAGAGACAGACAGAGACAGACAAACAGATTGGGGGAGAGATGGTGGAGACAGAGAGAGAGAGAGAGAGAGAGAGAGAGAGAGGGGAGGGAGGGGAGGGAGGGAGGAGGGGAGGGGGGGAGAGAGATGGGGATAGAAAGAGAGACAGAGGGAGAAGGACAGAGACAGAGAGACACACAGACACAAACAGACAGGTATACCGTCAGATGGGCAGATAGACCAACAGAAGACAAACCAACCGGCAGACACACACACAGACAGACAGCTTGACAGAAAGACATACAAACAGACAGACAGCTTGACAGAAAGACATACAAACAGACAGACAGCTTGACAGAAAGACATACAAACAGACAGACAGCTTGACAGAAAGACATACAAACAGACAGACAGCTTGACAGAAAGAGATACAAACAGACAGACAGCTTGACAGAAAGACATACAAACAGACAGACAGCTTGACAGAAAGACATACAAACAGACAGACAGCTTGACAGAAAGAGATACAAACAGACAGACAGCTTGACAGAAAGACACACAAACAGACAGACAGCTTGACAGAAAGACATACAAACAGACAGACAAAAATAGGAATGAAAAAATATAAGGAAGCATAGAGATGGTAAGAAGACAAGACAAGACAAGACAAACAGACAGACAGACAGACAGTGAGGAAGACAGACAGACAGTCAGAGAAGCTATCGGATAGACAGACGAATAGAGAAATGTATGGAGGGAGAGAGAGAGAGAGAGAGAGAGAGAGAGAGAGAGAGAGAGAGAGAGAGAGAGAGTAATACAGAGAAAGAGACAGAGAGACAGAAGGGGAGAGGGAGGGAGGATGAGAGAGAGAGAAAGAGAGAGGGGCTGGGAGAGAGAGTCAGAGACGGACAGAGACAGAGACAGGGAGCGAGAGAGAGAGAGAGAGAGAGAGGAGAGAGAGAGAGAGAGAGAGAGCTATGTGATTGAGTCTGGCTGATTAATTTAGCTAAGATGGCAGTCCAGACAGCGTAGCGACTGTCCAGAATAAGAAATAAGCAGGAACCAATCGCGTTTCCGGGATTGCTCCCTCACGTGACTGATGACCAAGCAGAGGCCCGTCTTGCTTGCAATTACAAGAGTTTTTGTATCCCTAGACAAGTGTGGGGACTTGGAATTTTGATGGTCTCTCGGGTCAAGCACGTTTTTTTTTAGTTAACACAAGTGGTGGAAGGTTGTAACATCTCCTTTAGAGCCAAACTTCTGTAGACAGTGATGCACTCCAGGGATAGAGGTGTCTCATTCACTTCCGTTATAGTTTCCACACAAGAATAATTGGTAAAGCAGTTTTGGAACCTTCACAACACAGCATAGTTACTGAGCTGCCGATAAGCCATGCGGGAGCCTTGACGTGCTCGGGGTTCTCTGGAGGATGGTGGTCTGAAGGGCTGATCTCGGGTCAGACTCTGAAAGGGTAAAGTTCCAGACTAGGTATAATGAAAACAGACTGCCTGTCTCTGTAGGCAATCACGTGCTGGGTCAGTACTGGTAACACAAGGGTTTTAGATGTGGTCATTGCATTGAAGGGCAATAAATTCAACCAACTGCCTGGCGTTTCTCTGCTTGTAATGGAATGGTTTTCAAAAGCTCTCCGTGGAAAAGACATTTTCGTTAGCACTGGTGACTTTGCGGTTGTATTTCTAGTTGTCCAATCTATTGAAAACTGATCAATTAACAAAACAAGGAGAGCAAGTTTTGCTCTCATGGTGAAACAATTACATTAGCCATAATCCCCAAAATAGTCCAGCATTGAGAACGTACTGAAGCACAAATCCAAGCATATGCTTCAAAACAATATCAAAAGTTGGTCTTTTGGTGCCGGATGATGATAATACTGATGGTAGTCACCGCTGCTGCTGTTGATTTGGATTCGCAGTGAAGTCAATGTGTGGTAGTCAATGTGTGGTAGGTGCAAACTGACAACATATGTGACAGGTGTGGATTTGTCAAACAAGAAGACGGAATAAAACTGGGAGACCATTCCCCAACTTACTGCGTAATCGTTGGAGTGTCTAGTGCGAAGGAACCAAGGGACATTTTATACTTGGCGAACAGCTGCACACTGCAAGCATAAACATTCTCTGGTCTACTATGAACGTTTGACAGAGAAAACGAGGTGAGCGTGTCCAAGATGTCCAAATGACTCGTGTTCCGTATTCCAAGCAGAAGACATCAAACACTGCTCATTGGTGGTGGGATGGAAAAGCTGTTGCACTGTCAAGAAATTGATAATCCACAGACATTCCACCAGAACAGTAACAAAATCCTGAGAATGGGGCCAAGCAGTAATATCCGCAGAGGGACTTAGCTTACACACGTTTACTTCTAATGTTTCTCTATGTATAGCCAAGAACGCATATTAGTTCCCTGTCTTTTGACATGAACAATACAACTGGAACAAAACCATGCAACATCCTCAGAGAGAGAGAGAGAGAGAGAGAGAGAGAGAGAGAGAGAGAGAGAGAGAGAGAGAGAGAGAGAGAGAGAGAGAGTCCGAGTGTTTATTGTACATCAGCCATAGGCCATAATACAAACACAAAAAGAGGGATGGCGGGGAGATGGAAAAGGAGAATGGAGGCGTGGGGGACAGGGGTGATCAAAAACAAAAATCAAGCAAAAACCTACTAGCTCCATTAGTAACAAAATATACACACAACTCATTTATTATCGTTTACGTGGTCAGCTTCGAGAAACTGTTTTCGCATATTAATAGCATGGAAAATATACTTGGTTAGGTATTGACAATCTATCCTTCTCACTGCTCGGAGTAACGACTGCAAAGGCATTGCTGAGATTTGTTGTAAGAACTTTCTGAGATCAGTGTATAAAGGACATTCAAATATGAAGTGATTTTCATCCTCAATTTTTGAAATACATACCACACAGTTTCGGTCAGATGGACAGTTGCTAAATCTATGCAAATTATTATTTAGAGGAAGTGTCCCGAATCGAATTTGTGACATAGCTACTCTAAAACAATACGTGTCCATAAACGAAATGTATTTTTCTTTTTCGAAGATAGTTTTGAGAGACCTGTATGATTCATACCTGTCCTTATCTCGAATAGTACCCAACCATTCTTGAATGAACATATCAATGAGTCTTTGTCTGAATATTTTTACAAATGCACTGGCGTTACCAACCGACTGGAAAAGCCATACATAAGAGAATCCTGTTTCACATCAAACGTGTCTTATCTTACTCACCCAACAGTCTTTCCCCTCTGTATCTAAAGAAAGAAGCATTCTGTAAGCTTGTTTGGGAATTCTGTATCGTTCCATATCCAGCAGTCGTATCCAGTATCTGACACAGTTAACATAGGAAGTAACAAATATCGGATATCTACCTAAGTCTCCATATACCATCTTGTTTGGTGTTCGACTAGGGACCCCTAAAAATCTTTTACATGCCATTAGGTGGACCTTTTCTAAGCTATCGAGTCTCTGATATCCCCATATTTCAGACGAATACAATAATATTGATTTTATTTTTGCATCAAATATCGTAAAATATGTTTTGGCAGTCATTTCCTTGTATTTGTTGAAAGCTCTATTCAGAAAGAAAACTGCTTTTTCCCCTTGGTTGCTAAATGGTCTGTACCTTTTTTGTGACTCAGTTTTGTAGAAAAAAGTGTAACCCAGATAGCAGTAACTGTTTACAACTTCTAGTTGTGCTCCATCATAAAACCATTGCTCGTGTTTTGCCAGAAAACCACCTTTTCTAAATACCATTATTTCTGTTTTGTCTTTGTTTACATTAAGTGCCATATTGTCGCAGCATGATTTTAAACAGTTCAATTGATTTTGTAAACCTACGGGTGTCGTTGAAATTAAAACCACATCGTCGGCAAAAAGTAGAATAAACAGTTCCATAATATCTGGCATCAAGTGAACTCCGTGTCTTCCTCTTTCAGACATGTACTCTGCTAACTGATTTATGAAAACTGAAAATAAAGTAGGGCTTAATACACAACTTGTCGGACACCAATTGGACATTGAGAAAAATCAGAATAATCAAAGTTAGCTCTGACACACGATAACAGGGAAGAATACATGGCATGTAACGAACTAAAAAACTTTCCTCTGATACCTTGATTCCTCAAACATTCAAGAAGCTTGTCGTGGCGCACAGAATCAAAGGCCTTTTGAAAGTCAACATAAGCAACATATAATTTCTGGCCTTTTTTGCTCATACTTCTGAACAATAGAGTGAAGATTGAAAATCTGATCCACAGTAGAGTAATTCTGACGAAATTCTGTTTGACTGAAATCATTTTATTTTCTTCCAACCATTTGTATAACCTTGCATTTAAAATTGAGGAATAGCATTTACTGATTGTACTAATAAGTGAAACACCTCTATAATTGTTTGCTTGGTTTCTATCTCCTTTTTATGAATGG
>CM065748.1:24819468-24821968 GCA_033310375.1 Conus canariensis | reverse complement strand
CTTTCATAGGGTTTGGTGTTTTTAACGGTTTTTAACTGTTATAAATAACGTTTTTTAACTGCCAAATAACGGTTTTAATTTTAGAGAAGTAGTCCTGTACCTGTGCAATGTCACAACAGCTATTTGATGAAAAGCAGAGGAAAAAGATGTCTTTGAAACCGTTATAACAGTTTTTTAACGGTTTTTAACGGTTTTATATTTTTAGAGATTAGCCCCAAACCATCCTCGGGTCACAACAGACATACCTGCCAAATTTCATGACAATCGGTTGAGCCGTTTTTGAGTCTATAGCGTACACAGACAGACAGACAGACAGACAGACAGAACAGCCCAACACACTACACACACACACACCACACACAACACACACCAGAATTTGCCATTTATATATTAGATATATATATATATATATATATATATATATATATCTATATATATAAAGGGCAAATTCTGTGTGTGTGTGTGTGTGTGTGTGTGTGTGTGTGTGTGTGTGTGTGTGTGTGTGTGTACGCTATAGACTCAAAAACGGCTAAACCGATTGTCATGAAATTTGGCAGGTACGTCTGTTGTGACCCGAGGATGGTTTTGGGCTAATCTCTAAAAAAATAAAACCGTTTAAAAACCGTTTAAAAAGCTGTTATAACGGTTTCAAAGACATCCTTTTTCCTCTCGCTTTTCTTCAAATAGCCGTTGTGACATTGCACAGGTACAGGACTACTTCTCTAAAATTAGAACCGTTATTTGGCAGTTAAAAAACGTTATTTATAACAGTTAAAAACCGTTAAAAACACCAAACCCAATAAAAGAAACTGTTTAAAACCCGATCTTCTTGAAATTTAGCAGGTACGTCTGTTGTGACCCGAGGATGGTTTTGGGCTAATCTCTA
Source organism: Conus canariensis (assembly GCA_033310375.1). Lineage (NCBI taxonomy): Eukaryota > Metazoa > Mollusca > Gastropoda > Neogastropoda > Conidae > Conus > Conus canariensis. The sequence goes on along the minus strand of CM065748.1, from coordinate 24,821,082 downwards.
AAAAAATAAAACCGTTAAAAACCGTTAAAAAACTGTTATAACGGTTTCAAAGACATATTTTTCCTCTGCTTTTCATCAAATGGCCGTTGTGACATTGCACAGGTACGGGGCTACTTCTCGAAAATTAGAACCGTTATTTGGTAGTTTAAAAACGTTATTTATAACAGTTAAAAACCGTTAAAAACACCAAACCCTATAAAAACTGTTTAAAACCCAATCTTCTGAGGTTGGCGGCCACGAGAGTTATCGGATCGCCACCACACTTGACATAAGCCTACAGGGGCATCCAGCGGGTAACAGGGTCATTAGATAGTCATTATGACCATTAAATTTGACCGTTAAAAACCGTTATTTTCAAAATTTAGGCTGTTCTTGACGAAATTCGGTATACATGTGCAGTTTTAAATGTCGAAAAATGATATACAACTTTTACGAACCAAAATTTGAAAATGACCGTTAAAAAACGTTATTTTATAAAATTTAGAGTATTCTTCAAGAAATTCGATATACATGTGCAGTTAAACAATGATATACAATTTTCAAGATCCGAAACTTAACATTGACCGTTAAAAACCGTTATTTTCTGAATTTCTAAATTTTCACCCTTCTTGATAACATTCCGTATGCACGTACAGTTTTAAGCGCTGAACAATGTTATGCAAATTTTACGAACCAAAACTTAACATTGACCGTTAAAAAACCGTTAAAAACTGTTATAACGGTTTCAAAGACAACCTTTTTCCTCTGCTTTTCTTCAAATAGCCGTTGTGACATTGCACAGGTACAGGACTACTTCTCTAAAATTAGAACCGTTATTTGGCAGTTTAAAAACGTTATTTATAACAGTTAAAACCGTTAAAAACACCAAACCCTATGAAAGAAACTGTTTAAAACCCGATCTTCTTGAAATTTAGCAGGTACGTCTGTTGTGACCCGAGGATGGTTTTGGGCTAATCTCTAAAAAAATAAAACCGTTAAAAACCGTTAAAAAACTGTTATAACGGTTTCAAAGACATATTTTTCCTTTGCTTTTCATCAAATGGCCGTTGTGACATTGCACAGGTACGGGGCTACTTCTCGAAAATTAGAACCGTTATTTGGCAGTTAAGAAACGTTATTTATAACAGTTAAAAACCGTTAAAAACACCAAACCCAATCTTCTGAGGTTGGCGGCCACGAGAGTTATCGGATTGCCACCAAACTTGACATAAGCCTACAGGAACATCCAGCGGGTAACATAGGGTCATTAGATAGTCATTATGACCATTAAATTTGACCGTTAAAAACCGTTATTTTCAAAATTTAGGCTGTTCTTGAAATTCGGTATACATGTGCAGTTTTAAATGCCGAAAAATGATGTACAACTTTTACGAACCAAAATTTGAAATTGACCGTTAAAAAACGTTATTTTATAAAATTTAGAGTATTCTTCAAGAAATTCGATATACATGTGCAGTTTTGAACGCCAAACAATGATATACAATTTTCAAGATCCGAAACTTAACATTGACCGTTAAAAACCGTTATTTTCTGAATTTCTAAATTTTCACCCTTCTTGATAACATTCCGTATGCTCGTACAGTTTTAAGCGCTGAACAATGTTATGCAAATTTT
>CM065748.1:24771968-24774468 GCA_033310375.1 Conus canariensis | reverse complement strand
AAGAAATAGGCAAGCAGTGGCGTGGCGAAGTGGTTAGCGTCGCGGACTCCCGGCTGGGAGGTCGTGGGTTCGAATCCCATCAGAGTCATGTGGGTTTTTCTGCTCCGACCGGCTCCTACCCAGAGTTGAGTTTGCTGCGGACTCAGTTGGGAAGACTGGGACCACACAGTCGAGTTTCATCCACTTAATGGATGCGTTTCTGAGAGTGTTGCTCAAATTTCCTGACCAACACTGCAGGTGCCTGTATCTCTCGGGCCTGGTTGACGCCGGGATATATTATGAAAGGAAGCGTAGAGTGCAGCCCTGTCATGTAGTCTCAGACCGGAATGGAATTCCGTAGCATCATCTCAATCATCCTCATTCTCATCGATCAGCATTAAAAAAAAGTCTCAAATTCTGTGGCCCTTCATGCCTGCTCTCATGGTGACCTCAATTCCGATGTCCTCTCCACGTCTGTGGCCTTGGTTTGGTTCCGTCGGGGTCACCGGTATCGGCGAGTCCATGGGGGCTGTCGTTGGACGGATGTGGTGGCGCCCTCCGGAGGGAGAGCTCACTCACGCCGGCTCCGCGACTAAGCAATTATTGTCGTCAGTAGGGGGGCTTAGTAGGTGGTGTCCTGCGTATGTTAGATCAGAACAGGCGCCACTGAACACCACCGAAGTGACTCGGCAGCAGTGCAGTGTCTTCTCTGGTGGGTTGCCATTTGACGACTTGACATTGACTGCTTCCTGTGGATTGCCGGTGCCGGGGCTGCGGCGGGGCCGACCGGGCTGTGCCTGTGGACGGGGTGTCAGAATGAGCGGCGTGGGTACACTGCCTCTGAGGTGGCGCAGAGGTTGGGCAGCAAAGCAAAAAAAAAAAGAAAAAAAAAAGAGAAATAGGCAGGCGAAGCAGGCAGGCAGACAGACAGGAGGCGAGAAGACAGGAGGCAGATAGAACAGCGGTTGGGAGGAGTGGGGACGGAGGGAGGGCGGGAATGGAGCAACGGTGGGAGGACATGACAGAGAGGAGGGGTGGTGGGGGAGATCGGGGTCGGGGTGGTGGGGGGTGAGTGGAAGGATAGGATGAGAGACAGGAGTGGCAGGGAGGCGAAAACAACACACACACACACACACACACACACACACACACACACACACACACACACACACACACACTCACACACGCACGAACGCACACAAGTAAACAAGCAAAAACAAAACAAATCCTTGTAAATTCTATGAGGACGATGCTAAAGACAGACATGTATGTTCTTAAGACTAGGGACATGTGTGAAGTATGTATAAGCTGAGAATGAAAACCAAGAAAAGGATTAAGACAAATCAATGAAATGGAAAAAAAGGACGAATAACAACAAGAGCGGAAAGAAAAATCAAGGAGAGTGAATGTGTGTGCGAGTGCGTGCGTGCGTGCGTGCGTGCGTGCGTGCGTGCGTGCGTGCGTGCGTTGCGTGCGTGCGTGCGTGCGTTGCTGTGCGTGCGTGCGTGCGTGCGTGCGTGCGCGCGCGCGCGCGTGTGTTTGTGTGTATGCGCGTGCGCGTGCGACCGGGTGGTCTTTAGGGGGTACGTTTTCCACTTAGTTTGATAGTAGACGGTTACAAAAAACAAAGAGGGTGGACGGGGAGATGGTGGGATGAGCTTTATTTCGGCAGGCTGGAATACATATGTACAGTTTTTGTATACGACTGTACCGTAACATTTCCTTTTAAGAAAATAGTGTGTGCAACTGATCTATGATCTTCTAAAGGTGAGATTTGATCCTCATGATATGCGCAGACAGATGACGCATACACTGGAAGACCTAATGCCCATTTCAATTCTTCATGTTCTTTGCTTCACATGTTCTTCTTTTCTTTATTTTAAAAACTGTCGGCACACCAAAACACTTTTTGTCCACGTGTTATTTTAGACCTAGTCAGAGATTTACGAGGATTAATCAGTGTGGAAGGATCTTGCCTCCTTTCTTTTTGTTTTGTAAGTCTCAGAACTTTTACTGCCTTTTTCGTTCATGTCAACAAGCATTCTATATTTTGATACCAAGATAGTTTCACAGTAAGACAAACATTTGATTAACGTATTTTATTGAAGAGGAATAGTACCCAACGTAGGTGCAGACATCATTTCTGAATCAGAACCTCTTTTATAGAGCATATTTGTTTGTTTCTTTGCTGGTACGAAGTAATAGTAATAGTATGTCCAGTCAGGGCACGTGAGGGTATGGAGAGAGGGAGGGGGAAAGTGGAGGGGGCGTAGTCTGTCTCTAGGCAAATTGATAGAAGACTTCATCTTTAAAAAGACAAACTTTTAAAAATCAATCATTCGGCACAGTTTAAATTATAAGTGTACTTGACTGGATTTTTCCATATTCATACCGTCCAAATTTTGAGCGCTTCTGGGAATTGGTGGAATACATATTGGCGAGGCTGGGTGGATAGAGCGATGACGAGAGGGAATCGAAGATATATCTTTTTTGGTCCGTATCATTTTCGGTGATTTGCTCG
>CM065748.1:24759468-24764468 GCA_033310375.1 Conus canariensis | reverse complement strand
GTGTAGGGAAAAGGAGGGGGAGGACGGAAAGAGGAGGCATGGACAGGTAGGTGGAAAGACACAAACACGGAAATATACGCTGTTAGAATGATTTAAAAAAATGGAGACGATAACAACGACAACGGTAATAAGAAATCAAGGTCAATAACAACAAATCTAACACAATAACAAACTCCAAAGGCGTTTGGGAGAGCGCAGACCTCCACTAAGGTTGAACAGATCTTGGATCAGTACTTTCAATCAGTTCAAACGTGAAAGCAAAACAGTAATACCCGCCAGAGTAAGGCACAGCGGGCCCGGACTGTGGAAGTTGATGGAAATACGAAATACCGAGGTAAACATCATCACACAGGTTTAAAAGTCCACGAGAAACAAAGCTTCTTGTACAGTTATCAGTTCGTAAATGTAAACCCAAGTACCACAGTACTGATAGTCAGTGAACAGTTTGTAACCTATCATCAATTATGGAAACAATTCCTGGATCCGTCGTCCGATCCAATACCGCATTACTGGTATTCAACATGTTGGTTCTTGGGCAACACTCTATCTTCCAAACAAAATTTGTTAACAACACAAAAGCCACCGTGGTGAAATGGTCAGCATCATGGAATTCAACGTGTTTGTTCTCGGGCAACACACCATCGTTCAACCAAGTTTGGTTAACAATACAAAAGCCACCGTGGTAAAATGGTCAGCATCATGGACTCCCGCCTAGGAGCTGATGGGCTCGAGTCCTATCGCAGTTATTTATTTGTGGGGGGTTTCTGCCCCGACAAGCTCCTACCCAGACCGAGTCTGAACTGGGCTTCCCTGGGAAGACTGGGACCACACAGTCGATTTTCATCCACTGAAAGGCCGCATTTCGGAGAGTGTTAATAACATTTCATGGCCATCGCTGCAGTTACCTTTATGTGTCGGACCTATTTTAGCCGGGACATATCATGGAAGTAAGGGCAGAGTATGGCCCTGTCATGCAGTCTCCGATCAGAGTGGAAATCCGTAGCATCATCTTCTACATTTTCATCGATCACCATCAAAATGTTCCAGACTCTGTGGCTCTTCATGACATACTGTCAAGGAGACATCAGGTCCCGAATACCTCGCTACGTTTAAGCCTATAGTTGGTTCTGTTAGAGTCACTAGAACCGGAACATTCGAGGGGACTGATGTTGAATGGAAGTAGTGGTGCCTTAAGGAAAGGAGAGCTGACTCACACTGGGTCCCTGACGTAGCAGTCATTATCGTCAATATATGGCTTAGGAAGCGGTGTACTACGTATGCTGGATCAGAACAAGCATCACTGATCCTCTCCGAAGTGACTGGGCAGCAGTGCCGTGGCGCCTCTAGTTGACTGCCTCATGATGAGTTGACCGTGACTCCTCCATGAGAACTGCCGGTGCTGGGCCAGTATCTGGACGGGCTAGGCTTTGGCTGTGGACGGAGGGGACGGGGAGGAAAGAATGGAGAAGCGGAAACAGGCGGCGTGGTTGTAATACCACGGTAGTGCCACGAAAGATGAGACAGGACAAAGAATCGTTAAGATCAATCTGGAATTTCTTTTTTTTTTTGCGTACTCCTGCTGGGAAACAGACAAATAAACACAAACAAAAACGAAATCGAAGAAACGGGTGCAGAAACAGACATCCTTGTGGAGGAAGGTATGTATACAAGAGAGCGCAGACGTGTCGGAAGGAAGATGAGTCCGCCCTTTAAGTCAACACACCGGCTGGGTAAAACAAACAAACAAACAAACAAACAAAAACAAAATCTATTTTTGTTCCGTCAGGGGAGCAATGGCCGATACCATTTTTAAAAATCGTGATTTTATTTTCTTTTTTCCAATTCATTTTTAGGAGGAGGCCAAAAATACCAAATGTCAGAATTAATATAACTCAAAAGTTTTATCATTCTATGAAAATGTATTGTTTCGTAGACAGATAAGAATTCGTAACTGAATACAGTCACAGTGTTTGAAATGAAATATAATGATAGGTAAATAAACAAACAAACAAACAAATAAATAGATAGATAAGTAAAGAAAGAGATAAGCAAATGAACAATCATACAAATAAAAAAGTACACAAAAAAATGAAAATGAATAAATAAATAATACTAGAAAAAAAAAAACAGCGAACAAATAAATATATGGAATGGAGTGACGAACAGGGGTTACAACTTGAAATCATTGGGGGGAAGTAGCTGCTCAGAGACATCAGCAGACTGACGGAGGCAAAAGTAGATACAGACACGAAGACAGAGGTGGCAGAAGGAAGTTCCTGATCTGATCAACTTCCCGTCCCAGAGGCCATAGCGGCGGGCTGTGACCCGTGTTCCTGACCCACAATGCCCCGCGGCACCTTTCGCTTCCGCTTTTGGCCGAAGTAGATGGCCTCCAATTACCCTTGTCAGTTCCCGCTGAACTTATTGTTCGACTGCTTCCTCGCGCGCGCGCGCTTGCGCGCTTCTGTGTGCGTGCGTGTGTGTGTTGTGTGTGTGTGTGTGTGTGTGTGTGTGTGTGTGTGTGTGTGTGTGTGTGTGCGTGCGTGCGTGCGTGCGTGCGTGCGTGCGTGCGTGCGTGCGTGCGTGCGTGCGTATGTGTTCAATATAGTTTTCTTCCGACTATACTTTTTCTTCGTTTTTTTTTTCTTTTCTTATTTCTCTCTGTAATAGGTGAGGGTAGCATGTTAAAAAAGCGCCGTAATCTTGCCTAGTCTTTGTTGTTGTTGTTGTCGCTGTTTGTTTGTTCTGTGTCTGTTTTGTTATTTCTGGGAAACAGGCCGGGAGATGGAGGGGGGGGGGGGGTTGATGGATGGAGGAGCAGATAATGTAAGAATGACAACGGGGGGAGGAAGAAAGAAAGAAGGAAATGGCAGAACAGTTTATGATTAGGCCACAGGACAAATAGTGTTTCAAACAACTTTCTCAATGTGAAGTCATCTCATACTTTCACGTATTCCTTCCCCTTAGCCAGTTAGTGAACACGTTCTACTCCCAGAAGCTTGGAACATACAAAACGAAAAAAAAAATGTGCAGCAGAATACTATTTTCGCTATTAGGTTTAAAGATCTAAATAAGGATGAACAGTTGATAATAAATTTGTAATAACTGTCAGAATGTATGGCTTAGTTTGCTTGATCCATACACTGGTTATAGCTCGGCTTCATTGCTTAAATCGAAACGCGTAGATCATTAAGGTGGTCTCAGTAGGGACACGACTATCTGTGTAGTGGGATTTAGAGGTATACGAGAAGATTTAAAAGTGTTTACAATCGTGCATCGTCTAAGATGAAAAAATGTTCATTCAAAATCACTTTATTTCAGACATACAATCCCGACCCCCCTCCCCCAGTCCTAAAACAGAATTTATTTTCAACGACATATTTAATCAAATAAAAAATAATCATTGCTCTCAGAAAAGAAAACTCAACATACAAACAAACCAACAAAAACGTCTTGGGAAGAAAGATGCTCTTGTCATTTGTTGTAAACCGTTTGTGTTGTTTGTCACATAAATCCCAATAACAAAAAAAGCTCATACTCCAAGACTTCAAGACATGGTGTGTGTCATGGTGCCCCCACATCCCTTCATAGAGTTACTCTAGACAGCACGTGCTGATTTTAAAAAAAAAAAGAGAAGAAGGATACGTTGTGTAGCAGGTGCCCTCAGCTCAACTGAATTACCATACTGTCTTGTGCAAATAAAAGACGACAGACAATGGCGATTGGTATTCAGACATAGGACCTCTATCCAGTCACAATTATCCTACAGTCTGTCAATGATAAAAAAACAGTCACTGGTGGTAGTCAAGGTGTTAATCGACCGTGCCAGAGCACCAAAGATGTCCCTGGACACTAATGAAAGCTGGTCGAACGCCTTGTTAGTGTCACTATTTCGTGCGCACCACGAGCTACTCATGAGAGTATATTCTGAGCTTGTTTGCATTTGTGTTGAGTCTTCCTACCTCCTCCGATGAGCTGATGTATTTGCACCCAAATTCATTTTCTCATCCACGGTGGTTATGTATTTGTAGTCGATTTTTTTTTACCTTATCAAAGAAAGCTATGTATTTGCACCGAAATGTCTCATCTCATACAAAGAAGTTATGTATTTGTACTGGGGTTTCTTCCATCATTAAAAGAAGGCTATGTCTTTGTATTGAAATTTATTATCTCGTCCAAGGAGGTAATGTGTTTGCACTGAACTTTCTTGCCTCCTTCAAGGAGGTGGTGCATTAGTATTCAAGACTCTTCCCTCCTCCAAGAAGTTTATGCATTTTACTGAAACTTCTTGCTTCCTCCAAGGAGGCTACCTAGTTGCATTGTTTTTTGTTTTTTTCTTTTTTTCGTTTTCTGTGCCACTCAAGTGGCATCGCACTAACGCCGCTCATTCCGTCTGCAGCCCCCCGTCTACAGCCCTATCCTGGACTGTTCTGCCACAGCCTTGGCACTGGCAATTCAACAGGAGCAGCTAACGTCAAGTCATCAAGAGGCAACCCGCCAGAGGAGACACAGCACCACTGCCGAGTTACTCCCGTGGTGTTCAGTGCTGCCTATTGTGATACAACATACGCAGGACACCACCTACTGAGCTCCCTGGTGACGACAATGACTGCTTAGTTGCGGAGCTAGTGTGGGTCAGCTCTCCTTCTGGAGGGCGACACCATGTCCATCCAATGACAGTCTCCCCCGCCCTCCCCACGAATTTGCCAATACCGGTGACCCGACAGAACCAAATCAAGAGCAAAAGACATGGAGATGAAACGGACACTAAGGTCACCATGACAGCAGGGCATGAAGAGCCACAGAACTTGAGAGACATCTTTATGCTGGATGATGATGAAGATAATGCTACTAATTTCCATTCTGGGTCTAGACTGTATGGCAGGATTGTACTCTTCGCTTACGTTCACAACACATCCTGGCGTCAACCAGACCCGAGAGATACAGACACCGGCAGTGTTGGTCTTCAGGAAATTTGAGCAAGACTCTCAAAGACGTAG
>CM065748.1:24751968-24754468 GCA_033310375.1 Conus canariensis | reverse complement strand
TTAAGACTTTGGCCAGATTAAACTTAAACTGGGAAATACAACTCATGCCAATAATAACTGACTTAGGATTCAGTTGAGGTAAGTCGGATGGTGGTTATCTTAATTACTGTCATGTTTACGTATATATCAGTTTTACGATGTAGGAAAAATCTCACAGAATTATTTAAAGACATGAATGGATAAAGGCAAAGACGCTGACTTCTCATCGCCTAAGCACCGCATTGTCGTTATGTTTATGATCTCGTTTTATCTGAACATTTCACAAGCACCATTGCGGAGTGTTATGACATGTTCATCCATTTATAAATCAACATAGAGACACGCAATTCAAATGTACGACCAGTAAAAATTAGCATAAGATTGTGCACCATATGCAGTTGTCTGAACACCGGATATACAGCTTGTAACAACAATCAAAATAGCGCGTCGCCAGACAGACAGATTCCTTACTAATTTAGAGTGGGGAGACTGTAAAGCAGATTTTCACCATGGGCATTTTTGAGTTGTTAACGAATAAGGGGAAAATAGATGAAGAGGAATTCAAATCACCTAAGGATCAGGTGGTTTAAATGTGGATCCGTGTTTTGAACGTGGGAAGCGCCACTAGAGAACTTCAACATAGATTTGGTTTCAACAAAGATATGACTCGACCGAGGGCCTGTGTGAGACCCTTGCCCATGCGAAATGCCACCAACGAAAATCTGGTCGTCTCCATTCCACGATCTGATTGAGGGCTCTGATGAGATCTTAAAACGCCACAGACGTAGCTTACAATCAAGCACCAGAAACTACAAGTCTTGACAAGCCAATTATACATGGACTCTAAAAGGTCATTCGCTAACCTTAACCTACTCGCTTCCGCATATGCATTCACATTCATACTGTTAACAAGTTTCCAGGCTTTTGACACAGACAAAATTCCCTGGTCTGTGATAAGAAAAGACCGACAGCATTAGAAGTTTAGTAAGCAGTTAGCAAACCCCCCTCAACACACCTCCCCACCCCTAGTCCGCCCCTGTTCAGGGTGGAAGCACTCTGTATCTTCCAGGTGAAAGTCTCGATCAGATAAAGAGCACTACCTGACATCTCCTACGATGCCGTTCTCAGAGATATTTCATCGTGTCTTTTTTAACATCAAGATGGCTAAAAGGAGCTGTGCTGTAAAATGATTTTGTTGAATAGCCGCTCTCTCTCTCTCTCTCTCTCTCTCTCTCTCTCTCTCTCCTCTCTCTCTCTCTCTCTCTCTCTCTCTGCCTCCCTTCCCCCTCCCCCCTCTATCTCTATATTTGACAAAACACTCGTACTTCAGGCCACTTACAATTAAGCAGCCGTATGAACATTCCTATTTCATCTTTGCGGAAGAGGCCATTTCCCCACCTATGTTTGATTGGGTTTTTTTTTTAATCTATCGCCAACAATTGAAAGGAAACTACTACACCGACTTAACGAAATGTGGTGGAAACAAAAATGAAACGTGTCCGGAAGGACGAATCCATAGAATTGAGTTTGGGAGGGGGGGGGGGGGGGGGGGCATCGGGGTCAATCTTGGGAGGCCATGGGATAGACTCTGAGTTCGAGCTTAACTTTAGTGGTAAGAAGGCTCTTCGACATTTGGGGTGGGCTGCAGTTTTCTTTCTAGTGAACATCTGTGTGATGAAAAGGAGTGTTTGAAACTGATGTCAGTAATATCTGATGCATTGAAAGTGTTTTTTTTTTGTTGTTGTTTTGTTTTATTTTCTTTCTTCCTTCCTTACTTTCTTTTTGGGATGAAAGTGAAAAATGACGAAAAGTAAATCATGTTCACGGTGACTGAAGGTATGTAACTGTATCTGCACTGAACGTAGTAAACCCCGTACGTCCAGCTTCCCGATATTGTTTATAGCGGAGAGAGAGAGGAGGGGAAGGAGAGAGGAAGGGATGAAGGGAGGGAGATACAGAGACAGAGACAGAGACAAGGACACACTAACACTACACTACAACACTACACGTACGCGCGCGCGCGCGCGCGCGCGCCAGACCACACACACACACACACACACACACACACACACACACACACACACACACACACACACACACACACACACACACACACCGATCCAAATCAACTCAATACAAAACAACACGACGCAGTACAACACAAACGTAACACACAAGACGGTAACGCCACACAATATCACAACACCAGCACTCACTTTGGTGGCAGTCTTCAGCGATGATAAAAGTCCCAGACAGGTAAGGTACTCCTTTTACGTGCCGTGTGAGATCCTGCAACAACCAAAGTCAGTTTCAATGTCAGTGTCATCTAGGAGACGTCAATATGTGCAGGCAAGTCCATATACGCTACACCACATCTCTTGAAATTTGACACTGCCTTGCGCAGGGTTTGAGCTAGATGACTAAACACACTCACACACTCACTCACAGACACACACAGACACACACAGATACAGACACACACACACACACACACACACACACACACACACACACACACACA
>CM065748.1:24734468-24741968 GCA_033310375.1 Conus canariensis | reverse complement strand
TCCCCCCCCCCCCCCCCCCCCCACTCCTGAATCCACACACACAACCCTGCCTCTACACCTACCCCTTTCCACACAGACCTCCTTTTCTCCCCTTCATTCATCCTTTCCCATACGTCGTTTAACTGAAAGCAAATATTGACAACCATCTCCAGCACCACCACCCTTTCCCTGCTCCTTTCTTCAACTAACTTTCCCTGGGTACTAGCTGCCCATGCTGTAGTCAGTGTTTGGTCAGCAAGCAGGGGACAGACTGGGGATCTTTCCCTAATAAAAGTCCATAACCAAGATCCATGGGCATGGTGATTAAAATCGTCGGTCCTCGTGTAGGGTCTCTCATTAGTGTCTATAGTGTCAGAGAGGTTCACGTCCAGTGAGTGCTTAAACATTTCCAGCAATATCACGAATTCAGTGAAAGGGGTTGCTAGAGAGTGTTTCAATAAACATCTCCAGCAATATCACGAATTCAACGAAAGGGGGTTCTGGAGAGTGTCTCAATAAACATCTCCAGCAATATCACGAATTAAATTAAAGGGGTTCCTAGAGAGCGTTTCAATAAACATCTCCAGCAATATCACGAATTCAGTGAAAGGGGTTCCTGGAGAGTGTTTCAATCAACATCTCCAGCAATATCACGAATTCAATGAAAGGGGTTCCTGGAGAGTGTTTCAATCAACATCTCCAGCTATATAACGAATTCAATGAAAGGGGTTCCTGGAGAGTGTTTCAATCAACATCTCCAGCCATATAACGAATTCAATGAAAGGGGTTCCTGGAGAGTGTTCCAATAAATGGCAGTTATATTCGCAACAGAAAGGAATAGCTATTTCTCCTTCTTTCCAATGAAGAAAGTAAACACACACACACAGAATTCATACACAATCACACACACAGAGGCACGCACGAACGAATCAACTCCGGAAAAGAGCTTGTCCTGACAGAGGTTTGAAGGGAAAGAGGAACAGACGAGATAAACGGAAAAATAAACGGATGTATGGAGACACAGAGAAGAAGAAAAACTATCAAAAGAGAACCCCCCCCCCCCCCGAGAACTGGAAGAATTGGTGATCAGGACAGAACCTGCAGACAGTGCACTCATTAAAACCCCAGAAGATCCGACACTTTAAATCCATGGAGTATTCCCTGCCCCGTCGTGGAAAAGGAGATGGGATGACAGCTGAAGAAGGATAAGAGAGTGATAAACACACAATATAAAACAATTTAGTAGGGGAAAAAGACAAGCGCAGGCTAACAATTCTTCGTTATCATAGTAATGACTTGGCAAACATTTAGACTAACAAAAAAAAAAAAAAATGAAGAAAATGTGAACATGAAGTTAAAGAAATACATTATGAATACGAAAACCCTTCACTTGCTGCATGACGGAAACTTTGTGATCCCTCCTAAAGGCAAATCTGTTTGTAATGCCTGTTCCTAGAGCTTTCGTCCGCTGGATCGGACTCATCACGGTGACACGGCTGAGTGTGTCCGTTATTTAATGGTTGAGTTTTACGTCTTCATAACAAATGTTTCTAGGATTATGTTGTTCTTTTAGAGTAAATCATGTCTGTGTTCTTGGCGTCAAATAAAGACACACCACAGTCCATAATTCTGTGGTGTTCTCACCACCGAAGGTTCAAAAACGAATCTGACAACATCCCAAAGCAGCCAGCGAATGGTAGTAGTGAAACAAAACAAAAGTGTGGAGAGGAAAAAAAAGTTGCTGAAAAACTAAAAACATTATGCAAACAGTAAAAATGTAGGGGACTATCTTTGAGCCTATGCTTGGGGATCCATTCAAGGATGCAAGGGAGATCAAAAGATATGGAACAGTCTGAGTGGTCAGCTCTGCTGTTCAATAACCCAAGCATGTCAGCGGCTAAGAATTGTGCAGAACAACCTTTACTTGGATCTCCTAAGAGATGCACTTTCCCACTGATTGACCAAACAATATAACGCTGAACAATTAAGAAGTGGGGGAAAACAAGTGCAGGCTAACAATTCTTCCGTCATTATAGTAATGACTTGGCAAAGATTTGAACTTAACAACAACAAAAAAAGAAAAACAAAAAAAAAGAAAGGGGGGGGGGGGGGGGTGGAGTTGAAGATGAAGAAAATGGGAACATAAAGTTAAGAAAATATATTATAAATATGAAAACCCTTCACTAGCTGCATGAGGGAACCATCGTAATCCCTCTTGAAGGCAGATCTATTTGTATTGCCTGCTCCTAGGCCTTTCGTCCGCTGGATCGGACTCATCAAGGAGACACGGCTGATTGTGTCTGTGCTCTTGGCGTCAGAGACACACCAAGAGAGAGAGAGAGAGGAGAGAGAGAGAGAGAGAGAGAGAGAGAGAGAGAGAGAGAGAGAGAGAGAGGGGAGACAGAGAGAGACAGAGACAGAGACAGAGACACAGAGAGAGACAAAGAGTTGGTAATTGCTCCTGTGAGTTCTGGTTTCTCTCTCCAGGCTATGCCAGAAACCACAATAGGTACAGCTATAAGAAATAAACAATGTTTAAATCACTTCAGCTATATCACGGAATGCAGTGTTATATTGCTGTTTCCTAATCTCTATCTCTTGTTAAAGCCGTGCCTAATGTTACGTGACCGCAGACCACACAAAGCCTCAGTTACGAAGTAGCAATGTCTGTAAACAAGTTGTGGGTAAATAAATGTCAGTTGTTTTGACAAGTACGTTCAAATGAAACTAGTGTGTGCTACAATACAATCCGAACGAAAGTTGAATAATTATGTCAAATTAATCATGACAGAAAATTGTTGACACCCGTCTCTATAGGTTTACAAAAAAAGAGACATGTTTACAAAGCTTAGAACAGATCTTAAGAGACCAGCGTCTGCTAAGAATTTAAAATATATACATTAACACTGATTAGTTGACAATCCTCTCTCTATCTCTCTCTCTCTCTCTCTCTCTTCTCTCTCTGTTTACCACACTTACAATCCTCCTTCCACATTATTACTGTCCTTTCTCTAACAGCTATATTTCCCCTTTTATATGTACTGAATGTGGCCATGGTCTGTCCAATAAAGAGATGTCACATTCCTTTAACTTGCGAGTGCGCGCGCGCGCGCGTGCGCGCGTGTGTGTGTGTGTGTGTGTGTGTTTAACTTGCGCGCCCGCGCGCGCCCGCGCGCGCGCGTGTTTTTGTGCGTACGTGCGCGCACGCGCGCGTGCATGTGTGTACATAATGCACTTCTTTACAAGTGGTGTGGGTGTTGTCGTGCCCTCTGACTGTTTGAGTGTCTTCGTATGGGGCCTGTGCACTTCCTTGCTTTCAGTCACGTACTGCACAGTTACTCCAGATGGGTCACACTAACTGGACCATCGATCAGTCACGTACTGCACAGTACCTCCAGATAGGTCGCACTAACTAGACCATCGATCACTTCCTTGCTTTCTGTCACGTACTGCACGATACCTCCAGATAAATCGCACTAACTGGATTATCGATCACTTCCTTGCTTTCAGTCACGTACTGCACAGTACATCCAGATGGGTCGCACTAACTGGACCATCGATCATTTCCTTGCTTTCAGTCACGTACTGCACGGTACCTCTGGATGGATGGCACTAACTGGACCATCGATCACTTCCTTGCTTTCAGTCACGTACTGCACGGTACCTCCAGATGGGTCGCACTAACTGGACCATCGATCACTTCTTTGCTTTCAGTCACGTACTGCACGGTACCTCTGGATGGATGGCACTAACTGGACCATCGATCACTTCCTTGCTTTCAGTCACAAACTGCACAGTATCTCCAGATGGGTCGCACTAACTGGACCATCGATCACTTCCTTGCTTTCAGTCACAAACTGCACAGTATCTCCAGATGGGTCGCACTAACTGGACCATCGATCACTTCCTTGCTTTCAGTCACAAACTGCACAGTACCTCCAGATGGGTCGCACTAACTGGACCATCGATCACTTCCTTGCTTTCAGTCACGTACTGCGCGGTACCTCCAGGTGGATCGCACTAACTGGACCATCGATCACTTCCTTGCTTTCAGTCACGTACTGCACGGTACCTCCAGATGGATACAACTAACTGGACCATCGATCGCTTCCTTGCTTTCAGTCACGTACTGCACAGTACCTCCAGATGGGTCGGACTAACTGGACCATCGATCACTTCCTTGCTTTCAGTCACGTACTGCACGGTACCTCCAGATGGGTCGCACTAACTGGACCATCGATCACTTCCTTGCTTTCAGTCACGTACTGCACGGTACCTCCAGATGGGTCGCACTAACTGGACCATCGATCACTTCCTTGCTTTCAGTCACGTACTGCACGGTACCTCCAGATGGGTCGCACTAACTGGACCATCGATCACTTCCTTGCTTTCAGTCACGTACTGCACGGTACCTCCAGATGGATACAACTAACTGGACCATCGATCGCTTCCTTGCTTTCAGTCACGTACTGCACAGTACCTCCAGATGGGTCGCACTAACTCGACCATCGATCACTTCCTTGCTTTCAGTCACGTACTGCACGGTACCTCCAGATGGGTCGCACTAACTGGACCATCGATCACTTCCTTGCTTTCAGTCACGTACTGCACAGTATCTCCAGATGGGTCACACTATTGTATCATCGATCACTTGCTTGCTTTCAATCACGTACTGCACAGTACCTCCAGATGGGTCGCACTAACTGGACCATCGATCACTTCCTTGCTTTCAGTCACGTACTGCACGGTACCTCCAGATGGGTCGCACTAACTGGACCATCGATCACTTCCTTGCTTTCAGTCACGTACTGCACGGTACCTCCAGATGGATACAACTAACTGGACCATCGATCGCTTCCTTGCTTTCAGTCACGTACTGCACGGTACCTCCAGATGGGTCGCACTAACTCGACCATCGATCACTTCCTTGCTTTCAGTCACGTACTGCACGGTACCTCCAGATGGGTCGCACTAACTGGACCATCGATCACTTCCTTGCTTTCAGTCACGTACTGCACAGTATCTCCAGATGGGTCACACTATTGTATCATCGATCACTTGCTTGCTTTCAATCACGTACTGCACAGTACCTCCAGATGGGTCGCACTAACTGGACCATCGATCACTTCCTTGCTTTCAGTCACGTACTGCACGGTACCTCCAGATGGGTCGCACTAACTGGACCATCGATCACTTCCTTGCTTTCAGTCACGTACTGCACAGTACCTCCAGATGGATCGCACTAACTGCACCATTGATTACTTCCTTGTTTTCAGTCACGTACTGCACAGTACATCCAGATGGGTCACATTAACTGGACCATCAATCACTTCCTTGTTTTCAGTCACGTACTGCACGGTACCTCCAGATGGATCGCACTAACTGGACCATCGATCGCGAACGAACGAGGGAGAGAGACTTTGTCAAAAAGCTGAAGTGTACCCTGGAGGTTGGACGTTTTTTACATTTGTGTCTGCCTGACTGAATCTGACTGCTGTCATGGCTAGACAGCATTCTCATGCCATTGGCTGGATGCATTGAAAGAGACCGATAATTCCTGTCATTTGGTACACAAGCTGTCGTGAGGAACAACAACAAAAAAAGACGCACTGCAGTACATGATCACAAACTGTTTCTGTTGCACGTGTAGCCCTTCAACATGACATTGCTCTTGTTCGCATTGAAGAGAAAATTGCCTTTAAACGGTAAAAAGAATTGGGGACTAGGTTCCCAAACATGGTCGATTCTCTCTCTCTCTCTCTCTCTCTCCTCTCTCTCTCTCTCTCTCTGTCCGTCTGTCTGTCTGTCTCACTCTCTCTCTTCATTCATCCTTCTCTCTCTCTCTCTCTCTCTCTCTCTCTCTCTCTCTCTCTCTCTCTCTCTCTCTCTCTCTCTCTCTCCTAATTTGCCATCTGCACAAAATTGGATTGGAATTACCATATCAATAACAGTGACAGGTTTAACGTTTACAGAACCTTCTGCACTATTCCGGATGCTAAAACATATTTATTACTCAATTTGGACAGATATTTGAGGCATGTATTGATAAGATTTAGGCTTGGTATTTCTGAAATCGAAGTACATCGTAATCGTCATAGACAACACAGTGAAGGTGACTTACTATGTCCACTTTGTCAAAGAGAGAAAGAAGATGAGGTACATTTTGTTCTATGTTGTCCTATTTTAAGCGACTTAAGAGCACAATACATAGCGTTGAAATATTATAAGGTTCCAAATCAGTTCAAATTAGCGTTGCTTATGGCATGTGTACATGAAAAAAACGATCAGAAATTTGTCAATCTATCTTTACAAGGCTTTCAAATTGCGTTCTATTCTCATCTCTTGAAATTATTGCAAAGTGTATTACGAATGATGTCATTGATTCTAAATGCCAGATTGGACAATTGTTTGTATATACACCCCTTCATGAGGGGCAATGGCCTAAACATGATTAAACTTTCCGTATCCGTATCCGTATCTCCTAATTTGCAATTGTTTAAACAAGGACATGTATGTCAAGCATTGATCAAGCATAGGTGTGTATGAACATACTGGGTAGCAGTCACTTCCAAGTTGAAAGGGCAACAGTATATTCACACAACCTTAGCCTTAGATGAATGCATGATCAGCTGTGTCACGTTGTTGTGTTCCACTGCATGTTGTGTTTGATCGGGAGGGTTTACACACAATGCCAATATTTTTTGTTAAAGTCCTTTGGGGGCCTAGCTAAATTTTGTTTCAATGACACTTTGTGGCAGATGAATAAGGGGGCGGAGTGGGGTGGGGGGGGGTGGGGTGGGGTGGGGGTAATTTGGAGAGGGGTGCGCGCAGTCGACCGAAAGCAGTTTGAGACCAACTGCAGTGTTATGACCCACAATGATTCGATGAGGTTTTGCGAATTTGACAGGCAGCCAGCTTGTTTTTTTTGTTTGTTTGTTTGTTTTTTCCTGTCCCCACCTCAGAGGCAGTGCACCCACGCCGCTCATTCCGACACCCCGTCCGCAGCCACAGCCCAGTCGGACCCCGCCGCAGCCCCGGCACCAGCAATCCACAGGGAGCGGTCAATGTCAAGTCGTCAAGAGGCAACCCACCGGAGGAGACACTGCACTGCTGCCGAGTCACTTCGGTGGTGTTCAGTGGCGCCTGTTCTGATCTAACATACGCAGGACACCACCTACTAAGCCCCCTACGGACGACAATAATTGCTTAGTCGCGGAGCCGGCGTGAGTGAGCTCTCCCTCCGGAGGGCGCCACCACGTCCGTCCAACGACAGCCCCCATGGACCCGCCGATACTAGTGACCCCGACGGAGCCAAACCAAGGCTACAGACGCGGAGAGGACATCGAAATTGAGGTCACCATGAGAGCAGGGCATGAAGGGCCACAGAACTTGAGACATATTCTTTATGCTGATCGATGAAAATGAGGATGATTAAGATGATGCTACGGATTTCCATTTCGGTCTGAGACTACATGACAGGGCTGCACTCTACGCTTCCTTTCATAATAGCTTGTTGTTTCT
>CM065748.1:24724468-24726968 GCA_033310375.1 Conus canariensis | reverse complement strand
GCACGCCTATACTCACGTGCGCGCGCCTACAAGCATGAATGCACGCGCATATGTGCGCAAGCACACACACACACACACACACACACACACACACACACACACACACACACACACACATGCGCGCAACGCACGCACCTACGCACGCACCTACGCACGCACGCACACACACACACACACACACACACACACACACGCACACTCACGCACGCACACACACACACACACACACACACACACACACACACACACACACACACACACACACACACACACCACACACACACACACACAATCTCTCAACTCCATGCCAAACAAAGAAGAACACACACACACACACACACACACACACACACACACACACACACACACACACACACACACACACACACCTTCCTTCACCTCCGTAGAAGGCAAAAAATGAAGAGAGAGGAAAAGAAAAGCAAAAACAAAAAAAACTAAGGGTTGAACATCATTGCCGGTACAATGACCCCAACAAACCAAAACAAAGCAAACCAACAACAACAACAAACAAAAACACCCACAAAACAACACAAAACTCCGAGTCTACAAAAAGCAACTAAACTACTGTGAGTACCAACTGTGGCCAAAGAGCCAGTCGACACAGGGATCAGACGGGGAAGATGGACAGAAGGGAGGAATGGAAGAAGAAATGGATGTGTGGAGACACACTGAAGGGAACACACAATCAAGAGAGAATCCTTCCACCGTGAGTTCCCAGGAACCAGTGGCGGTGATCAGGAGACGAACGCAGAGAGACCAGTCATAAAACCCCAGACGCCCTGGCACTAAACTCCACACAGATTCCTTAACCCGGGCTATCGTGGGTGGGGAGATGAGAGGAAGGCTGGGGAACGATTGGAAAAGAAGGAGAGAGAGAGAGAGAGAGAGAGAGAGAGAGAGAGAGAGAGAGAGAGAGAGAGAGAGAGAGAGAGAGGATGAGACAGACATGAAGCAGAGAGACAGAGAAAGCAGAGAGACAGAGAAGAGAGAGAGAAGTGAGAGAGAGAGAGAGAGAGAGAGATACAGAGAGAGAGAGACAGAGAGAGAACAGGCGAGAGAGAGAGAGAGAGAGAGGGAAAGACAGACAGACAGACAGACAGACAGACAGGGGGGAGTGGCAGACAGACAGACAGACAGACAGACAGACAGACAGACACACACACACACACACACACACACACACACACACACACACACACACTGAGATAGATAGACAAAGAGATAGAGAGAAATGATTTTACCCAAAATAATGGTAAATGTAATTTATTTAGCTTTAAACAGTGCTTGAAATAAACGGTGTGAAAATGAACACCGCCACACACACACACACACACACACACACACACACACACGCACGCACGCACGCACGTACGCACCACGCACGCACGCACGCACGCACGCACCACGCACGCACGCACGCACCACACACACACACACACACACATATATCAGGATGCCTTTCAGGAGGACGTTTCTGA
The DNA here is from genome assembly GCA_033310375.1 of Conus canariensis. Classification (NCBI taxonomy): domain Eukaryota; kingdom Metazoa; phylum Mollusca; class Gastropoda; order Neogastropoda; family Conidae; genus Conus; species Conus canariensis. The sequence continues at coordinate 24,725,469 of CM065748.1, read as the reverse complement.
CACCATAGACTCTAGTATCAGACCTTACATGATGACCAGATGATGTCAATTACTAAGTCCATGGATCTGGCCTCTGGACTTCTATCTTGGAAAGTTCCCAACACTCTACTGCTTACTGTCCAAATACTACCGCAGGCGGTAAGTACCCACAGAAACGTGGCTGAAGAACGGAGCTAGGGAAATGTGGTGGTGGTGATGGATCTGAATACTGGCTTTCTGTTAGGGAAATGTGGTGGTGGTGATGGCTCTGAATACTGGCTTTCTGTTAGGGAATGTGGTGGTGGTGATGGCTCTGAATGCTGGCTTTCTGTTAGGGAGATGTGGTGGTGGTGATGGCTCTGAATGCTGGCTTTCTGTTAGGGAGATGTGGTGATGGTGATGGCTCTGAATGCTGGCTTTCTGTTAGGGAAATGTGGTGGTGGTGATGGCTCTGGATACTGGCTTTCTGTTAGGGAGATGTGGTGGTGGTGATGGCTCTGAATGCTGGCTTTCTGTTAGGGAAATGTGGTGGTGGTGATGGCTCTGAATGCTGGCTTTCTGTTAGGGAAATGTGGTGGTGGTGCTGGCTCTGAATGCTGGCTTTCTGTTAGGGAAATGTGGTGGTGGTGCTGGCTCTGAATGCTGGCTTTCTGTTAGGGAAATGTGGTGGTGGTGCTGGCTCTGAATACTGGCTTTCTGTTAGGGAAATGTGGTGGTGGTGATGGCTCTGAATACTGGCTTTCTGTTAGGGAAATGTGGTGGTGCTGATGGCTCTGAATGCTGGCTTTCTCTTGAACTTCTGATGGGAAAGGACGAAGATGACGAAGAAGGGGACCAGGTTTCTATAGGGGGAGGTAAGGGCGAAAACAAGGTTTTTCGTGGTGGTTGACGGCTGGTGGTAAGGGGAGCGAGGGTTGGAGGGGGGGGGGGGGGGAGGTGAAGGAAGGATAAGGGGTGCAGAGCAACCCTGTTTGGTATTTCAAAGTTTTTTTTTGTTTGTTTGTTTTTTTGGGTTTTTTTTT
>CM065748.1:24711968-24714468 GCA_033310375.1 Conus canariensis | reverse complement strand
GAGAGAGAGAGAGAGAGAGAGAGAGAGAGAGAGAGAGTTGCTTGTGTAATGGGGACACAGAGCCAGAGAAATAGAACTGAGTTTCCCTTTTTAAGTTATCCAAAGAAATATACATTACTTACATAAACTATTTTAGGTCTGTAGTTTCATATAATCATTTTTCATGTATCCACATTTCAGCAAAAAAAACAACAAAAAAAAGAAATATAAAGCAGGTTCTCACGGACATACAACTACTCTTGTTTAGACAGTTGGCTTCAAACTATGCCAAACAAAAATCGCTCATGAACAAAATGTTCTTGTCCTCACAAATCTTCACGCAGTTTTAATTCTTGGGTTTGGCCTCAACAAACCACCAACTGTCACACATTCTAGGACCTTCTGTCGACTTACAAATATAAATTGTACATCAACTCCTCTCAGTTCCTCAGTTAAAAACTAAACAATGTGACTTTAGTCTAGCTGGGTGAAAAGTTCCTGGAGGTTTGCTATGCCTGTCACTGGCCATTCATGGCTTTTTCGTAACATTTATCACTGACACCTCCCATATTTTAGCATCTATCTATCTGTCTATCTATCTATCTAAAGACCCACACACACATACACATATTTCTACCTACCTATCTATCTTTACATATATATATATATATATATATATATATATATATATATACCACTTTCCGCGGTCACTGAGGAGAAACAATTACGTTTCGAAATATCGGTATCTGACCAGGAGTTATATGTTAGTGGCTTTCCTCCCCATCGGAGATTGTCTCCTTCTTGGAGACTATAAGCTTGCTGAAGGCTCATTTTGAGAAGCATTTATTTTATTTTTCCCCATTCACCCACTCAAGCACATACTGTTAGTTAGGCAGAATGATCTACCACTGCAGATATGAATGCTTATCTCCCCCTATTTCTTCAATCTAAGACATAAGAGCAAGCTTTGTTTATAATTGAATATTTCTTGCAGTCATTGCAACACCAAGCTGCTCTGTAAGTTGCTGGAATGGTGCTCGGTACTTATCCTTGGAATTTATTAGTTTATTGTAATTTTGTCCCTTGCGGATTCATTCCAAGAACTGGCCCTCAGCACTTGTGTCTTAAGAGGTTATCTTTTTATATTTTCTACTTTTCACAAGAAAATGTAGCTTGTTTTGCTCTTTCATGATTTTATTTTGCTTCTTAGGTGTCACCTTTGGTTGGTTTTTTGAAAACTCAACAAACATACTACGGTATTGTACACCAGCCTTTTCTGGGATAGCATTCTTCTTAAAACCGAAAAGGCAGAGGAGTCAAATTACCACTTTCCGCGGTCACTGAGGAGAAACAATTACGTTTCGAAATATCGGTATCTGACCAGGAGTTATATGTTAGTGGTTTTCCTCCCCATTGGAGATTGTCTCTTTCTTGGAGACTATAAGCTTGCTGAAGGCTCATTTTGAGAAGCATTTATTTCATTTTTTCCCCATTCACCCACTCAAGCACATACTGTTAGTTAGGCAGAATGATCTACCACTGCAGATATGAATGCTTATCTCCCCTATTTCTTCAATCTAAGACATAAGAGCAAGCTTTGTTTATAATTGAATATTTCTTGCAGTCATTGCAACACCAAGCTGCTCTGTAAGTTGCTGGAATGGTGCTCGGTACTTATCCTTGGAATTTATTAGTTTATTATATATATATATATATTCAATTATAATCAAAGCTTGCTCTTATGTCTTCGATTGAAGAAATAGGGGGAGATAAGCATTCATATCTGCAGTGGTAGATAATAAGTTGCTGGAATGGTGCTCGGTACTTATCCTTGGAATTTATTACTTTATTTATATTATATATATATATTTCAAAAGATTCAGTTTTCCCGAGGGGCAGGGCACCACTCCACAGCAAGAAGAAGACAGAATAGAACATTGCACACAAGACAACACAGATAATAAAACTGTTCAATTTGTTCCTCCACCCAGGAGGACTCTGTTGAAGAGCTCTCGCCTTCTGGCTTGATCACTGGACAGAGAGGTTATGATAAGAATACACAAAGCCAAAAACACTGGATATATGGAACACGCAAACACAAATGCACACACTCACACAATACACACGCATACACACACATGCACGCGCATGTGCACATACAGAGACACACATACACACGAGCACGTGCCCGAGGGAAGGGTGAGAAAGGGAGTTTAGGGGAGGGAGGGAAGGAGGTTCAGGGCGGATGTGGAGAGAAAAAGAGAGAGGGAGAGAGAGACGGGGAGAGAGGAATGCCAACAACAGAGGGGGGCAGGGGGGGGGGGGATATTTTTGGTTCTCTGATGAGAAATTACATTCAGACGTACACACATACATGTACGTGCACATACATTCCAACACACACACACACACACGCACGAGCGCACACACACACACACACACACACACACTCGTGCGCATATTTACACTACTCTCGATACCCCGACTCATCATGCACCGACGAAAGAAATACATCCTAAAC
>CM065748.1:24704468-24706968 GCA_033310375.1 Conus canariensis | reverse complement strand
CGTTTCGTTCAAGATTTTTAGCGATACCTCCATCGCCTCCGGTTGAAACGCTTATCAGCGCAATCTGACCAGCGAGACCCATTAACCTCCTTTAGATCTCCATCCGCACCCCATCAAACCCATCAGCCATTCCTCCCCACCTTCACCCCTTCTTCCCCAACTTCTATTGCACTCTTAACCCCAAGAGTGAAATAAAGTCTTGCCTGACACACACAGGAACAAAATCTGTCACAGCAAGGCTGGGAAATTTAAGTGGCGTTGTAAATCGCCATAATCACTGCACAAGAAACATACCACTGACTCGCCTTCAAACATGAATTTTTACTCTACTTTCTTTCCATGAGGGATCAAAAGCAATTCGTGTAAAAAAACAAAACAAAAAAAACCAAAACAGTTTAATGTTCTTAGTTAATGCCAATTAAAAATACATGTTAGCTCGTTCATTGTTTAAAGTAATCTGATTCCAAGTGTTCACAGAAAGCTCTTTTTTAAAGGGAAGTTATCTTGTAGGGTTGTGAACGTGGCCTCCTTATGAAGCCCTTACTATGTAATTTCCTTTGATAGTATTTCTGGTACGTTAGTTTTTACAGCTTCTTACACCAGGTTCCCATAGTCGTAAAACACCAAGTTTGTGAACAAACATTATGAATTTAGTAATGATGGTGCCCAACATGGAATATACAGGTAAAGGGACAACAGTCTGTCCCTCTAATGGCGGACAGATTTGAAGTGGTTGTTTCTACTAGATTGTCCAGCCAATATTTCAGCGTTGGTGACATGTTTGTGTACCGAAAACCACTGACGTCATTTTCACAAGTGTATTCTTTTGTGTGAAGTAAAGAAAATCGTTGAACTGTCGTTTGGTGCTTGCGGTTTGCTGTTAGATCTGGCATGGCATCGGCAAACAAACAGCTCACAGAGGAGACGAAAAAATACATTGTGTCGTTGAAGACCAGGGACTTCGGGTGTTTGAGGTGGGAAATGTGTTGAACTTGAACAGGTCAACCGTCGGGAAAGTTTACAAACAGAAAACAATAGTAGAAAACAAACCTAGGAGTGATAGGCCCAGAGTGTTCACTAACAGGCGCGTGTCTGCACTGTCAAGGATCGTAAAACGGGACAGATCTGCCACAGTTTCTGAAATTTCAGCCGAATTCCGTGCATCAACCTCCGTTGAAGTCGATCAAAACGATCAAGCGAAATGTGCATGGACTTGGTTATTCAAAGCATTCCCCCCCCCCCCCCCCCCCCCCCCCCCCCCCCCCCCCCCGTGAAGAAACACGTCATCAAGGAAGTGAACAGAAAGAAGCGGCTGCAGTACTGTAGGAGTAAATTTCACTGGACTGTGAACGATCAGTGGAAAAATGTTATTTTCAGTGATGAAATGACCATTGTGATCAAACCCAGTGGACGTGTAAAACCATGGAGGAAAGTCGAAGACAAGTGGTCAGTGCTTTCTCGGTGCAGCGTCCATCTTGGCCCGAAGACTACATTGAAATGATGGTGTGGGAATGCATTTCGTATGACAGAGTTGGACCACTGGTGTTCTTGGAAGGCAGTATGAACAGTCAGAAGTACACTGGTTGTGCTGGAAAACAACTTTCTGCCGTTTTTGCCGACCACTATCCAAACAAACGTTGGTACCTGCAAGAAGACAACGCCTCTGTTCACCGCTCGGCTCACAACAAGACCTGGAAGCCACAGCACAGAGTTCCCGTGTTTTTCTGGCCCCCTCAAAGTTCAGATCTAAATCCGTTCCAGAACGTGTGGCAAGTCCTCAAGACTCAAGTGACGAAAAACATTTGCCGCATCAGTACTGTTGCAGATCTGCGCTGTGCACTCACCACTTGCTGAAATCAACGACTGTTGCCTACCTCCACTCCCTCTACGACTCTCTACCGAGACGCTGTCAGCAATGTTTTGAGTTGGAAGGGCCAGATTACCATGTACTAGCAAGTTAAGTCCAGCCTAAAGGTAAGAATAATACGTTTTCAGCCACAGGTGCCTGTAGGTAGTCAGCGCCGAAGTGCTGAGAGGGGACAGACTTTTGTCCGATGTGTGTACCATTTTAGCTGCCCCATTTTAGCTGCCCATCTGAATGCATTATCTTCTGGTAGTTGGATGTTCTGTCAGATAAGGTCTCCAGCCCCTCATCTCCTGCAATGGTTGTCCCAGTCAGCCATTCAAACCTTTACGGTGGGTGTGGACGATACATCTGAATGATCCTCCCCTCTCCAATACGAGTGCAGTCCCTTTCGCCGTTCTTCACTCTGACCTTGGCGTTGTTTCCCTTCGCACTGGGCATGTGTTTAGCCCCCGGGCGATCGTCTGCTTCTTTCTTTGCTCGTGTCGAAAGTACTGCGGGCTGCAGAACTGCAATTTTCTAAAGGAGTCTGCTTGGTAACCAGCAAAAATAAAGCCAGTTGGTAAGTATCTGACATCTTATAAAGGAAAGTACTAGAAGCACAGTTATCCTCAGGTTCTTGTCGGCCTCACACAA
>CM065748.1:24666968-24671968 GCA_033310375.1 Conus canariensis | reverse complement strand
AAGTGGTGTGGCGATCCTCTAAGACCACGTCCAGTGGGGTGATGTGTTTTAAGACCATGTTCAGTGGAGTGATGTCCCTTAAGACGACATTCCGTGGGATGATGTCATTTAGATGACATTCCGTTAGATGATGTCCTTCTAATGACATTCTGTGGGGTGATGTCCTTCAGATGACATTCCGTGGGATGATGTCCTTTAGATGACATTCAGTGGGATGATGTCCTTTAGATGACATTCAGTAGGATGATGTCCTTTAGATGACATTCCGTGGGATGATGTCCTTTAGATGACATTCAGTGGGATGATGTCATTTAGATGACCTTCTGTGGGATGATGTCCTTTAGATGACATTCAATGGGGTGATGTCCTTTAGGTGACATTCCATGGGATGATGTCCTTTAGATGACAATCCGTGGGATGATGTCCTTTAGATGACATTCAGTGGGATGATGTCCTTTTGATGACATTCCGTGGGGTGACGTCCTTTAGATGACATTCCGTGGGGTGATGTCCTTTAGATGACATTCAGTGGGATGATGTCCTTTAGATGACATTCAGTGGGGTGATGTCCTTTAGATGACATTCCGTGGGGTGATGTCCTTTAGATGACATTCAATGGGATGATGTCCTTTAGATGACATTCCGTGGGGTGATGTCCTTTAGATGACATTCCGTGGGGTGATGTCCTTTAAATGACATTCAGTGGGGCGATGTCCTTTAGATGACATCCAATGGGATGATGTCCTTTAGATGACATTCAGTGGGATGATGTCCTTTAATTGACATTCAGTGGGGTGATGTCCTCTAGATGACATTCAGTGGGATGATGTCCTTTAAGATAACATTCCGTGGGGTGATGTCCTTTAGATGACATTCAATGGGGTGACGTCCTTTAGATGACATTCAGTGGGATGGTGTCCTTTAAGATGACATTCAGTGGGGCGATGTCCTTTAGATGACATCCAGTGGGATGATGTCCTTTAGATGACATTCAGTGAGGTGATGTCCTTCTAATGACATTTAGTAGGACGATGTCTTTTGGATGACATTTAGTAGGATGATATCTTTTAAGAAGATATTCCGTGGGGAGATGATCCTTTGAGACGACCTTCAACGGGGCAATTATCTTTAGAGGCGATATTCAGTAGTATTATGATCTTATAAGACGATGTTCAGTGGGGTGATGATCCTTTAAGACAGTAATAAGTAGTATCATGATCCATGAAGACAAGGTTCAGTGGGGCAATGATTCTTTCAGATGACATTGAGCGGGATGATGATCCCGTGAGTCGACAGACTAGTGTGACGATAACCCTTTAAGGCGATGGTCAGGTGGAGCCATGAGTCTTCACGACGATGGTGTGATGAGCTGATGATCTGTTAAAAAGATGATCTAATGGGCCGATGGTCTGTTAGGATGAAGATCTGTGGAGCGATGATCTAAGCGCTTTACAATCCACACTCGTTTACACAACGGGCTGCCTACGTGGGCAGTGCCGACTGAAGAGACTGCCAGCTGGCGCTTCATTCAGTCGTTTCCCGTGTCACTCAGTCAATGTCGTTCAATATCGTTCACTCAGTTTCCTTACTTCCTTCAGCCTTTCAATTTCTCACGCAGGGTGCATGCTATGTGTAACATGTCATCTATACCAACGGCCAAACTGGCCTTCTCTTCCGAAAGTTGGTGATGGGGTTTTACGTGTGTGCAAGATGTTATGCGTGCATTCACACACGGAACCTCGGTTTATAGTCTCAATTGAAGGACTGTATGGGAAATGGAGTCAGAACTAATGTTATCTCCGAGGGACCCCCCCCCCCCCCTCCCGCCGTACCGAAACGGCCCGGCGAAGATTCGAACCCGCAACACCAGGATCACCAAGATAACGAGTCCGGCGTTCTACCACTGAGCTATTCCGGCCCCCTATAGAGATGGGTCTCCCATGCAGATGGTCTAATGGAACCATCCTCTGCAAGGACGAGGGTTCGCTGTGGGCGATGATCTGTTAAGAACATGGTGTTAATGGGACCATGACCTGTTCGGAAGATGGTCATGATATAGTTAGATTCTCTTCGGAAGACGGTTCACTGGGGCGTCAACTCCTTCGGAACATCCTTCGGTAGGGGCATTGATCCGTTAGGAAGATAGTCCGGTGGGGCAATGATCTGTTCAGATGATGATCCGATGGCTATGATCTGTCAAAACCGATGGTCCTTTGTATGGTGGTTCTTGGGAACAACATCCGATAGAACGATGGCCCAGTACAGTGATAATCATTCGGGGAGATGTCTCGTAGTGTGATGTCAGTTGAGTCCATATCCGTTAGGGCGATGGTGGGTTGGACGACTCTGTCGAAATACTAAATGGCGAGGTTGCTTGTGCTTTTGCCAGACGGCGCGGCAAATGTGCTGACGGTATGTATTGTGTTTGTTCACCAGTCTCATATCTCTTCACTGACATTGCTAGCAGAGGAGAGAGAGGGAAAGTACCATCACTAAGGATAAGTCGTGATTAGTGTGCGGACACCCAACGCTCACGTGTAAGCAGAGATGTGCATGCCAGTGTGTCCTCGTGTGTGTTCTCTAGTCTTTTTCGTTTTAATTTCTTTTTCTTTTTCTTTACAATTACTGACAAGCGCTCTGTTCTTGCGTAAGTTTGTTTAAAAAAAAACAACGACTCTTAACACAAAAAAATCGTTAATTACAAGTAAACAAGGAGAACTGCTTCACCAAGGACAAGCAATTCAGGTAAAAAGGTCAACTGGGCTTTTAATTAAACTTTAAACCATTTCTAAACATGAGCGTGTTTTTATTCTCTCTCTCTTCTCTCTCTCTCTCTCTCTCTCTCTCTCTCTCTCTCTTTCTGTGGTGTGTGAGTTTGTGTGTGTGTGTGTGTGTGTGTGTGTGTGTGTGTGTGTTGTCATGTGCGTGTCCATGTGTGCGTGTGTGTGTGTGAGTGTGTGTGAGTGTGTGTGTGTGTGTGTGTGTGTGTGTGTGCGTGTGTGTGTGTGTGTGTGTGTGTGTGTGTGTGTGTGTGTGTGTGTGTGTGTTGTCATGTGTGTGTGTGTGTGTGTGTGTGTGTGTGTGCGTGCGTGCGTGTGTGTGTGGTGTGTGTGTGTGTGTGTGTGTGTGTGTGTGTGTGTGTGTGTGTGTTGTGTGAGTGTGTGTGTGTGTGTGTGTGTGTGTGTGTGTGTGTGTGTGTGTTGTTGTGTGTGTGTGTGTGTGTGTGTGTGTGTGTGTTGTATGCGTGTGCATGTGTTTGTGTGTGTATGTGTGTGCGTGTGTATGCGTGCGTGCGTGCGTGCGCGCGCGCGCGCGTTCGTGTGAGTGTTAGGTTGGATTTGTTGTGCTTTGTGATCTTCCACGCAGTCCCACTGGGGCAGTTGTCCCATACCTCTCATTTTCGCTCCTTCATCTATAGCCAGAGCCCAGTTCATCCACACACTACCTCAACGCCTTGAGTCCTTGCAGAGCACTCAGTTTAGAATTTCACCAAATGAGACGCTGCACTGTTGCAAGTCGCTTTCCAAACGTATATAGGACACCATCTAGCAAACATTTTAACAGTATATCATGCTGTCAAAAAGAACTGATAGATAATGACATCAGCAATGTTGATCCGGTGTAACGTTTCGTAATTACCGCATGCCCGAGATTACACCCCGGTGGGTGTTAAAAGGCCGCGTGCTGCGGAGTAACACACCGGGGGAGAAAATCTAGACTGATTCCCCCTTTCCTCCAAAATCACCCTGCGTGCCTCCAAATGTTCAGACAGTCCCAAATGACAGAACATTCCATCAAAGCACACTGCGTCTGGATTTTAGGTAAGGAGGGGGGATTGTGGACGAGAGCAGAAACTACCCCCCCCCCCCCCCTCCCTGTTCTAGAATTACTCCCCGGTGAGAGATCTGAGGCATTTGTCAAGAAATAACCCACGGGGTGAATGTAAGCACGTGCCCATGTCCACCTCTCTGTCTACAGGCTGTGTACCTTTTGGCCATTTCCATCTCTCTGTCTATAGGCTGTGTACATTTGGGCCACGTCCACCTCTCTGTCTACAGGCTGTGTACCTTTTGGCCATGTCCACCTCTCTGTCTACAGGCTGTGTACCTTTTGGCCATGTCCACCTCTCTGTCTACAGGCTGTGTACCTTTTGGCCATGTCCACCTCTCTGTCTACAGGCTGTGTACCTTTTGGCCATGTCCGCCTCTCTGTCTACAGGCTGTGTACCTTTTGGCCATGTCCACCTCTCTGTCTACAGGCTGTGTACCTTTTGGCCATGTCCACCTCTCTGTCTACAGGCTGTGTACCTTTTGGCGACGTCCACCTCTCTGTCTACAGGCTGTGCACCTTTTGGCCCGTGTCTACATTCACTTCTTGGGCAGCTTTGGGTCATGCTTTATATCCTTCCGGGAGTGGTTTTGCAACAGGGAGGGAGTAGTTTTGACTCAATACCCCCCCCCCCCTCCCTTCTCAAACTCAGAGCCAGTTGTGCGTGTGTGTGTGTGTTTCTTTTTTTTCTCTCTCTCTTTTTATTTATTCATTTATTCATCCATTTATGTTGGGAGGATGGGTGGGTGGGTGGAGGGCATTTCAACAGTTCTGAAGGAAGGACGCCATTTGGGAACAAAGAGGGTGTGGTGGTGGTGGTGGTTACCTTTACTTGCTGGGGTGGAGGTGGGGCCGGGGGTGAATTTTGAAGGAGGGGAGGGATTTTGGAATAAACAAGGAGTTGGCCTTGAGTTCATCGTCATCATCATCATCATCATAATCGTCATCGTCATTATAAGCAGCGTCGTCAGTAGTAATACTGTTGCAGTTGCTACACAATACATCCTCCATAACATGACCAAAATTATTCGCTGTTCTAAGACGCTAGGTAAAGATCTATGTTCCCCTTGTTTGCTTTTTTCGAGTTGCTCACTGTGAAAAAAAAAAAAAGAGGCAGGCTGACGAACGAGCCTTTCGCCCCTGATCCCACTGAGTGATGACAATCCCCTGGT
>CM065748.1:24634468-24636968 GCA_033310375.1 Conus canariensis | reverse complement strand
TCTCTCCCTCACCGAATCCTCCGTCCGTCCGTCCGTCCGTCCGTCCTCTCTCTCTCTCTCTCTCTCTCTCTCTCTCTCTCTCTCTTCTCTCTCTCTCTCTCTCTGTCCTTTTTGTAACCAACTTGAGAACGAACTCCACTTTCTATTAAAATGCAATGCTTATATACCTTTCAGAGAAAAATACATACTGAAGCACAATTTCAGAACGTGAACTCTATTGAACTAAAACACAATTACTTGCAAACGAAAATGTGCATATTACAAGAGATATTGCTGTGTATATTTATTATGCATTAAAAAAAAAAAGAAGATCGCGTATCCCACACAGTATGAATAATTAGTTACCCTCATAAATTAGCATTATTAGTACATCGAAAAAATATACTTTTGTTGTCATTTCTCTTTTTTCTCTTTATGTGTGCACTGCACCTCTACATTGTTATAGGCCGGAGGCCTGAAACATTAAAATTGTGTTCAATTGTGTTCAATTGTTTCTCTCTCTCTCTCTCTCTCTCTCTCTCTCTCTTCCTCTCTCTTCTCTCTCTATCTGTCGATCTCTCTCTCTGTATCCATGTCTTCAGATCATCCTCACCTTTATTTCAGTCTCTCCCTTCCCTCCCTGCCCCATCCTATCAGTGCCATCAGCGCCATCGCTGTGATACGCACTTCCAGCAGCCCCCATCACTCAGACATCAAGCACCACAGTTTCACTCAAGGAGCAGGAGGTGTGGCATGGGAAGACAGGTGGGGAGGGGGGGAGGAGGACGAGGTTTGGAGACATGTCAGAGGTATGGGGATGGAGGGGGGGGGGGGGGGCTGGCGGGAGTGAGGAAGAAGAAGCCGCCTTTCCAAGTCATGGAAGGACGATGTATCTTTCCTCTCTCACCACTCTCGTTCCTGTAGTCCCGCTGTGCCTGTGTCTTGGTGTGAACAGAAGCAACAATGGGAAATATGTCACAGTGTGGCTGTTTCCACAAAACGTGTCACAAGGTCACAATTTCAGGAGAGCGGCCCAGTTATAGAAGTAACATTGTTTTGGCTTTTGTACGTAGTCAACGGGACAAAAGGTGTAATTGTGACATAAGAACTAAAATCTAACATAACTGTTTAATTTTTTTTTTCAGGGAGAACACTGCAACAGTAAATTGCAAACACTTTTTGTTTTATTTGTTTGATTATTTGTCTGTCTGTCTGTTTGTTTCTTTGTTTTGTTTCTTTAAGTCTCAGAACACCATTTTTATAATTACTCTGAACGTTTATTTGTGCAGCAAAACAGTGAGCCTCGAAAAGGAATTCCTGTTTGTTCTTTTTCAAATCATGAATCTCTTTGCTTTTGCCATGTTTGAATTTGTTCTACTTCTCTGCTTTACACTGATTATGCAAACAAATTGGACACATAATAACAGGTACTTCGACTCGAATTTGGTATTTTCACCTCTCTTGCAGTAACTGCAAAAGCAACAGGATTAATGTTTCTTTGTGGTTGCTGAACACACACACACACACACACACACACACACACACACACACGCGCGCCGCGCACGCACGCACCACGCAACACACACACACACACACACACACACACACACACACACAACACAGCAAGTTTTTCTTTTCACTTTCATAAAAAAGAAGAGGAAGAAAAAGACAATTTTGGCATTTTACACGATATTGCAAAGTTCAAGAGTATTTTTCTCTTGCTGACATCACTTAAGAGAAGTGATAAAGAACATATTCCATTGCAGAATCAATTATTCTATATTATTTGTCGCGATAAACGTATGTTTCGGGTACTGAGTCATACAACGAACAGTAATTACCATTGACATTCTAATTTCAGTTTTGACACGACCTTTCACGTTTTTCAATACCACATTTTCGTCCCGTCTCAGAAGGGACTTTGTGATCACTCCTCTAAATTTCATAAACATGACAAAAATCTGTATTACAAAAAAAGTATTCATATGCATGCACACTTACATGAACTGCTATATTTTCTCTAGCATTTACTACCATCTTATACACTTTCCCACCACGACTCCTTGAAATTCTTTGCTTTTTAAAAAAATTCCCACAAAATTCTTCCGTGTGAATGGAAAACTGTAGAGTCCAAAACACACGTACAACCACTTTAAAGGAGCGGAACTAAAGACACATTAACAAAAATAGAAGGTCTTCAGAATCCATGTACTGCCTGGGAAAGGGATGATGAGGACGCGGAGATGGACTAGGTAGCCTGCCCCTTATCACACCATCAGTGGATCACATCATAATGGAATAAAAGGGAAAGAGGCCTAATTTCGCATTTTCAGGAAGAACTCCAGCTGCGTTGCACAGACTTGCAGGCTGTTGCTCTGGCGCTGTCGGAAAACTCATTAAAAGATGGTAAAATTTTTTTTTCCCCTTTACCGAATTTCACAATATTTCAAAACTAGAAAAGCCCAAAGAAGACGACGTAATGGGAGGTATCTCTTTGCTCTGCTCCAACACAAATCTCTCT
>CM065748.1:24631382-24634368 GCA_033310375.1 Conus canariensis | reverse complement strand
CACCACTCTCGTTCCTGTAGTCCCGCTGTGCCTGTGTCTTGGTGTCAACAGAAGCAACAATGGGAAATATGTCACAGTGTGGCTGTTTCCACAAAACGTGTCACAAGGTCACAATTTCAGGAGAGGGCCCAGTTATAGAAGTAACATTGTTTTGGCTTTTGTACGTAGTCAACGGGACAAAAGGTGTAATTGTGACATAAGAACTAAAATCTAACATAACTGTTTAATTTTTTTTTTCAGGGAGAAACCTGCAACAGTAAATTGCAAACACTTTTTGTTTTATTTGTTTGATTATTTGTCTGTCTGTCTGTTTGTTTCTTGGTTTTGTTTCTTTAAGTCTCAGAACACCATTTTTATAATTACTCTGAACGTTTATTTGTGCAGCAAAACAGTGAGCCTCGAAAAGGAATTCCTGTTTGTTCTTTTTCAAATCATGAATCTCTTTGCTTTTGCCATGTTTGAATTTGTTCTACTTCTCTGCTTTACACTGATTATGCAAACACAATTGGACACATAATAACAGGTACTTCGACTCGAATTTGGTATTTTCACCTCTCTTGCAGTAACTGCAAAAAGCAACAGGATTAATGTTTCTTTGTGGTTGCTGAACACACACACACACACACACACACCACACACACACACACACCAAGCACGCGCGCGCGCACGCACCACCACCACACACACACACACAACACACACACACACACACACACACACACACACACACGCAAGTTTTTCTTTTCACTTTCATAAAAAAGAAGAGGAAGAAAAAGACAATTTTTGGCATTTTACACGATATTGCAAAGTTCAAGAGTATTTTTCTCTTGCTGACATCACTTAAGAGAAGTGATAAAGAACATATTCCATTGCAGAATCAATTATTCTATATTATTTGTCGCGATAACGTATGTTTCGGGTACTGAGTCATACAACGAACAGTAATTACCATTGACATTCTAATTTCAGTTTTGACACGACCTTTCACGTTTTTCAATACCACATTTTCGTCCCGTCTCAGAAGGGACTTTGTGATCACTCCTCTAAATTTCATAAACATGACAAAAATCTGTATTACAAAAAAAAGTATTCATATGCATGATGCACACTTACATGAACTGCTATATTTTCTCTAGCATTTTACTACCATCTTATACACTTTCCCACCACGACTCCTTGAAATTCTTTGCTTTTTAAAAAAATTCCCACAAAATTCTTCCGTGTGAATGGAAAAACTGTAGAGTCCAAACACACGTACAACCACTTTAAAGGAGCGGAACTAAAGACACATCAACAAAAATAGAAGGTCTTCAGAATCCATGTACTCCCTGGGAAAGGGATGATGAGGACGCGGAGATGGACTAGGTAGCCTGCCCCTTATCACACCATCAGTGGATCACATCATAATGGAATAAAAGGGAAAGAGGCCTAATTTCGCATTTTCAGGAAGAACTCCAGCTGCGTTGCACAGACTTGCAGGCTGTTTGCGCTGGCGCTGTCGGAAAACTCATTAAAAGATGGTAAAACTTTTTTTTTCCCCTTTACCGAATTTCACACTTTTCAAAACTAGAAAAGCCCAAAGAAGACGACGTAATGGGAGGTATCTCTTTGCTCTGCTCCAACACAAATCTCTCTGAAGTAGTTCTGTACTTCTGAACACGTACTTACTGGCAGTGGCAGCAAGAGACTTCAGAAAACCATATCTGTTCTTACTACTTACATCCACCTCAACTCTCCCTCCTTACCTCCCCCCCCCCTCCATCGCCATCCAACTTTTGTTCCTGCCCCCTCTCTCTGTCTGTCCGCTGTCTGTCTTCTGTCTGTCTGTCTGTCTGTCTGTCTGTCCCGTCTGTCTGTCTGTCTGTCTGTCTGTCTCTGTCTGTCTGTCTGTCTCTCTCTCTCTCTCTCTCTCTCTCTCTCTCTCTCTCTCTCAGTTTTACTTATTCTCTGAACATCCTTCTGTAGTTTTTTTTTTCGTTTCGTTTTTATTTTCTTTGTTTGGTTTTCTTTGTTTAAAATATCAGCTTAAAAATTCAAGCATCATCCTCTAAAGCTAGGCTGTGATCTAACACACACACACACACACCACACACACACACACACACACACACCACACACGCACGACACGCACGCACGCACGCACGCAGCACACACACACACACACACACCACACACACACACACACACACACACCACACACACACATAGTTCATGTCGCGCGCGCGCCGAACGGGTGGTGTGCGCACATATGTACGGAGACACGCACTCTGGCACGCAGAGAGAGAGAGAGAGAGAGAGAGAGAGAGAGAGAGAGAGAGAGAGAGAGAGAGAGAGAGAGAGAGAGAGAGGAGAGAGAATTCTGTCTTTACTAGAATAATAGCTAAGCATTTGTGTGCTTTCCTACGTCCAGTCCTGAGAGAGAGAGAGAGAGAGAGAGAGAGAGAGAGAGAGAGAGAGAGAGAGAGAGAGAGAGAGAGAGAGAGAGAGAGAGAGAGAGAGAGAGACGAACGAACGAACGAACGAACGAAAGAAGTGTATTGCTATTAAGCTTACAGCCCATGTAGCAAATCGGCGCGATCGAAAAAACGCGACACGACAAGATCTCATTGTCATGGAAACGACAGCAATGTTGTTTGTTTGTTTGTTTGTTTGTTTTCATATTACATGGCAAAGTTGTGAATGACATAGTGTTCCTGATATGCATACACAACCCGTTCAGCAAAGGACCGTCACCCCAGGTAGAATTGGACCAGGCCGTGGAGAGCGTGCAATCGCCGCACTGCACGTGCTTGAATCTCAGCGTGTTGTGTGTTGCTGGCACGTCTCCCTTTTCGCAGGTGGGCCAGCTTGACATGTTCCTCAGATGACATGTTCCTGTGTTCTTGTTTAATGTACCAGAACACACAGTCGTCCTCCGTATTCGGCACGCAGGAATATTCTAAAACAATGTCATCTGATTCGCACAACAACACATCGACACCATCTG
>CM065748.1:24613882-24616382 GCA_033310375.1 Conus canariensis | reverse complement strand
GGTTGACAAAAGGTCGAGGGCAAGAACGGCAATGATATGTGTGTAAAAAGTGTGTTTACGTACCCCACCTCAATCGCCCACCACGTTCCCTGTTTTTGATCTGTGGCCAGTCGTCCATGATCAATAAAACAAGTTTGTGTTCGTTATTTGCTGGTGCAGTCCCCCCCCCCTCTCTCTCTCTCTCTCTCTCTCTCTCTCTCTCTCTCTCTCTCTCTCTCTCTCGTTCTTGTTCTTGTTGATGATGTTGTTGTTTCTGGTGTTATCTTTGCTGCTATTGATCTATTTCATCATCATTTAACCAGAGTATGTGTCTCACAATATGTTTGCTTAAAACATAGTGGAATTGCAAGGATAACCTGGAAGACTAGACATAGCCCTATTTGCTTATCGTTGAGTAGTAAAGTTTTGAGACCTCTCTCTCTCTCTCTCTCTCTCTCTCTCTCTCTCTCTCCTCTCTCTCTCTCTCTCCTCTCTCTCTCTTTCGCATGTGCGCGAGCGCATTTCAGTTCCGACACCCCGTCGTTACTTTATCGCATTTTCCTCTTGAGTTGTCTGTTTAATTTAGTCTCTAGCTAGTTCTTCCCTTCTTCTTTCTTCTTCTTGTGTGTCCATTTCCTTACCATCTCCTCTACCATATTTTCCTACTCTTTTCCCTTCATACCAGCATGGTAAAGCATTGTGTCTACTGCAGAACCATGAGTCAAAGGAGCGCAGAGCCGTCCTTCAATCAGTGGATTCTACAGTATCAGGTGTCTGTGACCCCCCTATGTGAATAGCAGAACCGAATTCCGACAGCAAACAGAACTTTTTGCATTAATATACGGCACTTTTATAGATGTGTTATAAATATGTGTATTGTAGTTGATGCACTGAGTACGAACTCCAGCACAGAGAAAGTATATTTGAAACGAAAATACGATGACTGTAACGAAACAGAGTAGTGCACCCCCCCCCCCCCCCCACCACCACCAGATGAATGAATGCATACCATTTGTCTGCTTTACGTGCGTTCAGTGCCTCTGTCCACACTATCCCTTCTCACTATAGACAGAAAGCATAAGAGAGAGAGAGGAGAGAGAGAGAGAGAGAGAGAGAGAGAGAGAGAGAGAGAGAGAGAGTACGGTAAACAGTAACTTCCAGTGCGTGGGAATTTTGCTGGAGGCGCGCGCAAGCTGGAACTATGACGAACTGGAGCCATGTGCGCGGCTGTGGGAAAGAATGAACAGGTTACATCCGCAAGGGAGAGTGCATTGCTGGTAACTTACGGCCAGCTGTTAGCATAAGGGGCCCGCAGGCGTCAGTGTGACCACTCCCGGCTGTTTCCCAACTATACCTTCTGTGGCTTTTGCATTCGTTTAACTTCAGCGAAACTGCCTTGGTTAGGCAGGGATGAGCAATCTGGGATAATGCCGGCACGGGTGGGGGGCGGGTTGAGAGGGGGGGGGGGGGGGTGTGTGCGCGTGGAGTGTGAGGCATTGTAGGGAATAAATCACAGGGGAGGGATACTGTGTCGGGGAGGGGTGGGTGGTGTAGAAGATGGGAGATTGAGAAGCTGGTTGTTGATAGCGGAGGAGTGAAAGAGCACTGTGTTCCTTCATTAATGTTTCCTCTGGCGATCTCACCACCACCACCCTATTTCTGTCCCCCACCCCTACCTCTCTCTCTCTCTCTCTCTCTCTCTCTCTCTGTGTGTCCCCCCAACCCGACTCTCTCTGTCTCTGACTCTCTCCAACTTCCCTCTCCCTCCCTGTCTCTTCCCCCCCCTCTCCTTTCTCTCTTCACCCCACCGACCCTCCCTCTTTCTCTCTTTCCTCTTACTCTCGCCCTTTCTCTCCCTTCCTCCCTCCTCCACCTCCTCCTCCCTCTCTCTCTCTCTCTCTCTCCTCTCTCTCTCTCTCTCTCTCTCTCTCTCTCTCTCTCTCGTCAACGCATGAATCTTTTGCCTGAAATTGAACAGGAAATCTACCAGTGCTCGCCCACTGAGCCCCAAAGCTCAGAAAATCCTGCCTTCAGGGCACAGTCAACACAGGAAATACACATTGCCCCTCTCACTGTCTTCAGCAAACCTGCTGTGTTTCTTCCTTTCCTTTCTGGCAAATGTCCACTGATAATGTCACAGGATGCCGCTGACTGGTCAGAGCAAGGCGACCGTCCTCCTTCAACCAGTTGGCTCCCGACTGCTAATGGAGAGTAGAGTGAGGAACAGTTCTGGCTGCTTCCGAGATGTGCCTTGCACGGTGACATGTTCTTTTGACTGGTCCAAAGCTGATGCGAGATCTGAGATATCTGTGTTTTCAAGGAGACTACGATCAGATTGCGCACGACAGGGCACGGACAGCATGTCCTTCAAATGGTGTACTCTCTCTCTCTCTCTCTCTCTCTCTCTCTCTCTCTCGCTTGCTCTCTGTCTGTCTCTCTCTCTCTCTCTCTCTCTCTCTCTCTCTCTTGCTCACCTGCTCTCTGTCTCTGTCTCTCTGTCTGTCTCTCTGTCTCTGTCTCT
>CM065748.1:24583882-24588882 GCA_033310375.1 Conus canariensis | reverse complement strand
CACCACCACCATCACCACCACCACCACCACCACCACAACAACAACAACAACACTCAAAATCCTTTTGGGGCAAGTCTAGGAACATTTCTCCTTCCTTCCTTCCTTCCTTCCTCCCTCCTTCCTTCTTCCTTCCATTCGTCCAATTGCTTAGTGACCGTGCGGACGTCAGTGTGGAAGCCTGGTGATGTTAAGGTGCACGTGGCACAGGTCAGTATGGAAACCTGGTGAGGTTAAGGCGCACGTGGCACAGGTCAGTGTGGAAACCTGGTGATGTTAAGGTGCACGGAGCACAGGTCTGCAACCGGTGGAGGTTTCTAGCACCTCGCGGAAAGGGCCTTCGTGCCTGTAACTCCTCTCCGTTCCTCTCTCTCTCTCTTCTCTCTCTCTCTCTCTCTCTCTTCTCTCTCTCTCTCTCTCTCTCTCTCCTCCTGTCTGTCTGTCTGTCTGTCTACATGTGTGTATGTGATTCTATCCTTCTCTCTCTTTTTAGTATCCTCTCTCTCACTCTCTCTCTCGTCTAGTCATCTCTCATCATCTCATCATCATCTCATCATCATCATCATCTCATCATAACCATTGTCACCATCATCTCTCATCTCTCATCTCTCTGTCCTCAACCCCCCCCTCTTTCTCTCTCTCTTCCGCACCCTCTCTCCTTTTCTCTCTCTCTTCCCTCTCTCTCTCCTCTCTCTCTCTCTCTCTCCAGTCTTCCAAAAAGAAATGAGAAAACAAAGAAATAATCGATGGAAGACGATGGCTGGTTTGCGGATCTTTACTGCTCCTCTGAAACTTCTCAAATTTTACAGCCACATTCCTCTGCTTTTTTTTTCTTTGTTTTTGTTTTATTCCCTAAACTTTTATTTCATTATATTTTTTGGCAGGAGATGTTGTTGTTTTTTCTCCCTTGACTGTCTGTGTGTTTCACTCCCTCCTTTAACGCCACGGCATTCCTTTCATGCTGCTCATGGCACGCCGACAACAGACCACTCACCGGAGAAAACCACGGACTCTTGCGCATCACGTGAGTGTTATGTACGTTTCGTTCCGATTCCGCAGACATGATAAGTTATCCACCACGCTCCCTGAGCGCCCCCCCCCCCATCCCCGCTCCCCCAACCTTCTGTCTCTCTCCCCCCCCCCCCCCCCCCCCCGAGCCTTTGCCAGCAGCTTTAACCTGAAGGTCCCTTTTCCCCCCTACCCTAGTAGCCCTAACCCTATTGTCCCATCTTTCCCCTACTCTAGTAGTCTAACCCTAACGTCCCATCTTCCCCCTACCCTAGTGGCCCTTACCCTATTGTCCCATCTTTCCCCTACTCTAGTAGTGTAAATCTAACGTCCCATCTTCCCCCTCCCCTAGTAGCCCTAACACTAACGTCCCATCCTCCCCCCTACCCTAGTAGCCCTAACACTAACGTCCCACCTTCCCCCTGCCCTATTAGCCCTAACACTAACGTCCCACCTTCCCCCTGCCCTAGTAGCCCAAACACTAACGTCTCATCTTCCCCCTGCCCTAGTAGCCCTAACACTAACGTCCCACCCTCCCCCTGCCCTAGTAGCCCTAACACTAACGTCCCACTTCCCCCTGCCCTAGTAGCCCTAACACTAACGTCCCACCTTCCCCTGCCCTAGTAGCCCTAACACTAACGTCCATCTTCCCCCTACCCTAGTAGCCCTAACACTAACGTCTCATCTTCCCCCTGCCCTAGTAGCCCTAACCTAACGTTCAATCTTCCTCTACCCTAGTAGCCCTAACACTAACGTCCATCTTCCCCCCTACCCTATTAGCCCTAACACTAACGTCCCACCTTCCCCCTGCCCTAGTAGCCCTAACACTAACGTCCCATCCTCCCCCCTACCCTAGTAGCCCTAACACTAACGTCCCACCTTTCCCCTACCCTAGTAGCCCTAACACTAACGTCCCACCTTCCCCCTGCCCTAGTAGCCCAAACACTAACGTCCATCTTCCCCCTGCCCTAGTAGCCCTAAACCTAACGTTCATCTTCCCTCCCTAGTAGCCCTAACACTAACGTCATCTCCCCCTACCCTAGTAGCCCTAACACTAACGTCCCATCCTCCCCTGCCACTAGATCCCCCCTAGTAGCCCTAACACTAACGTCCCACCTTCCCCCTGCCCTATTAGCCCAACACTAACGTCCCACCTTCCCCCTGCCCTAGTAGCCCTAACACTAACGTCCCACCTTCCCCTGCCTAGTAGCCCTAACACTAACGTCCCACCTTCCCCCTGCCCTAGTAGCCCTAACACTAACGTCCCACCTTCCCCCTCCTAGTAGCCCTAACACTAACGTCCCATCCTTCCCCCTGCCCTAGTAGCCCTAACACTAACGTCCCACCTTCCCCTGCCCTAGTAGCCCTAACACTAACGTTCATCTTCCTCTACCCTAGTAGCCCTAACACTAACGTCCCACCTTCCCCTGCCCTAGTAGCCCTAACACTAACGTCCCACCTTCCCCCTGCCCTAGTAGCCCTAACCTAACGTCCACCTTCCCCCTGCCCTAGTAGCCCTAACACTAACGTCCCACCTTCCCCCTGCCCTAGTAGCCCTAACACTAACGTCCCACCTTCCCCCTGCCCTAGTAGCCCTAAACTAACGTCCCACCTTCCCCCTCCTAGTAGCCCTAACACTAACGTCCCACCTTCCCCCTGCCCTAGTAGCCCTAAACCTAACGTCCCACCTTCCCCCTTTCCTAGTAGCCCTAACCCTAACGTCCCACCTTCCCCCTGCCCTAGTAGCCCTAACCTAACGTCCCACCTTCCCCCTTTCCTAGTAGCCCTAACACTAACGTCCCACCTTCCCCCTGCCCTAGTAGCCCTAACCTAACGTCCCACCTTCCCCCTGCCCTAGTAGCCCTAACACTAACGTCCCACCTTCCCCTACCCTAGTAGCCCTAACACTAACGTCCCACCTTCCCCCTGCCCTAGTAGCCCTAAACCTAACGTCCCACCTTCCCCCTACCCTAGTAGCCCTAACACTAACGTCCCACCTTCCCCCTGCCCTAGTAGCCCTAAACCTAACGTCCCACCTTCCCCTGCCCTAGTAGCCCTAACACTAACGTCCCACCTTCCCCCTGCCCTAGTAGCCCTAAACTAACGTCCCACCTTCCCCCTGCCCTAGTAGCCCTAAACCTAACGTCCCACCTTCCCCCTACCCTAGTAGCCCTAACACTAACGTCCCACCTTCCCCCTGCCCTAGTAGCCCTAACACTAACGTCCCACCTCCCCCTGCCCTAGTAGCCCTAAACCTAACGTCCCACTTCCCCCTGCCCTAGTAGCCCTAACACTAACGTCCCACCTTCCCCCTGCCCTAGTAGCCCTAACACTAACGTCCCATCTTCCCCCTGCCCTAGTAGCCCTAAACCTAACGTCCCACCTTCCCCTACCCTAGTAGCCCTAACACTAACGTCTCAATCTTCCTCTCCCTAGTAGCCCTAACCTAACGTCACTTCCCCTACCCTAGTAGCCCTAACACTAACGTTCAATCTTCCTCTACCCTAGTAGCCCTAACCTAACGTCCCAATCTTCCCCCTAACCTAGTAGCCATAACATAACATCCATGTTCCCCTACCAAGTAACCCTAATCCTAACGTCCCATCTTCCCCCTAAACCTTAGTAGCCATAACTGTAACATCCCATGTTCCCCATACCAAGTAACCCTAATCCTAACGTCCCATCTTCCCCTAAACTAGTAGCCATAACTGTAACATCCCATGTTCCCCATACCAAGTAGCCCTAATCCTAACGTCCACCTTCCTCCCCTATGCTTCGATAATCCATTAATCCATACCAAGTGCTAAACGAGCGATTTCAAGATAACGTTGATAACAATCCACAATGATCGGAAGACAGATGATACACACTTATAAAAACCAAAATATCAGTGGGATGAAATCTCTCTCTCTCTCTCTCTCTCTCTCTCTCTCTCTCTCTCTCTCTCCTCTCTCTCTCTCTCTCTCTCTCTCTCTCTCTACCGTAGATGATCTTAGAACCAGACAAACATGCATTCCAACCATCAGAACTTGCACAGTTATCATTCTTCCCGGAAGGAAATTTCATGATCCATACGCCCATGTTTTTTTTTTTTTTTGTCCAAAAATAACATGATTGTTTTAAAGAATTAAACAAAAATTAAATCAGCCTTCCTGCAAGGAGTGGGTGTAAGCACATCCATACTTTATTAGAAGCAGTCCTATAAATAGTATGGGTGTGTGTACACCTACAAGATACAGAAACGAATACTCATCAATGTTTTTCTTGTTTTGAATGTTTGATTTTTTGTTTTAAAATCGGGTTCACGTACATCCACATCGTTCAGAAATGGCTAACCACCCTGCATCCTATGTTATAATGCACAGGTATATGTCCATAGAAATGGTAAAGAGCGCCAATGTTCATAGAGAAAGGGTAAAGTGGGCCAATGTTCATAGAGAAAGGGTAAAGTGGGCCAATGTTCATAGAGAAAGGGACAGAGTGGGCCAATGTTCATAGAGAAAGGGACAGAGTGGGCCAATGTTCATAGAGAAAGGGTAAAGTGGGCCAATGTTCATGGAGAAAGGGTAAAGTGGGCCAATGTTCATAGAGAAAGGGTAAAGTGGGCCAATGCTCATAGAGAAAGGGTAAAGTGGGCCAATGCTCATAGAGAAAGGGTAAAGTGGGCCAATGTTCATAGAGAAAGGGTAAAGTGGGCCAATGTTCATAGAGAAAGGGTAAAGTGGGCCAATGTTCATAGAGCAAGGGTAAAGTGGGCATGGAACAGCGAACCTACTGGGACATGAAGAAACCTACATCAAAACTGAGGGCATGGGTGTGGCTATGCTTGAGGTATTCTGGAATGAGGAACGTGGTAGTACCCCTAATACACCCCCCCCCCCCCCCCCCCCCAACCAAACAAAACAAAACAAAACAAAGAAAAAACAACTAAGCACGGAAGATTACACACGGAAAAAGAAATTCATTAAGTCCTGGTTATGGAAGACATGGCAGAT
>CM065748.1:24576382-24578882 GCA_033310375.1 Conus canariensis | reverse complement strand
ATAGCAGTCTCAAGTCCTACAATTGTTTTGTATCCAGCAACGTGCTCAAAATGATTCAAGAGACTTAGAACTTCAGAGCTACCAGTAACATGTCTGATAGACATTCCAAGTAGAAGATGTTTGGGCATTTTCCACTTTCCCCCTGTCAAAGAGTATGTCCTGGCCGATGGAGGATGCTAATCTGGTGGTTTTGTTTTGCTCCACAGTACTACTTTTTCCAGACAGCAGGTTTTGGAGAAAATCTGTGAGAACAGCTGGAGGATGGACAGCATCAGACTGAAGGTACTCTGTAGATGAAGGCCATGGCATGTCAGGTGCAGCTCTAAAAGCATCCAAGATGTGTCGACGAAGGACATATGCAGACTCCTCAAGTCGCCTTTCTTCTGAAGCTGCTGACACAAACGCTGTCTCAACTGCCTGACCTCGGGCAAGTTCGTCACAATAAACAAGTTCACTGCGATGGTTTGGAGACCAAAATTTTATTCTGAAGCCAAAATATTTCATTATCTTTTCTGTCAGTGTGTAAGTCTTGTATCCTGGGTTGTAGAAGTCAGGGGAATGTTGCATGTATCCACAGTACTTCTCTCTCAGCATGGTCATTCTCTCCACCTGCGCACCTCTGATCAAGGTATTTTCAATGTACTCACATATGTACTCAAATGCCCTCTCATGTGCCTGTAGCTACTCAACAGATGTCTGGCCTGTGGGTGTTTCAGCATGCCTGCCTTCAGATCTCACACAGTCTTTCCTGCAACCCTCATGATAGTGAGCTTCACGTGCTACCAGATCTACATCTTGATAATGAGTGAAAATGTCATCATGCGTAATTTTTGCTGCATCCTTTATAGACTGTTATGCCGTCTTGGTGACTCATTTTACAAGTTTGTCAAAACATGCAACTCCTTTTGAAGCTTTCTTCCTGAATTTTTTGTTGCAAAAGATACATCTGTCGTTTGGAAGCAGTGGGCCTGATGTAGCAACAGCAGTCCCCTTTGGTTTAGATGGTCCTACAACTTCTTCACTCTCTGTCTCATGTTTCCTTTTCCTGGCAAATTTCACTTTGGTAAACCGTGCATAACAGCTTCTGTGATAACCATGGCGAGTAAAGTCCATACTTTCTGGAATGCAATCACAAATCTGATCTAGTCTATGACATGCTACATTTGAAGCACGTCTCAAATGGAGAGACTTCTGGATAGGTTTTTTATTTATTTATTTATTTATTTTTTTACTTTCTTCAGTTAGTGGGGTTATAGTCTTCTTTTTTCTGTTTTTTTTTTTTTTTTAAATGAATTACACATGTTCTCCCATCTCTTGAACATTTTCCTTTGCATTTGGGTGTGCTTTTAAAGGTCACTGGTTGTTCATCTGCCATAGTGCAAATCTGAATTCACACAGAAGATGACGCATTTTTAATTACAGTGTAGTTAGAGGCTGCACACCTGCCCATTCCCAATGATCTGAAACAAGACGGTTAAAAACAAATGGATACTATAATGCGGCAAAGCGGTTTGCCCTATTCATACACTTTTGTCAAAGTTAGTGGTGAAGTACGCAGAACTAAAACTAGCAACGAACTCAAGCAGCGGTTTTTCCAAAGCACGGACACGCATGTCAGAGGTTCTCCAGCAACCCAATCTGAAAAGTGCATCTTGCGCTGTGACAGCGAGTACCATCTGCTATACTAATCTAGGCTACACATGCTTAGCACAGGAGTCTGGCCGAAATAATGAGCCACGCGCAGTAGACGGGATGGGCAGAGGTGTGTAGAAGATGTGTGCATGAGACACACACACACACACACACACACACACACACACACACACACACACACACACACAGAGGTGGGGATGGGAGTGAGGTGGGTTTACCAAGGACATGCATACGTCATGCTGCAGACAGAGATCACAGTAAAGTACGCAATGGCATGCACACATGACTGCATTGTATGTTAGATTTCTTTACAAAGACAAGATTTTGCGACAAGAAGAAGAAAATACACAAGCGCCTTCGTAAGACAGGTGTGACTTGAGAGACAAAGAAACTCATGGCATTATTATTTTTATTATTAGACCAGTTGCTCCAAATCACTGGTTCATGTTATTGAATCTCTCACCACTAGAGAAACATTGCCTTAACGCGCTGTCGTAAACGCATTACTTTTAGTGCCACACCGATGTGACGTTATAAACGAATGCTACAGTACTTACTTTTCGTAGAAATTCTATGATCACAATAACGAAATCTTGATCTAGGCCTAAGTGAACATACGCTGTTTTGTGATACACTGAAATGTGGAGACAAAACTAGCAAGAAACGCGTGGAAAGGTGTCGGCTGTTCCACTTGCGCGGGGGAACAGAACAGCGCACAGCTGTGGTTGAGTGGTACGACAGATTTCAGCTGCATGCGATTCGGATGCCCATGCACAAACATCATCACTGTATCTTCTTTTGTAAAATACCAGCAGAATAGTGTGCAGATATATCGAGGCAATTTGTT
>CM065748.1:24561382-24566382 GCA_033310375.1 Conus canariensis | reverse complement strand
AACACATCCCGAAGAACAGAAATAATGTGTTCTGTATTCAAATTAGAAAAAAAAAATCCAGGTTTTATTTTCTTTGTTTTTCTTTTTCTTTTTTTTGTTTTAGTTATATTAATTTTTCTTCTTGTTTTGAAAGACAAAAAAAAGAGCAGCAGCAGAAGCAGAAGCAACGACAACAATAGCAACAACGTCAACAACGACGACAAGAACAAGAACAATACCACCACCATCAACAACATCAACAACAAAGAGAGTGATCAACTTAGTGGCAACTCAGGGAGACCATCCTGTCGATATCAGAGGAGAATCATACAGGCAAGATCACACACACACACACACACACACACACACACACACACACACACACACACACACACACGCACAACGTTCACGTGCGTGCAGGCAGGCATGCAAGCACGCACATATACAAGCACGAACGAACGAACGAACGAACACACACACACACACACACACACACACACACACACACACACACACACACACACACACACACACTCTGAGTAGGGACAACATGAGGGGGAAAAAAGGAAGACATACGAGTACAATTACAATCAATGACACTGCCTCTTTTTTTTTACTTTTGTTTTTCAACTTGAACTTCAGTAAAGTACCTCGAGGTCCAACGCGAGATTTAATTATACTGACTCTCACACTGTAAACTTAACGTGATACGTACAAACCTTTACAAGCAAAGGCACATTCCATATCCACATCTCTCTCTCTCTCTCTCTCTCTCTCTCTCTCTCTCTCTCTCTCTCTCTCTCTCTCTCTCTCAACATGACCCGAGAGAATTGGAGACAATTCGAAAGAATGCACAACTTTCTAATTTTGTGCTGGTCATTTCTGTTCATGCTGAAGAATCATGTTGCTTGTCACAGGAGTTTCAGCCTCTCAGAAAAGTTCCGAGGTTATTCGAACACTTAGGAGTGTGATACACACACACACACACACACACACACACACACACACACACACACACACACACACACACACACTCACATTACTCTCTCCTCTCTCTCTCTCTCTCTCTCTCGGCTGCTATCCACTGTGTATACAACAACCTTCACAGCGCTCCATCTGTGGAATTTGCATCTGTTTTCGTTGTGCAGAACGGAACATGTTCTGATTTCTACAGCTGCGCCAGTCTTGCCAGTGAAGTCGGTCAGTACCAAACATTCCCTCTGTACCAGCCTTTCTCGTGGTGTGTGCTGTCAACGCCGTTCTGTGCGCCCGTCGCCTTCTTCTCAGCGGCGATATGGAGCAGAACCCAGGACCTGACCACCGTGAAGAGAACTGTGAAAATGTGCACGTCAGTGACAGTGAAGGTGGGTCATGTTTTCCTCCCGTCAATGCTACACAGATCCTGGACGCAATAAAGCAGCAGGGTGACCAGCAAAAAGAGCAAAACACGGCAATCAGAGAAGACCTGAGTGAAACTAAAAATGAACTGGGTAAAGTGAAGCAGACATGTTCGGAAATAAGTCAGAGATGTGATAATCTGGAACAAGAAAATATCAGATTGTCGGCAACAGTATCAGATCTCATGACAGAATATATGAGCTGAACAATGAAACAAAAACTGCCAAAGAAGAAACTAGAAAATTTTCCGAGACGGTGCAGAATCTCAAAGGAAATGTTAACCACATGGAAACAGAAATCGACAGGCTGGAACGTTTTTCTAGGCGTGATAACCTTAGATTCTTCAGAATTCCCCAAATAACTGACAAAGAAGATTATAACATGTGTGCCGCTTCTGTGATAACAGCTTTGAACAGTGTAGAGGGGGACAAGACATGGATAGAAGATGATACTGTACGTGCACATCGTGTGGGACGGGCTAGGAAGAATGAACCGAGACCAATGATTGTGAAATTCAAAAACTGGCAGAACAAAATGAACATTCTAAGTGACAAAGAGTACAAGGGGAAGTTACAAGAAGAAGGTGTTCGTGTTGCCAACGACTTGACACGAAGGCAGGCTGACATTGCGGCACAGGCCAGAAGGGAGGGCAAGTCAGCCTACTTCGTCAGGGGGCAGATGACCATTGGACCCAAGAGGCCGGACCCAAGGACGTACGCAGAGGTGACGGCAGCTGCGAGGAGCACGGTGACTACGACGACGGACACACCACCGATGATGACCGCGCCAACCGTGCCAGCCCCCTCCAAGCCCGGGGATCACCGGGAAACCTCGCGTCACCTGGCAGCAGAAAGGGGTCAACACGGCGACCGCAACCACGACGGGGATTCCCCTGGTGGCGGTCACGTGACCGGCTCTCCCAATCAGCGTCCAGCAGCACACCGTGGCGACCGTGTCAACGCAGGGTCAGGGTCAGGGTCGACTTCTCGCCTGAGGAACGTCAGTAACAGTGGCAGTCAGTCTCGTGCTGCACGGAGAGGTGGCCCAACAAATCAGAGTCAAACAGGTTTGCACGGTTATTTGCGTGCTAGTGACTGTAGGAAGAGCTCTGTGACAGACAGAAATCTTCGCTCGTTTAATAAATGACGCGGAGCGGACTGTCAGACATCTGGTTTTTTCTTTTTTAAATTATAATGTTGAAAATTTGCGTGTAAAATTGAATTATGTTTCTTTTGTTAAATTTGTCACGTCGTACGATTTTGTATGCTTAACAGAGACCTTTCTTGACAGCTCATTTGAATTGAACAATATATTCCATAATTATGTTAAATTCAGTGCTCCTGCCAAAAAATGTTCATCCCAAGGTCACAGTTCAGGTGGTGTCCTCTTCCTTGTAAAAAAAATGTTTTTCAGATTATGTGGAAGAAGTAAAACTGGAATGTGATAATGCTATTGCAGTTAGAATTTTTTTAAATTGTTGAATATTGATAAAGACATGGTTGCCATTTCTTGCTATATTGTTCCTGAAGGAGGACCAGCATATAATCATACATATTTAAAAAATGGTATTCATATACTTGAAGAAAATGTATTACAGTGTGTAAATACTGATGATGTGTATATTATGCTATGTGGTGACATGAATGCCAGAACAGGGTGTGAGCAAGTGAGAGAGGAAGATATGAGAAATTATGTGCCAGCAGAGGATTGTGAGGATGAAGAGAGAGTGGGTGCGACACGCTGTTCTAAAGATAGTATCATTAACAATTTTGGAAAATCCCTACTAGAATTTTGTTATTTGTTTGATTTAGTTATTGTTAATGGATCTGTTGACAAGGATGTTGATGGTGAATTTACTTTTGTTTCATCTCAAGGGTGCAGTGTAATTGATTATTTTATAGTATCTGATGACTTGTTAAACTTATGTAATTTATATGTTGGTGATGTCTGTATTTTTCGCATCTACCAGTTGAACTGTTACGGAACAAAAGTCTACCAGCAAATGATAAGCAACATATGCCAACACGGACTCATAGAGAAGAAAGGATTATATGATCAGATGATTTTGTTGAAACTTACCAACATGAACTTGATTCAGAAGAATTTATGGAGTGTTTGAATCGTGCGTATCAGAATCTTAGCAGTAATGCTGTAGAAATATTTACCAATGCTATTTATAGTGCAGCAGCATGTATGGTGAGAGTAGTGGGGAGTAATGAGAAAAAATGCAATGATTGGTTTGATAGTGAATGTAAACATAAAAAGAAGGCAGTGAAGAGACTGTTACAAAGTTTTCGGAGAGCTAAATCAGTAGAATACAGAACAGAGCAAAAGGAGGCCTTTGTTAAAGAAAGAAAAGAGTACTCTGACCTCAAAAAAGTTTTTAAAAAAAAAAAGAAGAAGAAATGCGATGAAAACAAAATTAATGAACTGAAACAGTCAACGAACAACCCGAAACAATTTTGGTCAGCTATAAGAACAATAAATACGAAAAGTATCGTATACAATGAAATCAGTTGTCAGCAGTGTATGATCACTTTTGTAATGTGTTTAACAACTTTGATAGTCATGATCAGGAAGATATGGAATCGGCTGACTTAATTGATGAAGTCGAAGAATAGCCATTATTTAATGACACTATTGCCAGACAAGAAGTTATTAGTGGTACACATAAGTTAAAACATGGAAAGAGTGCCGGGCCAGATAAAATTGTTAGTGAAATGTTTAA
Source organism: Conus canariensis (assembly GCA_033310375.1). Taxonomy (NCBI): domain Eukaryota; kingdom Metazoa; phylum Mollusca; class Gastropoda; order Neogastropoda; family Conidae; genus Conus; species Conus canariensis. The sequence continues at coordinate 24,562,277 of CM065748.1, read as the reverse complement.
AAATGCAAATCCAGCTCTACTTGATTTCCTTGTAGCTTTGTTTAATTTTATTTTTGATAAAGGAATTTTCCCAGAAGAATGGTCAAAATCAATCATTGTTCCAATCCATAAAAAGGGAGACATAAATACGCCAGACAATTATAGAGGAATAGCTTTAACAAGTATTGTTAGTAAGATGTATACATACATATTAAACAGAAGATTAACTGTGTGGTCTGGAAATGAAGAAAAGATAATAGAAGAACAGGCAGGCTTTAGGAGAAACTATAGTACAGTGGACCATATTTTTACATTATATGCGATGGTGCAGAAATATCTTCTACAAAACAGTAAACTTTATGTGGCTTTCGTAGACTTTAAAAAGACATTTGATTCTATGAACCGAGATATTTTATGGAACATTTTGAGAAAATCAGGAATTAACAGGAAAATGTACAAAGCTCTTAGAGGAATATATGATTCAGTCTCGTCTTGTGTCCGTGATAAGGGTATGTATTCAGAATTTTTTAGTTGCCCACGAGGGGTAAAACAAGGATGCCTACTGAGTCCTCAGTTATTTTCATTCTTCATTAATGAATTAGCAATTGAAATTAGTAAAGGAGGCAGGCATGGTATACAAATGATTCCGAATGCTTTTGAAGTCTTCCTGATGTTGTTCGCAGATGATGTTATTCTCCTTTCTGACACAGTTGTTGGTCTCCAAAATCAACTTAACATTTTGAAAAAGGAAGCAGACAGACTGCAGTTAACGATTAATCTAGAAAAAACAAATGTCATGATCTTCAGGATGGGTGGTCATCTGTCCAGACATGAAAAATGGTGGTACGGGAAAGAAGAAGTAAAAGTAACAAATAATTATAAATACATAGGAATGATATTTACAACTAAATTAAGT
>CM065748.1:24551382-24556382 GCA_033310375.1 Conus canariensis | reverse complement strand
GCTCCTGGCGTCAAATAGAGACATACACGCGTCTCTATTTGACGCGAGGAGCGCAGACACAACCAGCCGTGTCTCCCTGATGAGTCCCACCCAGCGGACGAAAGGCCTCGGAGCAGGCAATACAAATATATCTGCCTTCAAAAGGGATTGCGATGGTTCCCTTATGCAGCTAGTGAAGAGTTTTCATATCTGTAACATATTTTCTTAATTTCATGTTCCCAGTTTCTCCATCTTCAAATTCCCCCCCTCCTGAAGTCCAAATCTTTGCCAAGTCATTACTATGAAGATCGTTCAGTTGTTGGCCTGCGCTTGTTTTTTTCCCCCACTATTAGATTGTTCGTCTATGTATTTGTCTGACTTTATTCAAGTTTAAAAGGCTGTGCCAGTCTTGAATAAAAGTTACTCTGTGTTAGGTTTTCTAATGGGAGCAAAAAATACCCAACTTGTTTACTGTTTATCGTTTACTGTTCCCTGCCTCATTTCATTTCCGATTTTGTTTTGATTACATTGAGGTTATTTGTATTTGTTTCTGTCCGTCTGTGTGTTTGTCTTTTGATCTCCCTTGCATCTTTGGGTGGATCTTCAAGCGTAGGCTCAAAGATTGTCCCCTACATTTTATACTATTTGCATAATGTCTTTAGTTTTTCAGCAATTTTTTTCCTCCCACACTTTCGTTTGGTTTCATTTACTACTCTTCGCTGGCTGCTTTGGGGGTGCTATTGGATTCTTTTTTGCACCCTTGGTGGTGAGAACACCACAGTATTATGGACTGTGGTGTGTCTCTATTTGACGCCAGGAGCGCAGACACAACCAGCCGTGTCTCCCTGATGAGTCCCGACCCAGCGGACGAAAGGCCTCGGAGCAGGCAATACAAATATATCTGCCTTCAAAAGGGATTGCGATGGTTCCCTTATGCAGCTAGTGAAGAGTTTTCATATCTGTAACATATTTTCTTAATTTCATGTTCCCAGTTTCTCCATCTTCAAATTCCCCCCCCCCCCCCTCCTGAAGTCCAAATCTTTGCCAAGTCATTACTATGAAGATAGTTCAGTTGTTGGCCTGCGCTTGTTTTTTCCCCCCACTATTAGATTGTTCGTCTATGTATTTGTCTGACTTTATTCAAGTTTAAAAGGCTGTGCCAGTCTTGAATAAAAGTTACTCTGTGTTAGGTTTTCTTATGGGAGCAAAAAATACCCAACTTGTTTACTGTTTATCGTTTACTGTTCCCTGCCTCATTTCATTTCCGATTTTGTTTTGATTACATTGAGGTTATTTGTATTTGTTTCTGTCCGTCTGTGTGTTTGTCTTTTGATCTCCCTTGCATCTTTGGGTGGATCTTCAAGCGTAGGCTCAAAGATTGTCCCCTACATTTTATACTATTTGCATAATGTCTTTAGTTTTTCAGCAATTTTTTTCCTCCCCACACTTTCGTTTGGTTTCATTTACTACTCTTCGCTGGCTGCTTTGGGGGTGCTATTGGATTCTTTTTTGCACCCTTGGTGGTGAGAACACCACAGTATTATGGACTGTGGTTTGTCTCTATTTGACGCCAGGAGCGCAGACATAACCAGCCGTGTCTCCCTGATGAGTCCCACCCAGCGGACGAAAGGCCTCGGAGCAGGCAATACAAATATATCTGCCTTCAAAAGGGATTGCGATGGTTACCTTATGCAGCTAGTGAAGAGTTTTCATATCTGTAACATATTTTCTTAATTTCATGTTCCCAGTTTCTCCATCTTCAAATTCCCCCCCTCCTGAAGTCCAAATCTTTGCCAAGTCATTACTATGAAGATCGTTCAGTTGTTGGCCTGCGCTTGTTTTTTTCCCCCACTATTAGATTGTTCGTCTATGTATTTGTCTGACTTTATTCAAGTTTAAAAGGCTGTGCCAGTCTTGAATAAAAGTTACTCTGTGTTAGGTTTTCTTATGGGAGCAAAAAATACCCAACTTGTTTACTGTTTATCGTTTACTGTTCCCTGCCTCATTTCATTTCCGATTTTATAATGAAAAGGTAGATGTTCTGGCAAAGAGAGGAGCAAAACGATCATCAGATTCGCATTTTTTTAAACTTCTCTATTTCAGTGCAAGAGTGCTATACTTTGGCAGAAAAAGTACAATTTTCTCATTTTCATTTTGATAGAAAGAGAAACTGGGTGTTTTGGTTTACACGACGAAATGAAAAATATGCATGAAAAGTTAAGTAAGTACGATCAAAACATTTATCGTAGACGACAGATAAGTTCCTTGATCTGTAGATGGAAATTGGATTGTTTAAAAACAAAGCATGTCAAAAAATATACATTGTATATGTGGTCATTACATTTGAACTGATCACATTCTTGTGTGTAACTTAATGAAAAAATTCATTCCAAATACATCTGTACAGCCTATTCAAAATGTTTTCCTGTTAGCAAGTGAAACATATCTTTTCTTTTGCACTTAGCTAAAAGTCCAATTGGCAAATACTTATAATCGATAACAGTCAGTGGTGAGACAAGACAGAAGAGTTATATGTTTGGTTTTTCTTTTTTGTTTGTTTGTTTGTTTGTTTGTTTTTTAATCTTTGATTAAGTGGATATTCTATTTTTGTGTTATCGTTGTAGATAAGTAAATTCGTTTGACTCGTTGTGTTAGCCTTTTTTTCCCAGCCCCGATTTTGTTCTCTTTTTTGGGGGGTCTAATATCACGTAATGTGGAAAGACGTAAAACAAAACAAACAACAACAACAACAACAACAACAACAACAACAACAACACACACACACACACACACACACACACACACACACACACACACACACACACTTCACACACACACACACACACACACACACACACACATATATATATATATATATATATATATATATATATATATATATATATATATGTGTGTGTGTGTGTGTGTGTGTGTGTATGTATGTTTTTCTTCTTTTTTTTAAAGACATGCAAATGCAAGTGTTGGCTGTTGCTTCTTTTTAGTGTGCTATTTGCTAATTTGATGTTCAAGCATTAATGCGTTATTGTTATTTCATATCTGGTAGATTTTCATTGATTTTTATATGTTCATAGCTTTGATCCTTATTGATTGATAATTATGTAACATTTCTACCCATTTTCCCTATGCAATAATTATATCTTAAACACTTGTACACACTCATGCAAGTACCGACAAACACACGTACGTTCATATCAAAATTTTACATGCAAATCTTAAATAAATGTTACCGAACCGCCCAGAGAAACGTGGACAAACGAGTCACAAGACAAGACTCGTTTGTCCACGTTTCTCTGGGCGGTTCGCTAACATTTATTTAAGTTTTGTTTAGATTTCCGCCTGCAGTCGTCTCACTTTGCAACTAGATCCACTTTAAACGCAGTCAACTCCCTCCCACTCTCCCCATCCCTTCCCTTTCCCCCCATCCTTTCCCACCGTCTAATGTCACTTTTAGTGAACAGACGGTTTAATAGCATAACAACAGTACAGTGACAGCAGCAAGAATATATAATCGACGCCTCAGTCCTTTTCTTAGACAACAGAAGCATCACTAAAGCGCTTCAGGCTCGAACGTGAGATTTGTCTCACTGACTCAGACACTCTACACTTTGGAACGTGATACAAATAAACGTTTAAAACAAAAGGCGCACCCCACGTCTACTACAACGCATCCCTCTCTCTCTCTCTCTCTCTTCTCTCTCTCTCTCTCTCTCTCTCTCTCTCTCCCCCTCCCCCCCCCACCCCCCACTCCCAGAGCATCCATCCCAGAGAAAGTGATCCCGCGACTAATGGAGCCAATGATGGACACAGAAACACACACAGATGGTGTACGTACATCTGGCATCCTCTTAGTAAATGGTTGTCCATAAATCACTTTGTCAAATCATACAACAGATTCACACGCGTGTTCAGTACTACTTAGCACGTCGTTTGGTACACTTTTTAAGTGGAAAACCGTTAAATTGAAGAAAGTAAAAACACAGGCAGACTGAAAGAGAGCACACCAAAGTCTAAAGTTCACTTCACATTCAAGTCTAACACACCTCCCCACCCCCCACCCCCAACCCCACCCCCCCTCATACACACACACACACACACACACACACACACACACACACACACACACACACACACACACACACTCACTCACTGTTCTCCACACACACACACACACACACACACACACACACACACACACACACACACACACTGTCCTCCACTTACACACACACACACACACACACACACACACACACACACACACACACACACACACACACACACACACTCATAAGACTTGAAGGAAATCAACTGGAAACGGACCGAACGTGTTGAGAGAGAGAAGACTCTCTCTCTCTCTCTCTCTCTCTCTCTCTCCTCTCTCTCTCTCTCTCTCTCTCTCTCCCCCCAGTTTGGGTTCTGAACATGCGAGAGTGAAAACGCAGCGGGCTGTTGCAGCAAAGCGGACAAGGAATAAAAAGATGCTGACCATTGTATGAAAAGACTGCTTTCGCCATTTTAAGACAATAAGACGACCAATTTCTAGTTTCAAAATGTCACTGGGTTTGAAACGACAAAAATGAAAGAGAAAGTATTTTTGTTTTACATTAGGTTTGTTCGTTGTAATCTATGTCCCTTTAATTTATAAGCATCTGAGTATATAAATTAGGCTGCATCATTCGTCCCGTTCTTCGCCTTTTCTAGTGACGTCATATTAGTGATGGACGGCTCTGAGCACTTGGAATACAATTCTGATTGGTTGGTAATCTCTTAACATGATACCCAACGACAATATTTTTTACCAAAATATCATATTGCCTGAGGAGAGAAGGCTATCAGGTCAAAGTCCTCACTGCAGAAATTGGAGCTAGGGGGTTTGTAGGAACGTCTGCATACAGCCTCATGAAACAGCTCTCAGTTGCAGGGAAGGAAAAAACCAGAGCCCTGAAAGCAATGGCAGAAGCGGCAGAGAGGTGTTCAAGCTGGATCTGGTCAAGGAGGAA
>CM065748.1:24531382-24538882 GCA_033310375.1 Conus canariensis | reverse complement strand
GCACCTGGTGAAGGGGATTGGGGTTAATTACAGTCTCTTAGCACCTGGTGAAGGGGATTGCGGGTTAATTACAGTCATCTTAGCACCTGGTGAAGGGGATTGCGGGTTAATTACAGTCATCTTAGCACCTGGTGAAGGGGGCTGCGGGTTTAATTACAGTCATCTTAGCACCTGGTGAAGGGGATTTGCGGGTTAATTACAGTCATCTTAGCACCTGGTGAAGGGGATTTGCGGGTTAATTACAGTCATCTTAGCACCTGGTGAAGGGGATTGCGGGTTAATTACAGTCATCTTAGCACCTGGTGAAGGGGATTGCGGGTTAATTACAGTCATCTTAGCACCTGGTGTGAAGGGGATTGCGGGTTAATTACAGTCATCATAGCACTGGTGAAGGGGATTGCGGGTTAATTACAGTCATCTTAGCACCTGGTGAAGGGGATTGCGGTGTTAATTACAGTCATCTAGCACCTGGTGAAGGGGATTGCGGGTTAATTACAGTCATCTTAGCACCTGGTGAAGGGGGCTGCAAATTAATTACAGTCATCATTAGCACCTGGTGAAGGGGATTGCGCGTTAATTACAGTCATCTTAGCACCTGGTGAAGGGGATTGCGGGTTAATTACAGTCGTCTTATGCACCTGGTGAAGGGGGATTGCGGGTTAATTACAGTCGTCTTAGCACCTGGTGAAGGGGATTGCGGGTTAATTACAGTCATCTTAGCACCTGGTGAAGGGGATTGCGGGTTAATTACAGACATCTTAGCACCTGGTGAAGGGGATTGCGGGTTAATTACAGTCGTCTTAGCACCTGGTGAAGGGGATTTCGGGTTAATTACAGTCATCTTAGCACCTGGTGAAGGGGGCTGCAAATTAATTACAGTCATCTTAGCACCTGGTGAAGCGGATTGCGGGTTAATTACAGTCATCTTAGCACCTGGTGAAGGGGATTGCGGGTTAATTACAGTCATCTTAGCACCTGGTGAAGGGGATTGCGGGTTAATTACAGTCATCTTAGCACCTGGTGAAGGGGATTGCGGGTTAATTACAGTCATCTTAGCACCTGGTGAAGGGGATTGCAGGTTAATTACAGTCATCTTAGCACCTGAGCACCTGCACACAGACATAACTTAATACTTATTTGGAATACTGCTTTATCACAGAATACACGATCGCAGCTTGAATGCTTTGAATAAATGAATTGACAAATTTTTAACAGTTTGCTCATGAGTACATGCCATAAGAAGAGCCAATCTAAACTGGCTTGGGAATTTATAAAACTTGATTGGTATATACTGAGCTCTTAGTTTGTGCAGGGCAGGACAACGCAACACAAAATGCACATCATTTTCTGTATCCTTTCTACAAAGTGGACATATTAAATCTGCTTCACTATGAGAACGATAACGGTAATAATGCTCGGCAATCTCAGAAATACCAAGTCTGAATCTGGTCGTTATATACTTTAAGTGCCTGTCCAGATTTAGCTGTAGATAAGTTTTAACATCAGGTACGGAACAAAAGGACCTGTAATAAATAAATCTTTCACTGTTATCCATATGAAAATTCCATTCCTGCCACCTGCACAAAATTAGTCTCTAAAGACTCTGAGAAAAACGCCAGTCGCATTGATTCAACCAAACATAACCACACCCAAACAGATACAGTTTACAACGAACATTTGAGACCCAGTTTCTTTTGTCAGGTTCATCTAAATCAAACAACATACGATAGGCCTTATATGGTAATCTGCTCTCGTGCATTCTTGTTAAATTTAACCAAACCTTAACACATTTTATGGCAGAGTTTATGTAAATAGGGTACCTGTTCGTTTCGCCATATACAAGGTCATTGGGTGTCCGCAGTTCAACTCCTAAAAATCTCTTGAGCCCAAATAAGTGGACCTTTTCGCATTGTAAAGCTGCTTTTTCTAACCCCCATAACTCGGCACCGTATTGTACTACTGGCTGAATCTGTGCGTCAAACAGTTTCAGAAAAGTATGCAGGGAATTATTTTTCAACAGTTTTTGCAAAATACATAACAAGGCATTTTTGGCTCTACTCGAAAGGTTGTTACAAGCTGCTGCAAAAGTAAGTCTCGTAGAAAAGTAAATTCCTAAGTACTTATATGCATTAACGACAGGCATAGTTATACCGTTGAAAGTCCATTTTTCATTTGCAAATAAATGCCCCCTTTTCCTAAATACAACAACATTAGAGAGAGAGAGAGAGAGAGAGAGAGAGAGAGAGAGAGAGAGAGAGAGAGAGAGAGAGAGTACTGATTAATTAAAAAAAGTGTTGCAGCATTAGTGAATACACAGATTACCCCCACCCCCACCCCCATTCTTCCCTCTTTAAACTCTAAGTACAACCCCGAAACAACTGGAACTTGCGTGTGTCCCGCGCGAACGAACACTTCACATCATTTAGTAGTAATTGCGTTCGTTTCCAAAACCTGTAAGATATTAAAAAAAAACAACCCAAAAAACTCGTCTTATAACATGTCGTTTTCACGGAAACCATGGAACGACAAAATGACTCGCCAGAGAGTCTGAAACAAAACAAAGAAAGAAAGAAAGTAGTGGAGGGTGAAAGGATAAGGGATGATGTAAACGAGCGTTATAGAGTGACTATCGAACCCTCTACTACTGATAGCATGTGTGTGTGTGTGTGTGTGTGTGTGTGTGTGTGTGTGTGTGTGTGTGTGTGTGTGTGTGTGGCGGGGGATGGGTGGGGGTGGGAGGGGGGGGGGGGGCAGTCGGATTCTACCTAGTCAACAGAACCATTCTTTACGCTCTGTCTAGAGATGCCTTTCGTCCTCTAGGGAAGACCTATCAGTAGAAAGCCGGTCTGCTTTGTGATATGATCCGATACGGCGGCTGAATGAGCAACGTCTGCCGGCTGATCGTATATTACTCCAGCGGCAGTCTGGTTTTGACAGGCAGGCAGGCAGGCAGGCAGGCAGGCAGGCAGGGGGCCAGACAGACACAGTGGAAGACAGACACAGTGGAAGGCAGACACAGTCACAGACAGACACAGTGGAAGACAGACACAGTGGAAGACAGACACAGTGGAAGACAGACACAGTGGAAGACAGACACAGTAACAGACAGACACAGTAACAGACAGAGACAGTGACAGACAGACACAGTGACAACAGACACAGTGACAGAGAGACACAGTGAAAGACAGAGTGACAGACAGACAGAGTGACAGACAGACACAGTTAAAAACAGACACAGTGACAGACAGACACAGTGACAGACAGACACAATGACAGACAGATGGATGGACGATGCACAGTAGCTGAACACGGTCCTCTTCATCTGGTGGTGAAGAACCCAGGTCCGGAATGGAAGCCAAGCTTGAGAGAGAGAGAGAGAGAGAGAGAGAGAGAGAGAGAGAGAGAGAGAGAGAGAGAGAGAGAAGGAGAGAGAATGAATGAATGAATGAATGAATGACTGAGGTAGCTTACAAAGTTCATTCTCAAAGGGAATTGGGGAAGAAATGTACAACACCAATACGACCGTCAGTGCAACTAATTTATTAGTTCATCCACAGTCCTCACGATTTCGGTGTGTAGCAGCTGTGCTGTCGCCTGAACGTGGTCCCTGTGAGAACCGAGAGAGAACTGTTCATGTTCCTTTTCAGTTCCTGTAGATATGTCAAAATGTCACTGATTGTCACACTGTCTGGAGGATCACTCTGTGGCTGCTTCAGCTGAGAGAGAGAGAGAGAGAGAGAGAGAGAGAGAGAGAGAGAGAGAGAGAGACAAAGACAGACAGACAGACAGACAGACAGACACAGACAGTCAGACAGACAGTCAGACACAGACACAGAGTCAGAGACAGTGGGAGACAGAAACAAACAGCGAGACAGACGGACAGAGAGAGAGGGGGTGGGGAGCTACAGACGGGTGTGGGTGTGAGTATGGGTGTGGGTGTGGGTGGGGTGATGGGAATAAAGGAAAGAAAGCTGACCAATGAAGACATTAAAAAAATGATGAAAATAATCTTCACAATAATAACAACAACAAAAACAACAACAATAATAACAATGATAGTAACAATAATAATGATAATAATAATATAATAGTAACAATAATAATAATAATAACTATAATGATAATAATGATGATAAATAATGGGTAAAATGCAAACACCACAGGAGTGCATCAATATATCCCTGTGGGAAAACGCATGCGGCGAAAAGATGATGTCGGCGTGATGACGGATACGGATATAGAATAAATGATAGCTAAACAAACAAATAAACAAAAGATAACATTCGAAAAATTTTTTAAAAGACAAACAAACAAACAAACAAAAAACCGCTGAGAGTTGTCGACCACGGCAGAAGGGCAGAAAGTCGGGGGAAGCAGATGGCGCTGATCTTGCACAATAACCTCCCTTCGTTGGACCGACTCGGTCTGAACATTATCTAGGGATCCTTGTTCAGCGTATAAATAGTGAAAAAAAATGACCAATGTCCATTGTGTGTGTGTGTGTGTGTGTGTGTGTGTGTGTGTGTGTGTGTGTGGGGGGGGGGTGATCATATCCGTATGAACAAAATACTCCTTGTTCTCTAACGCTCACAGAGCACATTCACATTGTTTGTATTACAATTAAAATAACAGTGGGATTATAAAGAAGCTGAAAGAGAGGCTAGCTTGTAACAACTTGTCTGTCTGAATGTCCATCCATCAATCCATCCATCCACCCACCTTCCCTCCAATCTATCTACCTGTTGGTCTGTCTGTCTGTCTGTCTCTTTGGGTTTTTATTTGTCTCTATCTTATCTGTCTGTCGATCTATCTCACTGTCTGTCTATCCATCCATTTATCGTTCTGTCTGTTTGTCTCTCCGTCTATCTATTTATTTATTCCCGTCCATCTATCGATCTATGATAAATGTGAACACCACATTGCTACTAACATTTATTCAACTATTTTCCTCATGTGTGAATTTGGGAGATGCTGTACCACGCGGTGTTGTGGGTTTTAAACATATATATATATATATATATATATATATATATATATATATATATATATATAATATATATATATATGAGAGAGAGAGAGAGAGAGAGAGAGAGAGAGATTCTGACTGACTGTAACCAATATATTGTCAGATTAATTACTCATGGTTGTACTGACAAAGAGAGATTCACACACACGCGTATACATGCATGCATACATACGTACACTTTACCTATTTACCTCCCAACCTACCTATAAACATACATGCATGCATGCGTACAAAAAATACAGACATGCTCGCATGCATGTGTACATACATGCTTCTTACATACACACTATACATACATACATACATTCGTACGTACATACATACATACGTATACATACATCTATTCATCCATCCATTCACCCCTACATCAATATATGCATGCGTGAAGCAATGCACAAAGACACACATTCTGTAAATGCTCTCGTAATTAGCATCAATCACTACGCAGTTTTATTCGATTTTCTATCGTTTCTCTGACATTATACCGTTATGAATTATGCTGTGTTTGAGAAATTCAAGGGTATGTTGTATTACTGTTTGTTTGTTTGTTTGTTTGTTTTTTTCTATTTGAATTAGAACAAAAAGTAGTACTGTTTCCTTTAGAACTGGAATTAAGAGAACGTGTTTTTTGTACTTCCAGTTCTTATAGAACAGTGTGTGTGTGCGTGTGTGTGTGTGTGTGTGTGTGTGTGTGTGTGTGTGTGTGTGTGTGTGTGTGTGTGTGTGTGTGTGGTGTGTGTGTGTGTCCGTCCGTCCGTCCGTGGTCAAAATGTGTTCAACTCGCACCAGACAAAACTACTAGGCCGATCTTTCTGAAAATTTGTAGGTATGTTCATTATGGGTCATGAATGATGCCCGATGTTTTATTTTTACCGTTATATCCGTTACTAACGGCTGTAACGGCCTGTAACGGTTTTTCTTCTTTATGGAATATCTCAGAAAGTACTTGGCATATTTGTGAAAATTAGCATGTATCTTTATTATGGGTCACAGATGATGCCCGATGTTTTATTTTACCGTTATAGCCGTTACTAACGGCTGTAACGGCCTGTAACGGTTTTTCTTCTTTATGGAATATCTCAGAAAGTACTTGGCCGACCTTTGTGAAAATTAGCAGGTATGTTTATCATGGGTCATGGATGATGCTCGATGTTTTAGTTTACCGTTATAGCCGTTACTAACGGCTGTAACGGCCTGTAACGGTTTTCTTCTTTATAGAATATCTCAGAAAGTACCTGGCCGATCTTTGTGAAAATTAGCAGGTATGTTCACTATGGGTTACGGATGATGCTCGATGTTTTAGTTTACCGTTATAGCCGTTACTAACGGCTGTAACGGCCTGTAAAGGTTTTTCTTCTTTATGGAATATCTTAGAAAGAACTTGGCCGATCTTTGTGAAAATTAGTAGGTATATTCACTATGGGAATACGAATGATGCCCGATGTTTTATTTTACCATTATAACCGTTTCTAACGGCTATAACGGCCCATAACGGTTTTTCTTCTTTATGGAATCTTTCAGAAAGCACATTGTCGATCCTTCTGAAAATTTGTAGGTATGTTCATTATGGTCACGGATGACGCCCGATGGTTTAGTTTACCGTTATAGCCGTTAATAACGGCTGTAACTGCCCATAACGGATTTTCTTCTTTACGGAATATCTCAGAAAGTACTTGGCCGATCTTTCTGAAAAATTTGTAGGTATGTTCATTATGGGTCACGGATGATGCCCGACGTTTTATATTACCGTTACAGCCGTTACTTACGGCTATAACGGTCCATAGCGGTTTTTTTTATGGAATGTCTCAGAAAGTATGTGGCCGATCTCTCTGAAAATTTGTAGGTATGTTCATTATGGGTCACAGATGATGCCCGATGTTTTAGTTTACCGTTATAGCCGTTACTAACGGCTATAACGACCCATAACGGTTTTTCTTCTTTATGGAATATCTTAGACAGAATGTGGCTGATATTTCTGAAAATTTGTAGGCATGTTCATTATGGGTCACGGATGATGCCCGATGTGTTAGTTTACCGTTATAGCCGTTGCTAACGGCCCATAATGGTTTTCTTCTTTATGGAAAATCTCAGACAGTACTTGTCCGATCTTTCTGAAAACTTGTAAGTATGTTCATCATAGGTAACAGATGATGGCCGATGCTTTCCAGAATAGCCATTACTAACGGCTACACCAGTCCAAGACGGTTTTTCCTCTTTATGGAATATCTCACGCTTATTCAGGATAAACTGGGAGTACGTTTTTATGCTTTGCATCTGGTTTCTTTCTTATATATATATATATATATATATATATATATATTCTTTCGTCAGCTGTGTTTGAAATTAAAAAACAAACAAACAAACAAACAAAAACACTCTTGTAAGGAAGAGAACTCTTGCGCTTCAGATTAGGCATGTCTGATGTAAAAAAAAAAAAAAAAAAATCATAAATATCGTCATACGAAAAAAAATTC
>CM065748.1:24518882-24521382 GCA_033310375.1 Conus canariensis | reverse complement strand
AGACCACTGCGCTAGAATGAAGGGAAGTGCCATCAGCAAAAAAGAAATCACATACGACATTTGAATGTGAAATTGATAATGGGAGATCATTGATAAACAAACGCAATAGAAAGAGGTTCTGAGCCAGAACCTTGGGGTACTCCAGATTTTGTAATCCTCTGTAGATGAGAATTTGGATGAGAGAGAGAGAGAGAGAGAGAGAGAGAGAGAGAGAGAGAGAGAGAGAGAGAAGAGAAGAGACAGAGACAGAGACAGAGAGAGAGAGACAGAGAGAGACACAGAGAGACACAGAGAGAGAGAGAGAGAGAGAGAGAGAGAGAGAGAGAGAGAGATGGACCAGGTGGCGGGCGATTGAAACCGCCCTCGCTGAAATCCATTTTGCGGCGGTGAAAAGACTCCTATCAGAAGAGTCCAAGCCATCTTTAAGTACAAAGCTTTCAAGTCTTAATGACTGAGGGGAAGCCATCCATAGATGGAGACCGCCTTCGCTTTTATACTTGGTCGTAAACGTTGAATATCATTCTCCGGTTTTAGCCATCTAGTTCACGTGGAAATACACAGAGAGAAAAGTAGACGGACAGACAGACAGATAGACATACTGGCTAATCGGCAGAGAGAGAGAGAGAGGGGGGGGGGGAGAGAGAGAGGGAGATGGGGAGAGAGAGAGAGGGGGAGATGGGAGAGAGAGAGAGGGAGAGGGGGAGGGGAGGAGAGGAGAGAGAGAGAGAGAGAGAGAGAGAGAGAGCGGAAGAGAGAGACACAGACACAGAGAGACACAGACACAGAGAGAGAGAGAGACAGACTGACACAAGAGAGAAAGGGGGGGGGGGAGGAGAGAGAGAGAGAGAGAGAGAAAGAGAGAGAGAGAGAGAGAGAGAGACGCTTCAGACACGTTTTTATTGACAATGGCCTACATATAGCCTTTATGTCAAGGGGGTTTAAATCAATAGAGAGAGAGAGAGAGAGAGAGTGAGAGAGAGATAGAGAGAGAGAGAGAAACAGAGGGGGGGGGGGGGGACAGGGACAGAGATAGAAAGATAGACAGATTGACAGATACACAGGCAATCAGTCTGAGAGAGGAAGACAGAGACACAAACGGAGACAGAGAGAAAGGGGGGAGGGAAGGAGAGAAAGAGTGAGAGAGAGAGAGAGAGGATGGGGGGGGGCAGAGGAGAGAGAGGAGAGAGAGAGAGAGAGAGTGTTGTGTGTGTGTGTGTGTGTGTGTGTGTGTGTGTGTGTGTGTGTGTGTGTGTGTGTGTGTGTGGGAAAGAGAGAGAGGGGGGAGGGAGGAGGAGAGAGAGAGAGGGGGACAAGAGAGAGGGGAGGAGAGAGAGAGAAAGAGGGAGGGAATGAGGAGAGAGAGAGAGAGAGAGAGAGAGAGAGAGAGAGAGAGAGAGAGAGAGAGGAGAGAGAGAGTAATACGGCATGACAACGATTTTGCTCTTTCGACCCAGTTCGGTTTCCCTTTACCACCACCACCACTACCCCACCCCTTCACTGTGATGTGGACATAGAGCCAACGAGACACAGTGGCCGGAACAGAATGACTAGTGTTGACTGCTTGGGAATGAGTAAGGGACAAACATAAAGACATCCCAACAAACCCGTCACCGATGAAATGCTTTGCTCAGTAATATAAAGATAATAGACAATAACCTCTGGAGCTGAGACAGACAGAAATGGAAAGAAGAGAGAAGATGGATTTCAAGCACATTAAGATCAGGATACCAGTTTTTAAAGGAACCAATTTTCACCTGGTCCAGTCGCTACTTTTCAAAGACAACTTCGACACGCGAGATAGAAACGAAGGAGAAAGCTAAGGGGAACAATCGACGTTCATTTCAAAGTCCTGGTATTTTCCGGACTCACCTATGAATACGAGCAAGCAAAGACTTAATTACCTGTTCACAGCCACACTGGTGGTTTATAAATTTCTGTAATTTAAGATTTTTTGTCTCTCTAAAATGATCGTTCTCACACGTTGGTTTTGAAACCGTTCACAATGAAGATTTAGTTCGGCCGTTGTGAAGCATAGCATTCATTTTGTTTTTGGGTCCTGCTGTGAACGATTTTCATGTCAGATTTATTCCAAAGAAATTATATGCAGTTCCATGGCTGTCTAGGCTCTGTTTATTGATAGCATGGAACAATAAAAAAAAAAAAAACATGCATGTGTATCGGCACTGTCTTTAAATAAAACTTTTAGCGTCTTAAAAAATGTTCTCTTGATAGCTATTGTTGTAAGCAAAAGACATGCTCTCATGCAGTGCAATGCTCTCAACGACAACTGCGCAACAACGTTAGTGCCCTTTGTATGATTGACGATTTGCTCTTTAATGAGTAAATCGCTTCTCTCTCTCTCTCTCTCTCTCTCTCTCTCTCTCTCTCTCTCTCTCTCTCTCTCTCTCTGTGTCTCCGTACTTCACACACGTATGCACAAAAGTACACAAACATAGCCACACACACACACACACACACACACACACACACACACACACAC
>CM065748.1:24501382-24503882 GCA_033310375.1 Conus canariensis | reverse complement strand
GTTCTGATGCTGCTCGATGTAGACTATTTAACTGCGTCTGTAAGCCAACAACTGTTTCAGACAATAAAACTACATCATATGCCCATAACAAAATGAATAATTCAAAAACATCGTATGTTAACCTTGGGCCATGTCTTCCACACCTGATTACTTCTAATGCCAACTCATTGATGAAAATAATACCAGGCTAGTAACATCACCTTGTTTCACGCCTCGTGTACAATTAATATAGTCTGTTAACCTATCCCAAGATCGGATTCTACTTTTGACATTTATGTACATACTATCAATACACCGAAAAAGCTTCCCTTTTATTCCATTTTTAACAGAATAGGCCACAGGAAATGTCTCTCTATAGGGTCAAAAGCTTTCTCAAAATCAACAAAAGCTACATAGAGTTCACGATTCATACAAAATTGTTTCTGTAGTAAGGCTACCAGCGTGAACATATGATCGATAGTAAAAATAGCCTTTTCTGAATCCTGCCTGATGTTCACCAGTAAGGTTTCGCTCTTCTGTCCATTCCTGTTGTCGGTTATTTATTACAGTGCTGTAAATCTTGCGGCTTGTATCACTTAAAAATATGCCTCTGTAGTGGTTTGGATCGTTTGGGTTTCCTTTTTTTAAACAGAGGGACTACAATGGATTTTGTCCAGTTATCCGGACATACACCCTTATCAAATAAAGGACTACACAACTTGACGAAAAAAATCAACTACTGGCTCTCCCATTTTTTTTTTTTTTATCATTTCCACGATAATCTCGTCCGGTCCGGAAGCTTTACCATTCTTTAATTTTCTAATGGCGAAAAGAACTTCTGCCCTAGATATAGGGCGATTCATGTAAGCATTTTCCTCTTGTTCGTCGTCCATTCTATTCACAACTGTATAATTTGCTTCTGTTTCTCTGTATCTCTTCTGTATCTCTTTCAAGCAGACCTTTAAAGTGCTAATACCAGTCATCTGTTGTAACATTATTAGCTTGCTTTCTACTAACAGAAGTTCTACGCATATTTTCCCGAAATTTCTTTTTAATTACGTATGGACCCGGTTAATTTATCCAGTAATAATTCATTATGCTCTTTTTCTTTTCGCTGTAGAAGGTTCTTATATTCTCTTCTTGCTACACAGTAAACGTCACTGTCGGCTGGATCTTTCGTTCGGCGAAAAACTCGTAAAAAAACTTTTGCTTTTGCCTTACTTGATTTACATTCTTTATCATACCAGTCACTGTTTTTACTTAAATTGTCAAAATAAATTCGTTTCTTCATACAACATCCATAAGTTTCGACAGTTTAAGTAAAAGCATTTAAAGTTTCATTGCGGTCATGGTCAATCAAATTAAATACATAATTAAGTAAACTTAACACTTCAGAAGAATGCATTGCATCTGAATAAGATTGCGATACATCGCACTTCCATACAAACTTTTCAATATACTTATTCACATGTTCAACTATAGCAGAAGGTTAAGTATTATTAACACATTCAAATAAAATTCAAGTGGTAAGTGACCAGATTTCAGTCTCTCTGAAACTACTAATTTACAAGATGAGAAAACAACGAAGAACAATTCTTTAGATAGCAAGAAATAATCATTTACAATATTTTCATAAACATTGTATAGTTTGTGAAAATGTTAAAAGTCAGATTATCTACAAAATTTTCTACAAGACATATAAAGTCCAATTTGTATAGATACGACAAAAAATCTTGCTGATGGATTTTATAAAGGAGTCCATTCACATTCCAGTGTAAAAATGAAAAACTGTTACGATCACAAGCAATATCGTGTGAATAAGAAAACATCGATGATACCTTATCATTCATATTAACATCATTTGTTCTGTCATCATCCATGTGTTCATGTACACTCTCGCAAACATCACTTTCCACACTGACATCACTTCTTTCCTTTTGCTACAAACCCGTACCACCCTCTGTTCAGTCGTTAACTTCATGAAACGCATTGGTTAGTTCATTGTAGATATGTACATCTTCTTCGTTATTTTTTTTTATATATACACCAGTGCGCTTGTTTGATGTTTAATTTAATGTACAAGAATCAGAAAAAACAACATTACCAAAAGTAGTATTAGAAGAATAATTGAAATCAAAAGTTTCATACGTGATCATATCTGAACCCCCCCCCCCCCCCCCCCCCCTCCTTTTCAACTGGACAACCCAATGCTAACTATGTCATCGTATTCATGTTTCACGGAGCACGATTCCCTTTCTGTGTGAAACCCCGTGCCCGTTTCGCGCCCGTAGTAAACGTGCACAGTTCAGTTCCCGGTGTCACTGGTGTCACTGCGGGCAGGCCTCCCCCCTGTTTAATTTCCCGGAGATTTTGAGAGAGATTGGAAGAGAGAGAGAGAGAGAGAGAGAGAGAGAGAGAGAGAGAGAGAGAGAGATTTTGGAGAGAGAGAAGGACAGACAGACAGACAGACAGAAGACACAGAGAGAGAGACAGAGAATGTTTGAGTTTTTGTTGAAATCCC
>CM065748.1:24483882-24488882 GCA_033310375.1 Conus canariensis | reverse complement strand
TTGTTGTTTTTTGTCGTTGCAGGCTGTCTACGTCTATCGGCCGTGTGTCCTTGGAGTGTTTCACATCCTAGAATCCATGGATGGACACTAAAACACTGAGAGGCGTGCTAGACTGCTGCTCAATTCTTAAGCCTTTTGGAACTGGAAGTGGAAGTGTTAACAGTGATGCAAGCTCTTTGCTTGCATTTTGCTGAGTGATTGAATGATGTCAGCCTTTCGTCTGAAGTTTGAAATTATTTCCGTTTATGCAAAATCAATCATTTTATAACTATCGATTTAACTATCAATCCATCCATCCATCCATCTACCTATCTCTATCTATCTATCTATCTATCTATCTACCTATCATCTATCTATCATCTGTCTATCTGTATGTATGTCTGCCTGTATGTCTGTCTGTCTGCCAGCGCCTGTCTATGCATGCATGCATGTTTGTATGCATGCATGTATATACATATGTATGCAAGCATCCATGCATGCGTGCGTGTGTGTATGCATGTATGCATGTATCTATGCATGATTGTATGTGTGTATTATATGTGTGTATGAATTATTATGCATGCATGTATGTATGTATTATATGTATGTATGTGTGTATTTGTGTGTCTGTCTGTCTATCCATCTATGTGTGAAATCTGAACAATGAAACTGTCAACATGTCCTTTTGTTTATTTTGTTTGTTTTTTGTATTGTCTATCTGCCTGTCTCTCTCTGTGTCTGTATGTTTGTTTGTTTGTTTGTTACATGCATTGCTTCTTTCTGTCTTCTTAACGTCTGTAACGTACCTTGAATACCTCAACGGCTGAACTTTGAAAGTTCGGAAACTGAGATGGCTACGTCTGTTACCATGCCCTTATCCTTGCAAAGGCTCCAGACGTTAGCTGGCATGATTTATCATTAACAACACCCGCGGTCTTTACGGGCAGAGGGACTTCCAGCACAAAGCATGCGAAGAACACCAGTGGGCCTTTCGCCAAAGCAGGCAGACGAAGCTCAGTAGTCAGACCATTTCACCGACATACGATTCCAGTGAAAGCGGCATTGATTCCTGTCTGGCTACACGACGTGAAAGCGGTTTCTCCTGACGTGGATGACCTGTTCCATCAAGCAATGTCACATACTCACGATTTGTCAAAATGCCGCAATACGTCAGAGCATGGCGAGTCCCCATGATGAATACCAAGTTGGGGTGGTGAGTGAGTGGTGGGGGGGGGGGGGGCGATCCTGGATTCGTTTACTCTCTCTCTCTCTCGCTCTCTCTCCGTCTCTCTCTCTCTCTCTCTCTCTCTCTCTCTCTCTCTCTCTCTCTCTCCTCTCTTACAAGAAAGTATAAACAAATTAATCATATGGTCTGAACTCAATCATATGTGTCTCCATCCTCAGAAAACGAAGTACTTGATAATAACCACCAGACAAAAGCGTCAAAATATTTCTTATGATTCCCTATCTCTTAGTATAAATAATGAAATAGTTGAAGAAGTTGACCATCATAAAGTCCTTGGTGTCATTGTAGACAATAATTTGTCATGGTCTTCTCATGTCACAATGCTTTGCAAACTTCTGTCTCAAAAGATTCACCAGCTTTCAAAACTAAAATATTTCTTAAACCAACATTGTCGTAAGCTGTTTTTTACTTCGTACATTGAATCTCATTTGAATTACTCTTCTACATTGTGGGATTCGGCCAGTTATAACGTATTAAAACCACTCTTCAGTCTTCACAGACGGGCTGTGAAACTCGTTCTTCTCAAATCTACAACTGTAACTCCCTCTGATTATAAACGTTTAGACATTTTGCCTCTAAAATGGAAACTCACTTAAACAAAGCAATTTTCATGTTTAAGATAATGTCCAATCATGCACCACCAACTTTGAAAAATAAATTTAAAACGAACCTGATTCGCAATGTCAGAAAGATTCAGATACCCCTACCAAGGATTGATCTTTTTAAATCTAGCCTCATTTACTCCGGTGGTTGTTTGTGGAATGACCTAGTGTCTTCATGTAATGTAATTTCTAGTTTAAACGTTTTCAAAAAACAATACTTCTCATATCTGATGCTACGCTTCCTAAACAGTGTGACTAATGATAACATCATGTAACCTTCTTTATACGTTTTCAAAATTATTGTATGGATTCAAGTACAAATGATGTTTAAATGTATTTGAATGTTCATTTGTGTTCCTTCGATACCCCTTCTCTATATCTTGTCATGACATACTGTTCACCTGTCCACCTTTCATTGACGTCCTTCGTTTCTCTCCTTCTTCTTCTTCTTCTTCTTCTTCTATTTTATTTTTGTTGTTCAATGTATTTGCAAAGTTGTTTTCTCTTTATCTTTGTGTGTGTGTGTGTGTGTGTGTGTGTGTGTGTGTGTGTGTGTGTGTGTGTGTGTGTGTGTGAAAAGTTGACTGTCATATTTTTGGACTGCCTTTTGTATTTCAGGCTAATATTCTTTTCACTATCTAGATGGTTCGTTGATTTTGAAGTCACATATTGTCATTATTTTTTCTGCTTCATCGAGGGCAAGATGTAAAAAAGCCTGTATTGTGCTTATTCTTTATCCCTCATTAAAAAAGATTCGTTCGTTCGTTCGTTCTCTCTCTCTCTCTCTCTCTCTCTCTCTCTCTCTCTCTCTCTCTCCTCTCTCTCTCTCTCTCTCTCTCAACAAAACCCACACTAAGGAAACAACGACATAAACTGGCTTTTTCAAATTAAAGCAACGTTATTCTGAAACGAGTTCACAGACAAGCTGACTGGATGTCGAAATGATTCACAAGAATCGTTTCACCACGATCCGGATCATCTCCCTATGATTTGTCAAAACCTGCGACACATCATTGGGCGTCCCCTATGTGGTGTTGCAAACAGCGGGATTGTGACATTCTGCGATGTAACATGCCGGTACTGTTTGCCTGCTCGCTCTCTCTGAAAGCCCGCCCTCTCCCTCTACAACCCTGTCCCTGTCTCTGTCTCTGTCTCTGTCTCTCTCTCTCTCTCTCTCTCTCTCTCTCTCGCTCGCTCGCTCTCTGGCATCTCGCCCTCTTCCTCTATATGTCTGTCCCTGTCTCTGTCTCTATCTCCGTCTCTCTTTTTCTCTCTCCTCTCTCTCTCTCTCTCTCTCTCTCTCTCTCTCTCTCTCTCTCTCTCTGACATCTCGCCCTCTCCCTCTATATGTTTGTGTCTGTCTCTGTCTCTGTCTCTGTGTCTGTCTGTCTGTCTGTCTGTCTGTCTGTCTCTCTCTCTCTCTCTCTCTCTCTCTCTCTCTCTCTCTCTCTCTGATAGCAAGAGAAACTAGTCTTGTCAGACAACAAGCGCGTCAAGAACTAGTGGGAGTTGCTCCTTCTCTGAAAGCGGCGCAGACTTTGCCAGCACTTTATGGCGCGGCTGGAGACTGTTGATATTGGAAATCTGTAGTCTGTCGGCTTTTGTGCCTATGTGTGTGTTCAGTCTGTCTGCCTATTCCACTAACACCCTACCCCCCACCCCCACCCTTTCATTCCTACCCCTTCCAGCCATCTACCCCCCCCCCCCCTTTTACCTTTCCTTTGTCCATTTACTGCGATATACAGGAACATGGCTCTGTTGTTCGTCCTGTCTGCTACATACATTTTTGTCGCGGACATTTTTACACCTTTTTTTTTCTAATATAGAGGTGACCGCTTCAATGGAACAGTGGGCGCCTCAAGCAGAGTGATGACGTGTCTGAGTTGCATAGGCAGACGAACCCGCCTATCAGCAGCTTCATTGTGGCGAGGGTTGGGGAGGTTTGCCAGACTTGGTTTTTCTAGTGTACGTTGGCAAGGTCCCTCGCAACTCGAGGAGATTTTTTTTTTTTACCCAGAACTAAGCAAACAACTGGAAACGTGAAAAAGCGCCGGCCTGAAACGCCCAAAAGGGCGAACAGCTTAAACCAGAGAGCCCCAAAGCGCGAGCTTAAATGTCAGAAAGCATGAATGATCGATATAAAAAAAAGTGTGAGCTTGGTGTGAAAAAGCGCGAACATAACTGTTGAAGGTACATGTTTCATCCGAATTGCTGACTGCAAACCAAACGTTGTGACCGTGCTTCGGTGTACTCTTTGCGTTACTTTCAACCGATCGCGATTGCTCCAACTTGAGAACAGGAACCGACACCGTAAACTTGGAATTCGCTTCAGCTCAGACTGGAGCCAGTGTGTCTGGAATTTTCATACTGCCAAAACTATCAGCGGAAAGTTAACATGACTAGAGTCTCTTTGTATCTTGCGTATTCTGTTCACTCGTCTAAAGCTACATGCTCACTAATTCAAACCATAAATAAAACGTGCACAGTTCTCAAAAGGAAATTGTAAGGTAACTGTAGGAAGAACAAGACGTTAATTTTGCTGTGAACAAAAATGTAGTCAAAACTCGTTCAAACGCTTTCGTTGGGTCATGTAGTCGTTCAAATTCGTACTTTCGGATCATTCCAAACGCAAGGTGTTTGAATGCCCTCAACATGTCAATCACAGAAGATGACAGGTGTGTGAATGCCCTCAATATGTCAATCACAGAAGATGACAGGTGTGTGAATGCCCTCAATATGTCAATCACAGAAGATGACAGGTGTGTGAATGCCCTCAATATGTCAATCACAGAAGATGACAGGTGTGTGAATGCCCTCAATATGTCAATCACAGAAGATGACAGGTGTGTGAATGCCCTCAATATGTCAATCACAGAAGATGACAGGTGTGTGAATGCCCTCAACATGTCAATCACAGAAGATGACAGGTGTTTCAATGCCCTCAATATGTCAATCACAGAAGATGACAGGTGTTTCAATGCCCTCAACATGTCAATGACAGAAGATGACAGGTGTTTCAATGCCCTCAATATGTCAATGACAGAAGATGACAGGTGTTTCAATGCCCTCAATATGTCAATCACAGAAGATGACAGGTGTTTCAATGCCCTCAATATGTCAATGACAGAAGATGGCAGGTGTTTGGATGCCCTCAATATGTCAATGACAGAAGA
>CM065748.1:24473882-24478882 GCA_033310375.1 Conus canariensis | reverse complement strand
TGACACTGAGGGCCCCCCTCTATATAGAGTTACTCTGTACAATCACGATAGCTCTGACACTGAGGGCCCCCCTCTATATAGAGTTACTCTGTACAATCTACGATAGCTCTGACACTGAGGGCCCCCTCTATATAGAGTTACTCTGTACAATCTACGATTAGCTCTGACCCTGAGGGCCCCCCTCTATATAGAGTTACTCTGTACAATCTACGATAGCTCTGACACTGAGCCCCCCCCTCTATATAGGGTTACTCTGTACAATCTACGATAGCTCTGACACTGAGGGCCCCCCTCTATATAGAGTTACTCTGTACAATGTACGATAACTCTGACACTGAGGGCCCCCCTCTGTATAGAGTTGCTCTGTACAATCTACGATAGCTCTGACACTGAGGGCCCCCCTCTGTATAGAGTTACTCTGTACAATGTACGATAGCTCTGACACTGAGGGTCCCCCTCTATATAGAGTTGCTCTGTACAATGTACGATAGCTCTGACACTGAGGGCCCCCCTCTATATAGAGTTGCTCTGTACAATGTACGATAGCTCTGACATGACACTGAGGGCCACCCTCTATATAGAGTTGCTCTGTACAATCTACGATAGCTCTGACACTGAGGGCCACCCTCTGGATAATGCGGCTGAGGGATAAGCCTGCGCCATACTCTCTTGAAAATCAAAATGAAAAAAGGTTCTATCTTCTTGACAGGAATATTTTTACCTGACATTGAATGCCACCTATGTAATGGCACTGTAATAATTCTAGAAGAATTCAATTAACAACAGGGAAAAACCCATACGCACAACCCAAAGAGAGGAAGAGAGAGAGAGAGAGAGAGAGAGAGAGAGAGAGAGAGACAGACAGACAGACAGACAGACAGACAAACACAGAGAGAGAGAGAGAGAGAGGACAGAGAGAGACAGAGAGACAGAGACAGAGACAGAGACAGAGAGAGAGTATAACACTTACATGTCACATAATATGAATGATAATTCGGTGGCTTTAGTATTCATTCTACGAGGTAAAGTGGAATACGGGTAGACGAGAAAGTAAGTTTGGTATTGACAATGACCAGTGTAAGATGCTAGCTCTGTTCTTGTCTGACGATGTGATGTCATTACTCCTTGAAGAAGACAAAAAAGGTTTTTGAATCTGAAAGCTTTGTTTAGTTTGCTGCTTCCTTGGCTGATTTTCTTATAAACCATCTTCTTAAGGGGGCACATAAAGGAATAACACAAAAACGCTAACTGTCTAAATCGTTTGTGCCTGAATTACATGTTTCTTTATGTTTGACTCACATCATTCATTCCTCGTACACTGTGTCAGTTTTACGTCCCTTGTCCGTTCATTGGTGACAGATTTCATAAACACTTCTCTGCAAATCTGCTTCTCTTCATGTACGCCTGCTTTGACTAGATGAGAGAGTGATACAGAAGCATGGATAGTTGT
This sequence comes from Conus canariensis, assembly GCA_033310375.1. Lineage (NCBI taxonomy): Eukaryota > Metazoa > Mollusca > Gastropoda > Neogastropoda > Conidae > Conus > Conus canariensis. The sequence continues at coordinate 24,477,432 of CM065748.1, read as the reverse complement.
GACTGAGTTGAAGACCCCCCCCCCCCCACACACACACACACACACACACATACACACAACTAAAACGACAAAATAAAGAAGAGAAGGCTACTCATCAAACTCACGGGAAAAGTTACAGCGTCATACGGCAAACGGATCATTCTTGTTGACCAAGCTTTCATTATACATTTCTGTCTGTGTATGTAATAACACGCTCTTGAGAACATAGGGCGGAATTCGAAAGCGTTGCGTGAAAAGAACGAGACATGGGTGTGTGGATATCGTAATTAGAACTAAGTGGCTTGACAAAGAGGACAAGACAGTGCAAAAAGCCCCCTAGCTCAGCAAACTGGTAAGAAATTAACGGATCATTGACACAGGTTCTAGTCAATGCCCCACTGACTGCGTTCGCAGTCTGTACTTGCAACACTAGACTACGTGTGATTCTTACAGTCTTTTTTCCCTCTAAGCTGTTCCAACACAGCCTTATTTGGAACTAAAAGGCACAAAAAGTGTCCTTGCTTAAGGTTATGTGCTGGAGAATTCAAATGCTATACAAATAAACATGAAATGTCAAGGGAGCGAAACTTCTCACAAACGGCCTTCAGCGCTTTAGAGCAAAAGAATGCTGCGGGTGGTGGAGAAATAGGAAATGGACCGATTAGCCGTACACCCTCACCTAGCGCATACGGCCGAACTGTGTTAAGGCAGTTGAAGTGGTCAGGTGATAGATGGCACCTAAGGTAATGAGGACCCTCCCGAGTTCGAACCTTCCCGATAGCGAAAGGGAGGACAATTTAACCACTAGGACCTCGGAGCATCGAGTGGGCGCTAAAAACTCAGTCAGCTGAAATTGCTTTGCAAACAGACCTTGAAGAGCAGGAGTCTTGGGCTTGTTCAGATGGTATTGCCGTGGGGCACTGTGTTGATGCTTTGTCCGGCTAGTTGAATGCGTGTGGACGTCGTTGTCGTAGCTTTCTCTAGGATAATTACTGTGCAAAAGTGGCTCCCAAAGTCAGTGGGAATTTTCGATGTCCATTCAGTGCGAAGTGGTTGTTTGCTATGCAATTTGGTAGAGATGCGTGTACACGTTGATGTGTGGAAGAATGCAGCGAAAGGGGAACTCAGTGTACGTGTGAACAAGGTGGTAGAGAAGCAGCATGGACAAAGACATGGCCCAAAGGGAAATCCTTTGTGTCCATCCCTATATAAATTGAGGGAGAACACCACGGGATAGAGGAGAAGAACACCACGAGAGAGCGAAGAACAGAGGAGAGGGAGATAGAGAAGAGTGAGCAGGACAGAGTGGGGTTGAACGAAATGTGGTCTAGGAAACAGGAGTGACAGCAAGGTCTTAGGGTAAAAGACACGCTGAAAAAGAAAGACTGAGTGTTAAACCCAGAGGTGGGTGAAAGAGACAAAGAAGATCTTAGGGTAAAAGACAAGCTGAAACAGAGAGACTGAGTGTGAAACCCAGAGGTGGGTGAAAGAGACAAAGAAGAAGATTTCTACATCGAGTTCCCAGAGACGACCACGGAGACCCAGTCCTGGAATCTTGTGCCTGTCAACCAAGGGCGTCACCATCACCCAGTGCTGAAGAAAGCTTGAAGTGACTTGTTTGAGTACTGTGGTGTGGTAAGCAAGTGTGTGCGCGCGCGCGCGCGCGCGCGCGTGTGTGTGTGTGTGTGTGTGTGTGTGTGTGGTGTGTAAACCTGGCCAGCTAAGAAGCCATTTTATTGTAACCCGGGATTAGGAAGTATTGATCTTTTATGTTTTCATTATTCCATTTTGTGTAATTGGATTTTTCATGTGTAGTAATAAGTAGCACAGAAGCTGTATTTCGTGATTTCGTGTTCTCAGTCGGGTTAGGAGAGAAGCGAATGCGTGACATCCCATCCCCAGAGAGAGGTGAATGGTTGGTGGATGCATGAGTGCGTATAGGCGTGTATGACTGCAGAGATAACCTTGGTGTGTTAAGGCTGATTAATCATACATCAACATAGTTCACTTCAGCAATACCATCACGGTTTCCCCCGTCCTGGACAGGGGTCGGTGGGGAAGGGAGGTAACCGGCAGAAAATCAGTGTATGAATGGGTAAAAGGGACACATGAAGGACCAAAACTGTCTCTAAACTGTCAGGACGGAATATACAACACTAATCCAATAGGCACGAGAAGTGTCTTCATAACATGGGCTATGGACAAAGCTGAAGCGCTGGATGTGGCGGTGGTGTCTAAAATGGGCAAGAACGAAGAGAACGATGTTAAGGAACAGATCTGGAGGATCAGGTGGGAGAATAGGCAAGTTAAGGCAATCAGGGAGGGGAACAGAAAAGTCCGGAGAATGACGTGGGGGAACAGGAGAATGGGAACGACTGGGGAGGTGGGGGGGGGGGGAGCGGAAAGGACAAGGTGGGGAATCCGGAGAGTCAATAGAATATGGTGGAAGAAACGACATATTCAGGAGGATAGCTTTCGAACAGACGATAAGAAGGATAGTGGGGGGGGGGGGGGGGGGGGGGGGGGTTACAAGAGAGTTAGGAGGATAATGATGTGGGAAAACTGCAGAGTCGTGAGGTAGAGATAGGAGAATACGAGAGTCATGAAGAAAAGATAGGAGAATAGGAGAGTCACAGGGAAAAGATATAAGAATATGTGAATCAGGAGGGAAACAGAGAATAGGTGAGTCAAGAGGAAAAAAAAAAAAAACAAGTGGGGGGGGGGGGGGGGGGGGGAACAAGAGAGTCAGAAGGAAAACAGGGGAATCAGGGGAAAAAGATGGGGGAACAGGAGAGTCTGGGGGAAAATATGGGGAACAGAAAAGCCTGAGGGAAAAGATGGGGAACAGAAAAGTGTGGGGGAAAAATGGAGAACAGAAAAGTCTGAGGGAAAAGATGGAGAACAGAAAAGTCTGGGGGAAAATATGGGGAACAGAAAAGTCTGAAAGAAAAAATGGGAACAGAAAAGTGTTGGGGGAAAAGATGGGGAACAGAAAAATCTGAGGAAAAGATGGGGAACAGAAATGTCTGGGGGGAAAGATGGGGAACAGAAAAGTGTGGGGGAAATTGGGGAACAGAAAAGTCTGGGGAAAAGATGGGGAACAGAAAAGTCTGAGGGAAAAGATGGGGAACAGAAAAGTGTGGGGGAAAAGATGGGGAACAGAAAAGTCTGGGGGAATGATGGGGAACAGAAAAGTCTGAGCGGAAAAATGGGGAACAGAATGTCTGGGGGGAAAGATGGGGAACAGAAAAGTCTGAGGGAAAAGATGGGGAACAGAAAAGAATGGGAGAAAAGACTGACAAACAGGAGAGTGTGGAGGAACAGATGGGGAAACAGGAGAGTGTGGAGGAAACGATGGGAAACAGGAGAGTGTGGAGGAACAGATGGGAAACAGAGAGTGTGGAGGAACAGATGGGGAAACAGGAGAGTGTGGAGGAACAGATGGGGAAACAGAAGAGTGTGGAGAAACGATGGGGAAACAGGAGAGTGTGGAGGAACAGATGGGGAAACAGAAGAGTGTGGAGGAACAGATGGGGAAACAGGAGAGTGTGGAGGAACAGATGGGGAAACA
>CM065748.1:24461382-24463882 GCA_033310375.1 Conus canariensis | reverse complement strand
CACATCACTGATGTCACTAATTGTACCTATCCACCATATGGTGGAACAATGGAATGCACATCACTGATGTCACTAATTGTACCCTATCCACCACATGGTGGAACAATGGAATGCACATCACTGATGTCACTAATTGTACCCTATCCACCAATGGTGGAACAATGGAATGCACATCACTGATGTCACTAATGTACCTATCCACCACATGGTGGAACAATGGAATGCACATCACTGATGTCACTAATTGTACCCTATCCACCACATGGTGGAACAATGGAATGCACATCACTGATGTCACTAATAGTACATATCCACCAAAAGAACATGCAGACAAGAAGTACGCACAACAGAGAAATCCCCACATCCCATCCCATCCCCTGAAAAAAAAAAACTAGCGTGCGCATTACATAAAAAAAATCAACGAGAAAAACGATGACGACAACAAACATTGCTCTGTGTAAGCTAAACGTGCCTTGCATGTGTCAACGCAGATAGCCTAACGCATGTGTCAACACGGATAGCCTAATGCATGTGTCAACACAGATAGCCTAATGCAGCCATTTGCCAGTGAGATCCATCAAACCAGACAGGAGAATGCTGACAGTCATGAGCAATCGACTAAACTAATCCCCTCCATCAGCGGCGTCCAGCCCTCCACGCTATCAGCCGTCGCAGACAGGCAACACCTCTGTCGGACTGTTCCAGACACTCATCTTCACCAGGCTCCCACGGTTCTGGCAGATGGACAACGGAAAACTATATACATCTCTGCAGCTTTGCCGCGCATTCATTTGGTCTGGGTGCTGAACAGAGTTTCTGATGTCTTATCTGTCCTGGCCAGACAAACAACATCAGCGGTGTCCCTTTGATTTTGTCGCTAATACGATGCTGCGTCATGATCACTAATCTGGTGATCCATTTGATCACAGGAATTCCTGAGAAACAGATTTTAAAAAAAATCTCGTTGCTGCTAGATTAATGTGTGGTGCTAACACGTAGACATATACTCAAAAGTTAAAACCAGTCTGTGCGACACTGCTTGCAGTAGTTTTTTTTTTTCCTTTTTTTAAAATTCTGTACACTACAGATACTCTCCTTCCTGTCTCTCTCTCACTCTCTCTCTTCTCTCTCTCTCTCTCTCTCTCTCTCAGTATCTATATATCTATCTATACATTTATACAAAGATACAGATTAATAGACATATACATTTGCATATATGTGGCTCTCTGTCTGTCTCTGTCTCTCTCTAAAGCACACACACACACACACACACACACACACACACACACACACACACACACACACGTGTCTGTGTGTGTGGGGAGGGGGTTAATATGCTGCCAAATCTTCTTCTTCTTCTTCTGCGTACGCAGGCTGATACTCCTGCGGACACTCCCTGTATAGACAGGCAAGTATTAATCCATCTGCCCAACACGCTGCCAAATCAACACTCAACCACTGAGTCGAAAACTCATTGGTATGATGGCCTATGAGGTTCAGAGGAATATGTCATGTCTGAAAAAAAAAAAAGTTGACAATCCATTAGCATTCCTTCCCTCTGCCCTCATCCTCCAACACCTTCCTCCCTCTATGAAAACATTTGTAGAACATTTTCTATCCCTATGGACACAGACACCTCCATTACAGTAGCAGTTTGTTTGCAAACATTAAGACGATGGTCAATTACACGTGGCATCACTGTATCAACATGCGAAGTACTTTGTGCCCCTAGAATGTATCTGTAGGAAGCAGAATCGGAACGTGAGATCGCACACGTCAAGTTGGTGGTCTTCAGACAGCAGATAGCAGACAAGCGGAGAGAGAGAGAGAGAGGGCGGGGGGGGGGGGGGGGGGGGGGGGGGGGGAGGGGGAGGAGAGGGAGAGAGAGAAAGAGAGAGGGAGGAAGAGAGGGAGGGAATGAAGGAGAGAGAAAGAGAATTCCGAACCCAGAAAGGTTTACTGTACGTCGGCCTTGGGCCATAATAAGAGAGAGAGAGAGAGAGAGAGAAGAGAGAGAGAGAGAGAGAGAGAGAGAGTATTGGATCTGGAAGTCTGAAGCTGAGGGACTAAGGAGAGAGAGCAAGGTACTTTCTGTTAGCCCTGGAGCAGACAGAGAGACATCAATGGGGGTGGCAGTGTGGGAGGTAGAAAGGAGAAAGGGGGGAGAAAGAGGATGCCTTGATAGTACTGACTGCTGGTTCTGTTCGGTTTTACTCCTGGTAACAGAAGATGTGGGAAGTGTTCGATAGTGGATGTAAAGAATCAGCTGATGTTCCTGACTTGCCTGCGTCCTACTCGTCAGTCTTTTGCTTTTTTTATTTAAGGTATCCTTGCCATGTGTGCTCTGTACAACTGACAACGGAACAGAGGTTTCATCTATCTTTCTGCCTGATACGCTCTTTCTCTCTCTCTCTCTCTCTCTCTCTCTCTCTCTCTCTCTCTCTCTCTCTCTCTCTCTCTAACACTCTCTCTCTCTCTCTCTCTCTCTCTCTCTCTCTCT
>CM065748.1:24453882-24456382 GCA_033310375.1 Conus canariensis | reverse complement strand
TTGTGTGTGTGCGCGCGCGCATGCGCGCGCGCTTGCGGTTGTGTGTATGTCCATGTGCATCTTTCTATCTGTCTACCCATTAGATAGATAGATAGATAGACAGATAGACAGGTAGGTAGATAGACAGATAGATAGATAGATAGATTAGATAGGTAGACAGACAGACAGACAGACAGACAGACAGATAGATAGATAGATAGATAGATACACAGATAGATAGATAGACAGATAGACAGACATGAGTGTGTGTGTGTGTGTGTGTGTGTGTGTGTGTGTGTGTGTGTGTGTGTGTGTGTGTGATCTTCAAAAGAGCCATAGAGAAGGACAAAGGCGCCTGTGGAAGCGGAGCAAGAACGGATGAAGACAGTGTTGCCCTTCTGCTCTTTCTCCACCAGAAGTCCCTGTACAAATCATTGTAAAAAAAAAAATAAAAAAATAAAAAAGCAAAAATTCGGATGTCTAAAAAGCAATGACAAGCAAAATAAATACACAAAGGACAACAAGAATAACAGCAAAATGGAAACGTTCAATCAAAAGAATAGCAATTGACCACACAAAAAAAAAAGAAAATCAGATCAAGTGAAAAATGGTATTTCAGAACTGATTGAATAGGCATGACCCTCCACCTGTTGACAGCGTTAGTGAGGCACCACGACATTCCGACGACAGTCTTGTTTGTTTGTTTTTTTGTTTTGTTTTTTTTTTGTTTGGGGGCTGCACGTGAGAGAAGGGTAGAGAGGAAAGACGTGAGGGGGGGAGGGGGGGGGCTGCAGATGGGATGGGGAGGACGGACCCGCGGCACTGTGGATGGGGAGCCAGGTAATGTAGCTCCGCCTTGAGGCAAAGAGGGGGAAGAGACGTGATGATATCGGTGATTCCCTGGGCAGATTTGGGGATGGACTTCTGGAAGCTTCAGCATTCCATTCCGCAGGCGCAGGACCTGTTTGCTCTGCACGAGATGCAGCTGAAAGATAACCGATTGTCGGAGAGCTGGCAATGGGGTTGTCTGTAGAAGGTTCTGAATGTCTTTGATTTTTCGTACGCTTTCTGGGTCTCTCTCTTCATCCTCTCCGTCTCTTTTCTAGTGCGCTTTAAGGGACTGAAAACAGAAAAAAAAAGATTCTCTCTCTCTCTCTCTCTCTCTCTCTCTCTCTCTCTGGAGGTGGGGGTGGGGGTGGGGTGTGGGTGGGGGTGGTGTAGTGTGGTGTAGTGTAGTGTAGTGTAGTGTAGTGTAGTGTAGTGTAGTGTAGTGTGGTGTGGTGTGGTGTGGTGTGGTGTGGTGTGGTGTGGTGTGGTGTGGTGTGGTGTGGTGTGGTGTGGTGTGGTGTGTGTGTGTGTGTGTGTGTGTGTGTGTGTGTGTGTGTGTGTGTGCTGTGTACGAGCGCGCGAGCGGGCGGGCACCAAAACATGTCTGCCCATTCGTTCTTGCCGTTGTCGCCGCTTCATTCATCTGAAAATATAACCCCAAAGTGAAAATGTGCAAATGGTGCTTTGATAAGATGGGCGCCCATCAATCGCACCTTGCTGACAGCCCCTATATTACATTTGCTGCCGGCAATATCTTCCTCCTTCGGAATGCCAACACAGATACCCATTTCTGTCACACCTCAAGAAAAGGAACAGGGCATGCCGAAGGGTTTTTTCCAAAGTAAATGGAAAGGCAAATGGATGTCCTCAGACTCTTTTGGGGAGAAGGAATTTGGGGGAACAAGGAGGAAGGGGGAGAAGGGGGCGGGGAGAAGGAAGAAGTATAAGAGGGTTCGGGTGGCATTGAGATGAGCTCGGTTTAATTCCCTTAGGTTTAACTGTCCATACTGACAAAGACGACATGGCGTATTAGAATGCATCATCCCATGAATGTCTGTATGGTGGCGGAACGTCCATACTGACAAAGACGACATGGCGTATTAGAATGCATCATCCCATGAATGTCTGTACGGTGGCGGAACGTCCATACTGACAAAGACGACATGGCGTATTAGAATGCATCATCCCATGAATGTCTGTATGGTGGCGGAAGCCATTAGACACTGATGTCACCATCATGACAACATGTTAAGTTGGGTAACGACAATGGCTCTCTCTGTCTGTCTGTACATCTCTGTCTGTCTGTCTGTCTCTGTCTCTGTCTTCTGTGTGTGTGTGTGTGTGTGTGTGGTGTGTGTGTGTGTGTGTGTGTGTGTGTGTGTGTGTTGTGTTTGTGTTTTGTGTTGTGTGTGTGTGTGTGTGTGTGTGCTGTGTGTGTGTGTGTGGTGTGTGTGTGTTTTGTGTGTGTGTGTGTGTGTGTGTGTGTGGTGCGTGCGTGTGTGTGTGTGTGCAGGGCATCGGCAGGATGGGAACTAAAACGTCTGTCTGCCAAATCAGTACTGAACCGGTGGGCCAAACACACAAACACAGAAAACCCATAGGGATGAGGGTTAAATGACATACAGTCTATGACAGATCTGAAAAGTAAAACAAAAAAAAACCCATACCTTCCTCCCCACCCCCACCCCCACTT
>CM065748.1:24441382-24448882 GCA_033310375.1 Conus canariensis | reverse complement strand
TTTGCTTTCTTAATCTGCATACACACCTTTTCACACGTCGATAATACTAAGCTCTGACCTTATTCTTTAAAAATAAATCTCGCCATAGCATTTTTTTTTCAAATGTTATCAAATGTCTACTCACAGTTGACGAAAGGAACATACTTTTTTTTTGTTATTTGCAGCTGCTTTTGGGCTGTGATTAGTAAATGATTATACTCACAACTGTAAACCAGCCTTTTCAAAGCCAGCTAGACGCTCGCTACTTAAATCGTTCATACTTTCAATGCCTCTATGAAACAAGTGGAGTGGGGATAAGGGAGAAAGGGAGAGGGAGGGAGGGAGAGAGACAGAGGCAGAGACAGAGACATACAGAGACACACAAGAGAGAAGAGAGAGAGAGAGAGAGAGAGAGAGAGAGGGTTGGGAGGGGGAGGGAAGAGAGAGGGGGGAGGTTTGATAATCTGGAGGGATTAGGAAGGTGAAGCAAGGTAATTTCTGTTTGAGAGAGAGAGAGAGAGAGAGAGAGAGAGAGAGAGAGAGAGAGAGAGAGAGAAAGGGAGAGGGAGGGAGGGAGAGAGAGAGAGAGAAACAGGAGGTCAGCGTGTGGGAGAGTAGAAGCGAAGACAGAAGAGATGCTCTGATAACAGTGACTGCTTGATCGCAATCACTGAACTGCTGCAGGCAGGCTGTGTCTGGCTCTTCTTCCAGCCACAGCAGATGTTGAAAGTGTTTGGTACTGCGTAGCAAAAATCTACTCATGTTCCAGACAAGCCTGGCTCTTAAGCTGTCAGTTACTTTTTTTTTTAATTCTTAAATGCGTCCTCGCCATTGGCGATCTCAAGTTTTGGCCAAGAGTCCAGGGCTCTCTTTCTCTCAGTTCTTTTTTGTCCGTCTGTTTGTCTCCCTTGCCTCTCTCTCTCTCTCTCTCTCTCTCTCTCTCTCTCTCTCTCTCTCTCTCTCTCTCTCTCTCTCTCTCTCTTCATTTCTCTTATATTTTCATTTGATGTTCCATTATGATTGCATGACCGCTTTGTTTGCTTATTTGCTTTCTTACATAATTTCATTCACAGCATATTGTAGTCCCTACTCAGGGTGAGGACTGGATGTTAAAAAAAAAAAAGCACGTCAGTGCTTATCTATTATCCTCGTAAATAAATAATTTTTTCTTGTCTTGTCTTGTCCCTCTCTGTCTGTCTGTCTGTCTGTCTGTCTGTCTGTCTGTCTGTCTGTCTGTCTGTCGTCTCTCTCTCTCTCTCTCTCTCTCTCTCTCTCTCTCTCTTATCCACACACCCCTGGCCAGACAACAGACAAAAAGACTGAAACCAGAAATGCACCCATCAGGAAAAAACAAATCTCATGAACTCTATCAACAACCAGCAACAACAACAACAAGAAAGAAGAAGAAGATTGTTCTCTTAAGCCCAGTGTGTCCACCATGGCTGTAACATAATCATATCCACACTGCCAGACAGTCGCAGTCATCTGCCAGTCCCCGCTGAACAGCACAGACACGAGAACGCTGACACGTCCTGCAGTATGGAGCCAGCTAATCCCCCTCTTGTCTGCATTCACCCCCCTTGGCACTGTCAGCCTTCACAGCCAGGTAAAAACCCTCTCTGACTGTTCCCAGACATTCATTTCCACCGGGCTTCCACGGGTCTGGGATATGGACAATGGTGAATCATACGCCTCTGCAGCTTTGCCTCGGCTTCATTTGGTCTGAGCGGTCAGCGGAGCCCTCTGAAGTCTTATCTGCCCGGACCAGGCGATCGAAACTGGCGATGTCCCTTTGACTGTGTTGCTATGACAACGCGGGATCGTGATAAGTAGCCCAGCATTCTTTTTGTGATATTAGAATTTTCAGGACGAGTGAAAACAAACTCAGTGTATGCTGGAATAACGTGTTGCGCCATGGCAGTACTGAACCATGAAACGTTGTCTCGCTGACGTATTGTTTGCAGGCTAGTGTTTGTTTATGTGCGTGTTTGTTTGTTCTTCCATGACATGTTGGATATATGCGCCTTCTTCTGCATGCCCGTCTTTTTATGACAGAGTTTTTTTGTCATTTGCTTCTCTATTAATCTTGTTTCATTGGAATAAATTAATTGTGAAATATCTATTTTTGTTTTGATTTATGCTTAGTACGTCCTAGCGATACCACTTCCACTCAAAGCCAGCCTTCATCCCCCAACTGAAATTTCCACCATTCCCCTTCTTTTCATCTGTCCCCCTCACTCCCATCACACACACACACACACACACACACACACACACACACACACACACACCACGCACGCACGCACGCACGCACGCACGCACGCGCACACACACACACACACACACACACACAAAAGGGAAAGAGGGAAACACAAAGAAAGAGACAGAGGCAGAAACAGGGAGAGAAGGCGCGGGGGGGGGGGGGGGGGGGGGGGTTGACAGACAGACAGATCGCGAGGCAGTCGAAATAAACCCTTCCAACATCAGGAAACACCTAAGCCGTCCATTGTTATTCTCTTTCAAATTTGTATTGAGACACAGAGAGAGAGAGAGAGAGAGAGAGAGAAGAGAGAGAGAGAGAGAGAGAGAGAGAGAGAGGAGAGATGAGTGAGTGAGTGAGAGACAGACAGAATGTGTGTGAGAGAGGAAGAGATGAGAGACAGAGACAGAAGAGAGGAGAGAGAGAGAGAGAGAGACAGAGAGACAGAGAGACAGAGAGAGAGAGGCAGACAGACAGACAGATGGAGAGACAGACAGACGGAGAGACAGAGTGCATGAGTGAGAGAGAGAGAGAGAGAGAGAGAGACGAGACAGAGACAGAGACAGACACAGAAAGACAGAAAGAGACAAGAGAGACAGAGACAGAGACAGAGGGGTGCAGAGGGGGGTGGGATGAGGAGCAGGGGAGTGAGTGGAGGGGCACAAACAAGGAAAGCACAGACAGGGTCGAGCAATGCTACGATGCGTATGAAAACCCAGACGACACAGCAAGCGAAGCAGAAGTAATACTCCAGAAAAAGCACTGGTCGTGTTTCTTCTTTCTTCAGCAAAACCAAGGAAGCCACAGCAGGGCGTACTCGATGCTATGAAAACCCCAGCCAGCCAAGCGAAGCAGAATAATACTTCCTCAGCATAAAAGACTCTTTTTTTCTTTCTTTCTTCAGCGCAGCACACCGTTGTCCTCTATTATCAGCCGGACAAATCCCCCCTCCACTAAAGCCCTTCTCAGCGCCGCTGACTGCCGATAAGACTCCGCCGTATCGCGGAGCCAGACAATGGCATTCATATGGATCTCTTCTCCTTTCCGGCGCAGGATTCATTTCCGGCGGTTTAGTTCCGTTGAAGCGATATCTGACAGGATGGACGAGAGTTCACGATTAGCCGGTGATATTGCGTATCAAAGCAGTTTCTCGCGACAGCATGGGTTGCATTGGCCAAGTACATTCACGGTGTCTTTCATGTATGTTTAATAATGTCATCAATTTTCTGCGTAGCCAAAACGGGCTCCTTGCTTCATATGTACTGCCTTTATAAAGCCTGGATGAACGGCAAAGAGGGAATTTCGGATCTTGGATTAAATGCTGGTAAGCTAAAAACTGCGACCCCGAGCTCAAGTTACTGTCTGCGTTGAGAACAGCCTTAATGTATATCACAGTCATTATTCTTTCCATGCCCATTAAAGTGCGTCTGCTACGCCTTCGTAGTAGTGTATTTTTGGCCAGAAATTGTTTCCCCTTCAGCGTACGTAATTCCCTCCGTCCATTGCATGTACCAGTCGTTGATGCTGCAGCTTATGGCTCCTTCCAGAAGATCATCTCTGATGTTATTGTTTTTACTTGTCTTCGACGCTATGGTGATTTGTTTTGTTTTCACCGAAGCCGTTAACCTATGTATTTGGTTTTTGTTTAGACAGTGTGCTCTCTCTCTCTCTCTCTCTCTCTCTCTCTCTCTCTCTCTCTCTCTCTCTCTCTCTCTCTTCTCTCTCTCCACACACATACATATTCGTTTCTAAACTATCCACACTGAAGAAAGCTGGGCCACGATTTACAACGGAAGATGTCATTTTTGTCATTTTCATTTTCATGCTCAATAGAATACAAAAATGTGACAATGGTTAGATGTCTTCGTGCATTACTCTGGAATAGAATGTAACAATGTCACATTTTATTGAATACATCGAAAAGCTGTAACACTAGCAGACGATTCGTGAAATCTCGTCCGATCAAGATGTTGCCTCAACAGAACTATGCCGCCATACTGTTCTGAGAACTTCTTTTGACATGCAACAGTACTTCCTTATCACGAACTCTCATCCAATCAGGATATAGCATCAACGGAACCAAACCGCCGGAAATGAATCCTTTGCCAGAAGGGAGAGGAGATGCAGATGGATACAGATGTCTGTGTCAGTAAAAATAGACAGAAACGTCTGAACAAGTGGCCAATCCGCCGGTAGAAAATGACATTTTCAACCTGTTGTCCAACTTTGCCATTCTGTCTGCCTCTTCATTTCCCTGCATAGTGCAATGGGAGGGTGCCAGTTGTGGTAGCATTCCAGACCGCCTGAAGTTTTTCAGTCCCCCTAGGTGCTGTCTGCCCGCTGTCAATGGTGCAAGGATAGATATGACATGGAGAGTGATGACGATCTGGATATTAGGGAGTGCGCTGCAAGTTAGAATGTTTCCAGTAAGACAGGGCTGTTTGCTCTCCTCGACCTCTTCAACCTGTACTTAGAGAATATTATGCGCGAGGCCGTCGAAAACTTCAACGCCTCCATATCAGTTGGAGGCAGGCCCATATGCAATTTGCGCTTCGCTGATGACATAGATCTACTCGGCAGAAGCAACGACGAACTCCAAGACCTAACCAGCAGGCTAGACGACCAAGCCAGTGCATATGGGATGGAAATCAGCGCAAAAAAAGCAAGGTGGTGGTGAACAGCAGCAACGAAGACCAGAACGTAAATATCAAAATGAACGGACAAAATCTGGAAGAGGTGGAAGCGTTCAGATACATCGGCTCCACACTCACGAAAGACAGTCGCTGTTCAACAGAAACCAAGGTCAGATTAGCTCTTGCCACATCAGCTATGACAAAGCTCACAAAGCAGTGGAGAAGCAACAAGATCAGCTTCCCAACAAAACTCAAGCTATACAAAGCCCTCGTCCAGTCAATCTTCCTGTATGTGTGTGAGAGCTGGACCTTGACGGCAGAATTGGTGAGAAGGATCCAGGCCTCTGAAATGAAGGCATACAGAAGACTGCTCCGCATCTCCTGGGCAGAGCACAGAACCAGCGACTCTCTCTGTGAGCAGGTGTCTTCACTGGCTTCCACAGGAACCCCTCTTGGCTACAGTTAGGAGGAGAAAGCTGATATGGTTTGGCAATGTGACACGACACCACTCGCCGGCAAAGACAGTCCTGCAAGACATGCTTGAAGGTGGAAGGCGCAGAGGCAGGCAGAGAAAGAGCTGGTCAGAGAACGTGATCGGGTGGACAAACCTCCAGAACTCCTGCGAGAAGCAGAGGACAGGCCGCGATGGAGAAGAGGATTGACGGAGTCGCCCCTCATGTCCCCCTACGACCACTTAGGTCACGGGAATGAGAAGAAGAATACGACTCAGTGCATTCACGTTAGCTCTGTAGGTGCACAGTGGCGGGCGGCTGCTGCTGCTTCTGCTCGGCATTGCTCATCGGGAAAGCGGGTCTGTGCCCCACTTCTCTTAATTGCACAAGTGACGGATTCGTCAGTGAAAAGCATGGCATCTCCACTTCTTGAGGTAAGCATTCTGATTGCAGTGTCTGACCTTGCTGGTAAGTTGAGGTACTGAGATGGTGATAAAGATACTGTTCAAATTATTAAGTATGTTCACCGATTCTTGTGTTTTCTCTGTGGGGCGCTGGTCTCTTTCAGGACCTTGACCTTTTCAGTCTTACTCATATTCCTTTTTTTTTTTTTTTTAATGATTTTGCCTTTGTGAGCCGCAGCATTGCTTGGACTCTCTTTCTATTACAGGGATGCAATGCATCTTCTCTATGTGCGTAAATCTGACGGTGCCAGTGATTGTGCAAAAGCCCTCTGTCGAGAGTGTGGAAGTGGACAGAGATGCTTGTTTTACATGCCTACAGATATGTTCAAGATGTGATTGTACTGTGACTAGGTGAACATTTCTGAGTCTTGCTGGCTTTCCGCTGTGTTCCAGCTAGTTTCCTCATGATGTTTAATTTCCTTTTGGCCTCGCCCTTTGTGTTTCTAGTAATCTGTTTTCCATGTTACCCTCTTACGACAGATGACCACACTCCCACCCCCACTCCACCCCCACCCCCAATTGCGTGTGGTGGGCTTAATACCGCGGTTGAGCAAGAGCGTTTTTGTATAAAAACAAACAAACAAACAAACGCAGGTGTCCTTTTTGTCTACTTGGTAAATATAGATTTTGTGAATGTTTAGTATTTAAGTCACTGGCATATTCAATCGATTAACAGAACAACACCATAGAAAATCAACAACAAACCTTTCGGCCGTAGATACACTGCAACAGTTTATTAGACACAAATGAAAGCAATTCGGCATAACATGAATATGATCACGTCGATAAACATGCAAGCCATGCTCAAGAAATGTAGTAACTGGAGTTCTTTGATCAAATTCAAGTTTGCTCGCAATCCAATTAACACCAAACGCTTTTTGTTGACCATTTAGGCCTACAGTCTGAGCGTGGTGTGCATGAAGCAAAGAATACATTTTGATCTAACTAGGAAATTGTTTACATTTAGTGTACACAAAACAGGCTCTACGCAAAAAGTTTTATTATGAGAATCGGTTTTGACATGCAATATCAACGGCTAATCGTGTGTTCTTCTCCAGTCAGGCTACTGCTCCAACGGAATTAAACCACCGGAAATAAACTTCCACCAGAAAGAAAAAGAGGTCTGTATGAAAGTCCCTGTCTGTGTGACTCCGCCATACGCTGAGTAACAGCAGTGGTCATCCCCGCTGTGAAAGGATTTAGTGGAAGGAGATTTGTCAGGGTAATAGCAGCAGTGGTCATCCCCGCTGTGAACGGATTTATTAGTGGAAGGGGATTTATCCGCGTAATAGCAGCAGTGGTAAGCTCCGCTGTGGAAGGATTTAGTGGAAGGAGATTTGTCAGGGTAATAATAGCAGTGGTCAGCCCGCTGTGAAAGGATTTAATGGAAGGAGACTTGTCAGGGTAATAACAGCAGTGGCCATCCCCGCTGTGAAAGGATTTAGTGGAAGGAGATTTGTTAGGGTAATAACAGAGGACTAATAGTGCAACGCTGAAAACGAGACATACATACAGGGGAAGTATTAGTCTGCTTCAGCGGTTGGTGTCGCCCGAGATTGTTAATAACGCATGGTAGAAGGTAGGTCTTTCATTTCGTTTGTGCCTTTCATCCCTGCCCCCTCTCTCTCCAATTATCTGTCTGCCACTCCTCTCTCTCTCTCTCTCTCTCTCTCTCTCTCTCTCTCTCTCTCTCTCTCAAACACACACACACA
>CM065748.1:24431382-24438882 GCA_033310375.1 Conus canariensis | reverse complement strand
AGAGAGAGAGGGAGGGATGGTGGGATGGAGGGAGGGAGGGAAGGAGACAGAGAGAGAGAGAGAGAGAGAGAGAGAGAGAGAGAGAGAGAGAGAACGCGCGCACACACACACACACACACACACACACACACAAACAGACACACACATGCAGACACACATACATATGCACATGCATACAGGCATACGCACGATTGCGCGCACGCACTCACCACGTTTCTCTCTCTCTCTCTCTCTCTCTCTCTCTCTCTCTCTCTCTCTCTCTCTCTCTCTCTCTTCAAGTATTTTGGGGAGGATGGAAACCGTGAGAGAGAGAGAGAGACAGAGACAGAGAGTGAAAGACACGAGAGGAGAGGGAGGGCGAGCAGACAGTAAAAAGCATGAGAGAAATGGAAAGACAGTCAAAAGCTCCTTAAAGACAAACCCTGGCCCATTGCAATCTCCCTAAGAATGGTTATCAGCGGCTGCATCTCACGTGCAGTCAACAGACCCTGTCTCGGGGAACGGAACGCGGAAGCTTCCGGGAGTCCTGCCAAGTCCAGCTAGACACTCGCTGGTATCATCACATCTCTTCCCCTCCTTTCCCTGCAGGGCTGAGCTGAATTACCTGGCTCCCTTTTCCCCAGTCGCCCAGGTCTTCTCCATCCCGTTTATCTCCCCTCTCCCCTCCTTGTGGCCCTCAAATACCACCGCCATGAGTGCCGTCCTGATTTTGGTTTCCAGATAATGCAGTTTAAGGTCAGAGAGTAAAATATATTGACCTACATTATGACATGTTTTATCTCTTCTTCTTCTTCTTCTTTACTACTTAACTGATAATGAAATTGTATGAAGTTTTTATTTCTTTTATTTTCATTGTGTAGTCAATGTTTCTTTTGAATGAATGTTTCTGTGTGGCTCTTCTTTTTTCTGCTCTTCTTCTTTCTCGTCTTATTCTTTCATCTTCTTTTTTCCAGTGTGCTCTTATTTCTGCTTTTGTCTGTAACCAGAATTCTCGCAAGTTTGTTTTTTCACGATGTGTGTGGGAATTGCTGATGGAGAGACGTCCAGAGGATTCTGAGAGATCTGGTTCCCCTCCCCCCACCACCCCCTTCCCCCATCTTTCCTCATCCTCCCCTAACATAACCTACACGTCTCTTCTCTCTTCTTCCCTTTCATCCTGCTTTTTCCCGCCACATTTTACATCTACAGAACCACTTCAAACACTAGGAGTGATCCCCAAGCGTTTCTGTCAACACCCTTCTTTACATGCACACTTGTGCTAGACAAAAACGTAGCTTTGTAATGGTGTTCCTCGACTTGTTTCTCACATGACCCTGGACAGGGATTGTTCAGGCACACTGGTGACAATCTTCAATCTGTTGTCGTTCTCTACAGTCCTCTGACACCTGCTGAAGAATGGGCCTGTACACTCTGGTGTTGTCCTCACACTTTTCCCCCTATTTCTTCAATCTGAGACGTAAGAGCAAGCTTTGTTTATAATTGAATATTTCTTGCAGTCATTGCAACACCAAGCTGCTCTGTAAGTTGCTGGAATGGTGCTCGGTTACTTATCCTTGGAATTTATTAATTTATTGTAATTCACTCCCTTGCGGATTCATTCCAAGAACTGGCCCTCAGCACTTGTGTCTTAAGAGGTAATCTTTTTATATTTTCTACTTTTCACAAGAAAATGTAGCTTGTTTTGCCGTTTCATGATTTTCTTTTGCTTCTTAGGTGGCACCTTTGGTTGTTGTTTTTTTGAAAACTCAACAAACATACTAAGGTATTGCACACCAGCCTTTTTCTGGGATAGCATTCTGCTTAAAATCGAAAAGGCAGAGGAGTCAAAGTAGGACTTACCGAGGTCATTGAAGAATAACGAGCAGATTTCGAAATATTGGTATCTGACCAGGAGTTATGGTGTGTTTGTGAGTTTCCTTCCCTTTGGAGATTGTCTCCCCCACTGAAGAATACAAGCTTGCTGAAGGCTCATTTTTGAGAATCATTTACTATTCCCCGTTCACCCACTCAAGCACATACTGTCCTTATGCAGAATTATCTACCACTGCAGATATGAAAACTTATCTCCCCCATTTTTCTTTCCATCTAAGACATAACAGCGAACTTTGTTTATAATTATATATATATATATATATATAACACCAGAAGTATTAAAATCCGCGCCACCGACATTCCCATTCCACAGACGTTCAGATATATACACTACTCAAAACAATTGAAGTACCACTTAGGAAAACTGCTGTCATTCGAAAGAAAACAAAGCTGAACATAATTTAATGATTGAATATTTTATTTTTATTATTCCTCAATCCATTCAAATTTATTCAAACACCGTGACAAAAAATTATCTTTGTTTTACACTTGATTAAAGAGGCATACCCCCAAAATGAAAAGTAACAAGAGTCTATGGTAGATGTCATGATGTTAATAACGGGTATGACCACCGTTCGCGTTCAAACAAGCGTCACATCGACGTCTCATGGAGTGCACCAGGCGGCGGAGAGTGTCCTGGGGGATCGCCTGCCGCTCCAGCAACTGAAACAGCTGGTCCACGGTGTCTGCTGGAGGGTTGTGGGCCCGCACTCGCCTCCCCAGCACGTCCCACAGATGCTCTATGGGGTTCAAATCTGGTGACCTGGCAGGCCAGTCCATTCTTGTCACCTGCTGCCCTTGTAGGAACTGATTCACGATGGCGGCGCGGTGGCACGGCGCGTTGTCGTCCTGGAACTGGGCGCCCTGGCCAACTGCCCTCAGGGCGGGCATCACAAGGGGGCGGATGATGGTGTCGCGGTAGGTGGCACCGGTCAGGCGGCCTTCAACACGGTGTAGGGGGGTCCTGTGACGTAGGCTGAACCCACCCCACACCATCACGGACCCACCTCCATAGCGGTCATGCTCCCTGACGGCAGCGTCAACGTAGCGTTCTCCAGGACGTCGCCAGACGCGAACCCGCCCGTCGTTGAACCTGAGGGTGAACCTTGACTCGTCTGTGAAGAGTACTGTTGCCCATTCAGCTCTTGTCCACCTTCTATGACATGCTGCCCAGGCCCGACGATGAGCTCGATGCGCTGGGGTCAGTATTGATCTCACTGCTGGGGACCTTGACCTCAAGTTGGCGTCGTGGAGCCGGTTCCGAACTGTCTGGGTACTGACGTTGACGTTGCTGGCTTGTCGTAGCTGGTCTCGGAGTACTGTGGCACTGGCTGAACGGTCTCTCAGACAAGCGATAACAATGAACCGATCCTGCTGTCTGGAGGTGCTTCTCGTCCGTCCACGTCCCTGCTGTTCTTCAACACTTCCAGTGTTAAGCCAACGGTCTCTGAGCCTCAGAATGACTGGGTGACTCACTCCAAGCCGTCGACCAATCTCCCTCAAGCCAATACCTTCTTGGTACCATGCTATCGCTCTTCCTCTGTCGGTGTTGCTTAGTCGTTGTCTCGCAGGCATGGTTAAATCTTCCTAAATTTCGCGACTTTTTATACCCGTCAAATGTGCTAACTGATTGCAATTCTGCTCAGAAAAGACCTTGCTTTCACGTGCATCACATTTTTTTTTTCTTGCTGTGTCTGTGTCAAAATCTGGGAGCGACACAAGTTCGATAATTTCTCGGGATTTTTTTGCCTCAGATGCGACGCGGTAGATAACTGCTGACCGACTTTAACATAACAAAAATGCACGAGGAGTAGTATTTGAGAACCGGGTAAGCTTATCCAGCAGAATTTATTCAATTATCAATATTAATTGGTTTATCAGAGCTTTTTAAAAATTGCATACAAAAATTAGGGGTGGTACTTCAATTGTTTTGAGTAGTATATATATATATATATGAACGTCTATGGAACGAGAATGTCAGAAGCGCGGATTTCAATACTACTAGTACTTTTAACTACTGATAGCACCCGCTACTCAACAGCTTTGAGTGGCTCTCAGCAGTCTGCAGGTTTACCTTCAAATAATCATATGAGTGGGTATGTATACTCACTCTGTTTCTGTCTGTCTATTTCTCCTTCTTTCTTTCTTTCCTTCCAAGTGGTTTTGAGAACGCATAAAATATCCATATCCCAATTAAAAAGACCGCCGTTCTGACAAGAAGAAAATAAATCAGCAAACTCCAGAAATCGTTCTCAAAACACGTGACGGGATCCAACCGGAACATCTATCTTTGACACAAGTAACCAGCGAGAAGATCAATCGATCACTATAACAAACACATTGATCATCAGAATGAACAGACTGACCAACACTGTACACATGACTCCAATAGATTAAAAAAAATGTGCAGAAAAGGTGAAAGTCTCTGCGAGTGGTAGTATATGCTGACAAGGATCACAGACCTGTTCTCTGTTCTGCTCAAGGCAGCACAAAACATCATTTGAACATAATTATACACAGAGTATGACAGAGAGAGAGAGAGAGAGAGAGAGAGAGAGAGAGAGAGAGAGAGAGAGAGAGCCAGACAGTCAGAGAGAGAGAGAGAGAGAGCCAGAGAGAGAGAGAGAGAGAGAGAGAGAAAGAGAGCCAGTCAGACAGAGAGAGAGAGAGAGAGAGAGAGAGAAACAGATAGACAGATTGAGGAATAGTCGGACAGAGAAATACATTAACACACAGACAGACAGAGAGAGAGAGAGAGAGAGAGAGAGAGAGAATTGTGAGCGCAATCGGACTGCAGGAGAAGCAGGGGGTGAAAGGGGAAGGAGGAGAGTGTAAGGGGAGGGGGGGGGAGGAGGAACAATTAACGCGAAAGGTCAAAGAGAGAAAAGATTTGAAGACAGTCAAAAAAATTCAGAGGCAGAAGGGAAAGGAAAAGGGCGCAGCACATTTGCGGGAGCTTTTTATTTGATTTTCCTTTGCGCGACCATGCATTAGCACGATTCTTTTCATACGAGTTCAAGACAAAAAAAAGAAAAGCACATGCAGATCCATTCTACAGGGCCATTGCCC
Source organism: Conus canariensis (assembly GCA_033310375.1). Lineage (NCBI taxonomy): Eukaryota > Metazoa > Mollusca > Gastropoda > Neogastropoda > Conidae > Conus > Conus canariensis. The sequence goes on along the minus strand of CM065748.1, from coordinate 24,433,941 downwards.
TCCATTCAACAAAGTGAAGATGAAGGAAGAATTTACGGCTGGATCAATTATCTATTGTGATTTGTTACCAATGTCCCCAGAACGCGGACAAGCACACATAAAAATTCACAGATTAAGGTGCACATTTAAAGGGCTCTTTCAACCTGTTTACATGAAGTGTCTGTACGCCATCAGCTTCCGTTGCTTCAGTCTCAAAATGATTCAGTTTTCTAAGGCTTTGCAAGAGTTCAACCCCTTGATACAAGGTCAGACTTTTAATCTTAGCGGATAGCCGGAACGGCGGACATTGACCGTTCGTCAGAGGAAAGGGATCCTCGGAGGACTATGTTCTCTCTCTCTCTCTCTGTGTCTGTCTGTCTGTGTGAGAGAGAAAGAGAGAAAGAGTGCGTGTGTGTGTGTGTGCGCGCGCGGGCGCGCGCGCGTATATGTGTGTGTGTGTGTGCGCGCGCGCGTGTGTGTATATATATATATAATGCTGAACAATTAAGTAGTGGGGGAAAACAAGTGCAGGCTAACAATTCTTCAGTCATTATAATAATGACTTCGCAAAGATTTGAACTTTTTGAGAAAGGAAAAAAATGAAGATGAAGAAAATGGGGGAAATATATTATAAATATGAGAAACCCTTCACTAGCTGCCTGAGGGAACCATCGTGATCCCTTCTGAAGGCAGATCTATTTGTATTGCCTGCTCCTAGGCCTTTCGTCCGCTGGATCGGACTCATGAGGGAGACACGGCTGATTGTGTCTGCGTTCTTGGTGTCAAATAGAGACACACCACAGTCCATAATTCTGTGGTGTTCACACCACCAAGGGTTAAAAAAAAATCCAACAGCAGCCAGCGAAGTATAGTAAAATGGATTAAAACGAAAGTGTGGAGAGGAAAAAAGTTGCTGAAAAACTAAAAGCATTATGCAAACAGTATAAAATGTAGGGGACAATCTTTGAGCCTATGCCTGAGAATCCATTCAAGGATACAAGTGAGATCAAAAGATATGGAACAGTGTGAGTGGTCAGCTCTGCTGTTCAATAACTCAAGCAATGTCCGTGGCTAAGAATTGTGTAGGACAACCTTTACTTGGATCTCCTAAGAGATGCAATCTCCCACTGATTGACCAAACAATATAATGCTGAACAATTAAGTAGTAGGGGAAAACAAGTGCAGGCTAACAATTCTTCGGTCATTATAATAATGACTTCGTAAAGATTTGAACTTTTTGAGAAAGGAAAAAAATGAAGATGTAGAAAATGGGGGAAATATATTATAAATATGAGAAACTCTTCACTAGCTGCCTGAGGGAACCATCGTGATCCCTTCTGAAGGCAGATCTATTTGTATTGCCTGCTCCTAGGCCTTTCATCCGCTGGATCGGACTCATGAGGGAGACACGGCTGATTGTGTCTGCCCTCCTGGTGTCAAATAGAGACACACCACAGTCCATAATTCTGTGGTGTTCTCACCACCAAGGGTTAAAAAAAATCCAACAGCACCCCAAAGCAGCCAGCGAAGAATAGTAAATGGAATAAAACGAAAGTGTGGAGAGGAAAAAAGTTGCTGAAAAACTAAAAGCATTATGCAAACAGTATAAAATGTAGGGGGACAATCTTTGAGCCTATGCCTGAGGATCCATTCAAGGATACAAGGGAGATCAAAAGATATGGAACAGTGTGAGTGGTCAGCTCTGCTGTTCAATAACTCAAGCAATGTCCGTGGCTAAGAATTGTGCAGGACAACCTTTACTTGGATCTCCTAAGAGATGCAATCTCCCATTGATTGACCACACAATATAATGCTGAACAATTAAGTAGTGGGGGAAAACAAGTGCAGGCTAACAATTCTTCGGTCATTATAATAATGACTTCGCAAAGATTTGAACTTTTTGAGAAAGAAAAAAAAATGAAGATGAAGAAAATGGGGGAAATATATTATAAATATATATATATATGTGTGTGTGTGTGGTGTGTGTGTGTGTGTGTGTGTGTGTGTGTGTGTGTGTGTGTGTGTGGGTGTGTGTGTGTGTGTGTGTGTGTGTGTGTGTGTGTGTGTGTGTGTGTGGTGGTGCGTGCGTGCGTGCGTGGTGTGTGTGTGTGTGTGTGTGTGTGTGTGTGTGTGTGTGTGTGTGTGTGTGTGTGTGCGGTCGATCATGTGTTTTGTCAACATTTGTGCAAACGTAATTATCTCAAACGTCAGGTTGCGCAAATGACATGTCCCAGAGGAGAATGAACATACAGAGGAAGTAACAATCCAACAAAAAGAAACGATAAAGGAACATGAAGTGAAGTGAACAAAAATATCCCGCCCCCCCCCCCCCCCCCCTTTTCGATCTCCTCCCCTATCACCCACACACCTCCATCCTCCTCTCGCCCTACCCCCTTATCCCCCCCTCCCCCCCCCCCCCCCCCCCACAAAAAAAAGGCCAGTCTACTGAATTCGTGTCCTTGTTCAAGAGCACCTAAAGTGGACTATTTGGACTGTTGTCTTTTCCAGGAACTTTAAGAGTTAAGAGTATAATATTTATATTTTACATTGCCATATAGAACATACTGGTGCCTTCTCGAG
>CM065748.1:24421382-24426382 GCA_033310375.1 Conus canariensis | reverse complement strand
TAAGATGAACGCACTGCAGTCTCCAAAGAATCGTTATCAGCAGCTGCATCTCACGTGCAGTCAACACAGCCTGTTTCGGGGAATGGAATGCGGAAACCTCCAGGAGTCCTGGCAAGTCCACCTAGACAATCGCCGGTATCATCACATCTCTTCCCCTCCCTTCTCTTCAGGGCTGATCTCAATTACCTGGCTCCCTTTCCCCTGTCCCCCAGGTCTTCCCCATCCCATCTGTCTTCTCTCCCCTTCACGTGCGCTCAATACCAACGCCGTGACTTGTCGTCCCATGTTTGGTTTCTTGCCAATGCAGTTTAAGGTCGGATAATCAGGCGTATTGACCGAGATCATGGAATCATGTTTTCCTTTGTGTTCTTCAACTTCCGGTAATCTGATCATGATATTGTACTAGACTTTTAGTGTCATTGTTATGTATGCATAGTCAATGGGTTTTTTTAAATTATTGAATGTTTCTGTGTTGCTCTTGTTGTTGTTGTTGTTTTGTTGTTGTTGTTGTTGTTGTTGTTCTTCTTCTTCTTCTTCTTCTTCTTCTTCTTCTTCTTCTTCTTCTTCTTCTTCTTCTTCTTCTCCTCCTCCTCCTCCTCCTCCTCCTCCTCGTCCGCCTCCTCTTCCTCCACCTCCATCTGATCTCGTCAATGTTTTTTTTGCCTGTTACCAGCATTCTTGCATGTTTCCTTCCACATGATATTTGTGGGAATTGCTGATGGATTAAAGGCCAGAGGATTACGAGGACTACGGCTTTCACTCCACCCTCTGCATTGGCCATCCCTCCCCGAACATAACTCCTTCCACTCTTCTGCCCAGGCCTTTGATCCTTCTTTCCTCCCCTCCATATTTGTCTCCCCTAGAACCGCTTCCAAAACTAAGAATAATCTTCAAACACTTTGGTAAGTACCCCTCTTTTCCTTCGCTCAATCGAGCTAGGCACAAATGTGGCCTCGTAATGCCATTCCTTGATGGTGTGTCTCTCTAGCCACGCCTAGCCCCGGACAGGGAGTGTTCAGACACACTGATGATGTGTCTCACTAGCCCCGGACAGGGAGTGTTCAGGCATACTGATGTTGTGTCTCACTAGCCCCGGACAGGGAGTGTTCAGACACACTGATGATGTGTCTCACTAGCCCCGGACAGGGAGTGTTCAGACACACCTGATGATGTGTCTCACTAGCCCCGGACAGGGAGTGTTCAGACACACTGATGATGTGTCTCACTAGCCCCGGACAGGGAGTGTTCAGACACAGTGATGTTGTGTCTCACTAGCCCCGGACAGGGAGTGTTCAGACACAGTGATGTTGTGTCTCACTAGCCCCGGACAGGGAGTGTTCAGACACACTGATGTGTCTCACTAGCCCCGGACAGGAAGTGTTCAGACACAGTGATTGCAGTCTTCCTCCATCTCCTGTCGTTCTCTGCAGTCCTCTGACACCCGGTAAAGGATGGACCTGTCCACTCCCTGCTGCTGTCCCCTTCCCGTGTCTTCTTCTGTGAGCTTCTGCTTTGTTCCCCTGTGACATCGTTCTGGGTTTGTTTGTTGTCGTTTTTCTTTTGTGTGTGCCAAGCCGGGTGATCTTGCAAACTTGTCATATCGTTACACTATTTACTTTTACAAAATATTTTGTAAAACCTACCAGGGTCCGGTAATGTGTCTTGCTCTGTTGTGAACTTCCTCTCTTTTGTTATGTTTATGTACACCACACACACACACACACACACACCACACACACACACGCGCGCGCATGCGCATACATATACACTTACACACACATACACACACACTCACGCACACACACACACACACGCACACACACACACACACACACACACACGCACTTACTTGCACACACACACACACACACACACACACACACAACCACACACACACACACACACACACAAATACATACACACACAATCTCTCCCTCACAATCTCTCTCTCTCTCTCTCTCTCTCTCTCTCTCTCTCTCTCTCTCTCTCTCTCTCGGTGCTTCAAAATCGGTTGTCTTGTATCTCTTTGGAATTGTTTGATTGTCAGATTGTTCTAAACATGCTCTCTTATCGCTCCCACTCTCGCCTCTCCCCCCCCCCCCCCCCCCACGCCCCCCTCTCTCTCTCTCTCTCTCTCTCTCTCTCTCTCTCTCTCTGCAGCCTTACCCTGCACTTCTTTCGCTCCTGCGTCTCTCTCTCTATGTCTCTCTCTCTCTCTCTCTCTCTCTCTCTCTCTCTCTCTCTCTCTCTCTCTCTCTCTCTCTCTCTCTCGCTGTCTATTTTCTTTTCTTTCATTTTTTGTTGTTAATTTGAATTCCGTATTGTCTTGTAGTTCTAGTCACTTTTTGCATGCTTCCTTTGTTACCTCATCTTATTTTGCATTGTTGACCCTACTCAGGGCGAGGACTGGGTGTAAAAAAGCACATCGGTGCTTATCTATTATCCTCGCAAATAAAGAATTTTGTCTTGTTTTCTCTCTCTCTCTCTCTCTCTCTCTCTCTCTCTCTCTCTCTCTCTCTCTCTCTCTCTCTCCCTCCCCCCTCCCCTAACTGTTATGAGAACGCGTAGAAAGATCCCACCCACGACACGAGGGAAGGGAAATCAAATGCCATGCTCCAGTGACCGTTCTGAGATCGCGTAGCATAATCAAACCGGAACATCCGGCTTGACACCACGTGAGATGGGTAACGAGTCAGAACGAAAAGGTTAACCAATCACTAAAAGATTCATTATGAAATATATCGACTCTAGTGAACACTGAACAGAAAGGTGACAGTTTCTTACCGTTGCATTGGCAACAAAAGAATGTCAGGCTTTCTGTTCTCAGTTATGTTCAACGGGCACGAAACATGGTAGGAACGTGTACACTGAGTATGAAGGGGAAAGACAGCGCGAGCAAGCGAGCGAGCGAGCGAGCGAGCGAGAGAGAGAGCGAGAGAGAGAGAGAGAGAGAGAGAGAGAGACAGACAGACAGACAGACAGACAGACAGACAGACAGACAGAGAGGGAGAGAGAGAGTTTTGGTGACGGTGAAAAGGAGAGTTTTGGTGACGGTGAGAGAGAGAGAGAGAGAGAGAGAGAGAGAGAGAGAGAGAGAGAGAGTTCTGGTGACGGTGAGAGAGAGAGAGAGAGAGAGAGAGGGGGGGGGGGGGCGGTAACGGTGGGATAGTACGGGACCGGGGGATTGGGGGAATGAACCAACTAAGGATTTCTGAAAGGTCAAAGAGCGAGAAGAGAATCGAGGGCAATCAAAACTGAAGGGACAGGTAAAGGGCGCAACACACTTGCCCGGCTTCTACTTGGTTTTCGTATGCGCGACCATGCATTATTAGCACAACTCGCTTCCTATGGAAAGTCTCAACAACAAAAAAGGAAAAAAAGAAAAGAAAAATCAAAGCCCGTACAGATCCATTTCCGTGGTTACAGCTTTACAGAGCGCATTAGCCCTCTGCTAGACAAGGCAGAGGTGGAAGAAGAATCTAGAGCTGGATGAATCCATCATTATTTAGTAGGAAAACATATACGAACTTGTAAATAAACTTCACAGATTAACATACACATTTAAATGCAATTTCAACCTTTTTTTTTTTAAATCGAGGTGTCTCTAATGTCATCAACCTTGCATAATGCAGACTCAAAATCATGCTGTTTTACACGTGTTGGGTGTGGCACAGTGTGTGTTCACCCCTCCATATAGGCTTCAGACCTTTAGGCTACAAGTGTTGGGTGTGGTGCAGTGTGTGTTCATCCCTCAATATAGGCTTCAGACCTTTAGGCTACAAGTGTTGGGTGTGGTACAGTGTGTGTTCACCCCTCAATATAGGCTTCAGACCTTTAGGCTACAAGCGTTGGCTGTGGTACAGTGTGTGTTCACCCCACAATATAGGCTTCAGACCTTTAGGCTATAAGTGTTGAGTGTGGTACAGTGTGTGTTCACCCCTCCATATAGGCTTCAGACCTTTAGGCTACAAGTGTTGGCTGTGGTACAGTGTGTGTTCACCCCACAATATAGGCTTCAGACCTTTAGACTACAAGTGTTGGGTGTGGTACAGTGTGTGTTCACCCCTCAATATAGGCTTCAGACCTTTAGGCTACAAGTGTTGGGTGTGGTACAGTGTGTGTTCACCCCTCAATATAGCTTCAGACCTTTAGGCTACAGGTGTTGGGTGTGGTACAGTGTGTGTTCACCCCTCAATATAGCTTCAGACCTTTAGGCTACAAGTGTTGGGTGTGGTACAGTGTGTGTTCACCCCTCAATATAGCTTCAGACCTTTAGGCTACAAGTGTTGGGTGTGGTACAGTGTGTGTTCACCCCTCAATATAGCTTCAGACCTTTAGGCTACAAGTGTTGGGTGTGGTACAGTGTGTGTTCACCCCTCAATATAGCTTCAGACCTTTAGGCCAGCGCACAGCCGAAGCGGTGCACATGAAACGTTCACATGGAAATAAGGGATATGTTCCGCGTTCTTGTCTGTCTGTCTGTCTCTCTCATTATGTGTGTGTGTGTGTGTGTGTGTGTGTGTGTTGTGTGTGTGTGTGTGTGTGTGTGTGTGTGTCTGCGTGCGTGCGTGCGTGCGTGTGCGTGAGTGAGTGAGTGTGTGTGTGTGTGTGTGTGTGTGTGTGTGTGTGTGTGTGTGTGTGTGTGTGTGTGTGTGTGCAGTAAATCATGAGATTTGTTAAGATTGGCGTAAATGTAATAATCGCAAAATTCGAGTTGTACAAATATATGTAAGGAGAGAAAATAAATGGAGATAGAAGCAACAAACAAAAAAGGGAAGAAGAAAATGACATGCTTAAAAGAAAGGATATGAACGAACAGTGTATGGATTCAACCAAAATATCCCACACCTCCACCACCCCCCTCTTCAATATTCTTCCCCAACACACCAATACTTACCTCCCCTTCCTTTTCCCACCCCCCACCCCCAGCCCCTTTACCGACCATTTTGAACACCAGAAACGCACACGCACACACACACACACACACACACACACACACA
>CM065748.1:24376382-24391382 GCA_033310375.1 Conus canariensis | reverse complement strand
AAGAGGAGATTAAGGGGGAGGACGTGGATTGGGAGGCACGTGAGCTAATGACCTGTAGGTGTCAAACACACAAGTGTTTACTGGCCAGGCGCCGCCGGCCGATCGATTTATTGGACCTCTGGGCCTCGGCCCCTTGAAGTCCAGCCTCGAGGGCAAGCCGTGTCATGAACGACTGTCCACAGGCAGTGACAAATTCATTCCTCATGGCGGACTAGAGATAAACAAAGGAAGGAAATTGGTCGGAATCAGAATTAGGCTGTGGACCAGCCATGGTGGTGCAGTGGTTCCCATCTCAGGCAGTGGGATGGAAGGCTATGAGTTCAAATCCCATTAAGGATTATGGAGTGGTATGCAGAATCACACTGGCTCTGCGACCAAGCAAAAATCATCATCAACAAACCTTATGCACATTGATAACAGCAGAGAGACGAACCATAATGAAATCATTTAGCATTACAAACATGAGTGTGATCAAATATTACCAAAACTTCAATTGTTGTCATGGGCTTATCACTTTGATGTTCAGCCAGCCAAATGCACGACAACAATCCCCTAACACCAGCCAAATGCACGACAACAATCCCCTAACACCAGCCAAATGCACGACAACAATCCCTTAACACCAGCCAAATGCGTGTGTTCAGAAAGGAAGGAAGTATGGATGAAAAGAATGGAGAATAAAGGAAAGAAGGAATAAAAGAACAAAGAAAATTTAAAAAAAAAAAGAAAAAGGAAGAAAGGAAGAAAGAAAAGTCAGATAAACAGAAACAAAGAAAGGAAGAAAGAAAGAAAGAAAAATGAAAACAAAACAAGAAAGACAAAAAGGAGCAAAAAAAAAAAAAAAAAAAGGCAATCACATTTATGAATAAAGACATGAATAAAACAAATCATAAATGGAGCAGTATTTGTAACACTGAAATTGAATTCCCCCCCCCCTACCCCCACCCCCAACACCTCACCCAGCAGGGCAAGTAGTAAGAGAAGATGGGCAGAAGATGCAGGAGATGATGAACTGCTTATATTGATGGCACGTGAGCTCATGACCAGAGGGGGCCAAAAAAGAAGGGCTTCCTAGCCAGGCGTCGTCTAGGTTATCGATGTGTTGAACCTTTGACCTCTGCTCGACTTCCTGTTCCTTACACTTAATGGCCCTGAGGCACACACCGGGAGGCGCCCCGTCTGCAGCCTCGTGCTAAATTCATTAGTGGCTGCTAAACGGGATAGAAAAAAAGCTAAGGCAGATTTTTTTTTTTTTTTTTTTGATAGACGGAAAGGGGCTGCATTTCTAATCTTTCTTTTTTTCTGTTTCATAGATTTGTTTTTCTGTCATCACCTGTTTCATGAATAAAGCTCCATGCTACAGGTGAGCACCAAGCCCTCTCATTTCCTAACCACAAGGAGGTTCACAGAAACTGGCATATCAACCAATACTTACCAGTAAAAGAGACAAGAGACGGAAAACAAAGATGAAGTTAAAACAACCGATGAAGTTAAAACAAAGATGAAGTTAAAACCACCAAATAACTGAATCTATGTTGTCTTTCATACAAACAATATAGATTTAAGATTTTTTTTTTTTTTTTTTTTTTGGGGGGGGGGGGGGGGGGGGGGGGGGGGCGGACTAATCAGACAAGAAAGATAGAAGACGTGGTGAATATTTCAGTCTTAATTTCGAAGACAGATATTTCTGTAAAGAAAGAAAGACGGAAAGAAAGGAAGCAAGCAAGAAAATTCAAAAGAAAGATGGGAAGAAAGAGGGAAGAAGGAATGAAACAAAAAGAGAAAACAAGAAAGAAAGAGTTAATAACAGTAAAAAACGAACGTACCATCACACAACCATGAATCAGCACCCCACCCCCAATCCCCATGCCAATTAGCGAGGAAAGAGTTGTATGATGGAAGAAACAATGAACAACTGATACTGATGGCACATGAACTAACGACCTGAAGGTGCCAAATAGAAGCGTTTACTAGTTAAGTGACACATCGTTCATCGAGCTAGGGAACCCTGAGCCCCGCCTGGCTTTGTTCATTGCACTAGATGGACCTGAGGTCTGCCTGGCTTTGTTCATTGCACTAAACGGATCTGAGGACTCTGGCTTTGTTCATGGTACCAAATGGACCTGAGGTCCGCCTGTCTTTGTTCATTGTACTAAACGGACCTGAGGTCTGCCTGGCTTTGTTCATTGTACTAAATGGACCTCAGGTCCGCCTGGCTTTGTTCATTGCACTAAATGGACCTCAGGTCCCCTGGCTTTGTTCATTGTACCAAATGGACCTGAGGTCCGCCTGTCTTTGTTCATTGTACTCAATGGACCTGAGGTCCGCCTGGCTTTGTTCATTGCACTAAATGGACCTGAGGTCCGCCTCGCTTTGTTCATTACACTAAATGGACATGAGGTCCCCCTGGCTTTGTTCATTACACTAAATGGACCTGAGGTTCCCCTCGCTTTGTTCATTGCACTAAACAGACCTGAGGTCCCCCTGTGTAACATGTGGCGACTTGGCCTTGATCCGTAGATTTATTTTCTTTGGAACGCGCTCTGTCGAGGCGCATCATATGCCGTCACAAATCGCAGTACGTCATCAGTCTGCGACTATTTTTTTATTACGCAACTACCTAGATACAGCCAAAGATGCGAGCATTTCTTTTCCTTGTGTTGTTTTGTTTTACCGCCTGGATTAGCGGGTCATTTTTCAGCATTAAACCTATTATTTTTTATATTCACTGTATTAGCATCAGTCCGTTAGGAGCATTCACTGTATTAGCATAAGTCCGTTAGGAGCTTACCGGGCCAATCAGATCCTGCGGACACCATCTTGTAGTGGCGTTCCCTAGACTTCATGAGTTCAAGAAGGAGATCGAGCAAGGCAGCGGTTAACGAAGGATCAAGTCTGGAAGCCTGTGTTGAAATTCTCACGAAAGCAGCTACAGGAAACATAGTAGTGGACTGGCAAACCATAACGTTTGGCCTAGGTATTCAGCTGCACTATCGTGTGATTTGGAAGGATTCGGTCAACCCTGGAATATCAAAATTTCCTTGTGTTTCGGCCAGTGGGGTAAGGACCATAACCTGCAACACCGTTCAGGAGGTCATCGGGAGAAAGTCATCACCAGCACTTTCCTTCATTTGTCATCTGTAACCCGACTGTCAATCATTTCACGTTTACGTTGTCCTGCACTTCGGTGGCCGCCAGTCGTCGGAGTCCAGTGCCAGCATCGCGCTACACAGCCGAGTCTCCAGTCCTCACCACGTTAATCCCTTGAGTGTGACATCACCCCTGCAACTTGTGATCGGGAAGAGGACTGGGGCTCGGCACGTCAACTCTACGTTCCGGTGTAGGCGTGTTGGCAGGGGCGGACTTGGTGGGCGACCGTCTGGTGACCCTGAGGTTGTCGAGGACGTGCGCAACGGCCTAGATCCAGCAGGCGCTGCGCACAGTTATCAGTAAGTGATTGATTTGTGCTTCTGTATTTCTATTATCGAAAATAAAGAAGGTCGAAGATCGTTTATAGTTCGAGGAGTGCTGTATCGAGGTGCGTATAGTTAGTGCGAAGTATGTCGCACGATTTAGCTGCGGATCCATGATGCTATTAGTAATTATATCGATATCACATTATGAATGTATGACGTGGATTATTGCATAGCGCTACTTATTTCAGTGGTTTCTTCATGTTTTAATTGCGATTCAATTGCAGGGAGATCGCGCGCGCCCTGGAGGGGCGCGGATGACATTAATCATTATGTGTGTCATCCCATTATCCATATTTTTGTTATCATTGTGCCCAATTAGACATGCGCATACATTTGCATACACATTAGGATGTAGTCATCGATGTTTGTATTGTATCACTGTTGTTCATAATATACGAACACGTTTTACCGCGTTTGGGCATCCGAGATCTATACCTCATGGAAGTCTCGCACAGGTCGCTCCTGTTTCAGGTGTTTTCTTCTCATCATTATTCTTCGCTTATTGGAGCTTCTTCAACACCCCTCATCACATCACCTCTCATCGTGCAAAATCGATCCTGTTTATCACATCCCTGTGCAACGTGCTAATGAAAATTCTGCGCGCTTGAGGACTTGTGAACGACAGCAGCCCTGACGTGTGACCAATAAGCCCCTGGCATCACTGAGACTCTTCCACCACTGGAGAAAGTGTAAAGATAAGTGACTGCTTTGTACTTTGGAATTTCCCTAGAGAAAGGGACTATATGCGGAAGGACATTGTCATACACATCATACACACATACACATTTCCATTCGTTAATAAATTGATTTATCGTTAAATTTTTACCCTTCCTGTGAGTTGCTGGATCGGGTGCGCGTGTGGCTGTGTCCCGGGAGAGCAGGCTGAACCGTCGCAGCCCCACCACTGTGACACCCTGGCTTTGTTCATTGCACTAAACGGACCTGAGGTTCCCCTCGCTTTGTTCATTGCACTAAACGGACCTGAGGTCCGCCTGGCTTTGTTAATTGCTCTAAACGGACCTGAAGTCCGCCTGGCTTTGTTCATTGCACTAAACGGACCTGAAATCCGCCTGGCTTTGTCCATTGCACTAAACGGACCTGAGGTCCACCTGGCTTTGTTCATTGCACTAAAACGGACCTGAGGTCCGCCTGGCTTTGTTCATTGCACTAAACGGACCTGAGGTCCCCCTGGCTTTGTTCATTACCCTAAATAGACCTGAGGTCCGCACTGGGAGGTGCCATTTGTGCAGATCTAAGTTAAATTCATTAGTCGTTGCTAAAAGGGAGTTGAACATGCTAAATCATCTTTATATATATATATATATATATATATGGGTTGGGGGGGGGGGGGGGGGGGGAGATGTAAGAGGCGTTGGCTCTCACCTGTAGCATGGAGCTTTGTTATGAGATTAACTGAAAGATGTGATGACAGAAAAGAAAATATGGAAACATGGAAATGAATATGAATGCAGCGTCCTTCCATGCATTATTATATATATTATATATATATATATATATATATATATGTGTGTGTGTGTGTGTGTGTGTGTGTGTGTGTGTGTGTGTGTAATATGCATGGAAGGACGCTGCATTCCTATTCATTTCCATGTTTGCATATTTTCTTTTCTGTCATCACATCTTTCAGTTGATCACATAACAAAGCTCCATGCTACAGGTGAGAGCCCACGCCTCTTCTTCCCAATCACAAGAAGGTTAACGGTGGTTGACGAATCACGTAGTAGCTAGACACATGAGACATTACTTTGGGGTAAAAGAGACAGAAACAGTCAAACCAGCCGAGAGTGCAATTAAGCATCCATCCATTCCGTCGTCAATACGAACACGGTAAATGCTGTCTTCCAGGTAAATCATATTAGGGGAACACTAACACAGAAAGGGGACAGTATGGGGTACAGCTTGTTGAAGTCTTGTTTTTGGAGAGTGCTATTTCTGTAAAGAAAGAAAAAACAGATAGAAAAGAAGGACGACAACAATTCAAAAGAAAGACGAGAAGAAAGAGAAAAGACAAAAAGAAAGAAAGAAAGAAAAGAGAAAGAAAGAACAATAAGAAAGAAAGGAAGAAAGAGAGAACGAAAACAACAAAGAAGAAAAAAGTTTCTGAAATATTATCTAACACAGACTTGAATAAAACAATCACGACCAGATCAATGAAAGCAATACACATTACATTGATACTGAATCAGAACCACAACTCCAACTCATCATGCTGAGTAGCAAGGAAATAGGTGCAGGGTGAAAGAGATAACGAACTACTGATAATGATATCATGTGAGCTAATGACCAGAAGGTGCCAAAGAGAAGCGTTTACTAGTCAGGCGTCACGTAGGTTATCAAGTTAGTGAACCTCTGACCTCCAGCCGACCTTGTTCGTTACACTAAATGGCCCCAAGGGCCGCACTGGGAGGGTTCATGTCTGCAACATTAGGCTAAATTCATTAGCGGTAACTAATTCAATAAACAGAAGCAAGAGTGGATTTTTCTTCTTCTTCTTCTTTTTATCATCATCTTCTTCTTCTTCTGCTTCTTCTGCTTCTTCTTTCTTCTTTTTCTCTTCTTCTTCTTCTTCTTCTTCTCTCTCTCTCTCTCTCTCTCTCTCTCTCTCTCTCTCTCTCTCTTCTGAAGAATAGGGCAGCATTTCTGATTTTTTATCTTTACACTTCTTTGCTTTCATCTTTCTTTTCGTCTTTGAGTTTCTTTTGAATCAAAGAAAGACTGATACGACAAGTGAATGCTGAAGATTCCCCACCCCCAGTCATAAGAACGTTAACAGAAAAGGACAAATTATGTCGCCAGACATACACCAAACAAACAAAAGCAATGGAAAGGAAGAAAAACGTTTAAAAGCAGAAGAGAGAGAAAGATGAATAAAACAACGATGAAGTTCAAACAATTGGGAGTCCAGTTAAGCCTCTGTCTGTCTACAATCCAATCCGTCTTCACTATGAACAAGACAATGTTGTGTGTGTGTGTGTGTGTGTGTGTGTGTGTGTGTGTGTGTGTGTGTGTGTGTGTGTGTGTGAATGAGTGAAATCCATTGGGAAGGAAAAAGAAAGAAAAGTCAGAAGTTGTAGTAAACATCTGACCCTTTTTGTTGAAAGCAACATTTGTTTAAAGAAAGAAACAGAAAGAAAGAAAAACTGGAAGAAAGAACGGAAGAAAGACGAAAGTGACAGGAAGAAAGAAAGAAAGGAGAAAAAAAAAGAAAGAAAGAAAGGACGAAAAAGAAATAAAGAATAAAAAAAAAAGAAAGAAAGAATGAAGGACGGAAGGAAGGAAGAAAAGGAAGAGAGAAACAAAACCAGCAAACAAGGAAACAAGACAAAAAAGAATCAACAAAAGAATAAACGAATGCATACATGAATAAAACGAATATGAATGGATCAACGAGAGCAGCACACATTGCTTCAACAGTAAATCCCCACCCCACCCCACCCCACCCCACCCCACCCAGCACGCGGAGTAGTGAGGGAAGGCGGCAAACGACGGAGGAGATACTGAATTGCTAATCATGACAGCAGGTGATCAGATGACAAGAAGGCGGAGAAAAACAAACAAACAAACAAACTATCAGGCGTCATGTAGGATATCACGTTACTGAACCTTTGACCTCCACCCGACCCCTGGTTGCTACACTACAAGGCCCCGAGTTTCACACTGGGAGGTATCATGTCTGTAGCTCCAAGCGACATTGATCAATGGAAACTCATTTCATACGCACATAGGAAAAAAAAAAAAAACAGACTGGGCCCGATTTTTCTCCTTCTTAATGAGGGCCACGGGGTCACATTTCGCAGAAAACACTCAAGACCAGATCACTGAAAGCAGTACACACATTTCAGTGATGTTGAATGGCCACCATAACTCTCAACCCATCACGCTGCGCAGCAAGTAAAGAGAGGCGCAGGGTGGTAGGGAAAACGAACCACTCATGTTGATGTCATATGAGCTAATAACGACCAGAAGGTGCCAAACAGAGGCGTTTATTACTTAGGCATCACGTAGATTAACGCGTTGGCGAACCTCTGACCCCTTCTTCTTCTTCTTCTTCTTCTTCTTCTTCTTCTTCTTCTCTCTCTCTCTCTCTCTCTCTCCTCTCTCTCTCTCTCTCTCTCTCTCTCTCTCTCTGTGTGGAGAAGATGGCAGCATTTCTGATTTTTCTCTTTACGTTTCTTTGCTTTCATTTTCCTTTTTTGTCTTATATTTTCTTTTGAATAAAAGAAAGACTGATGCTACAAGTGCATGCTGCAGTTTTTCCCCTAATCATGAGAACCTTAACAGAAAAGGATGAAGCGTGTAGCCAGGCATATGCCAAAACAAACAAACAGAGAAACAATCAATAGAAGCAAAACCATTTACCAGCTAAAGAGACAAAGATGGAAAAAGGCGAAGTTAATACACTTGGGAGTCCAATTCAGCCTTCATTTGTTTAAAATCCGCTTTGTCTTTACGTGTGTGTGAATGAATGAATTTATTGGGGAGAAACAGAAGGGGGTAGGGGTGGACAGAAGATGTAGTAGACATTCAAGCATTGTTCCTGAAAAGCAGCATTTGTGTAAATAAAGACACAGAAAGAAAGGAAGAAACAAAGAGAGGAAGATGGAATGGAAGAAAGATACAAACAGAAAGAAAGCAAAAAAGAAAAAAGAAAGAAGGAAAGAAAGAAAAAAAGAAAGAAAGAAAGAAAGAAAACAGGATAGAAAGAACCAACAAAAGAATACACGAATGCATACATGAATAAAACAAATACGATTAGATCAACCAGAACAGCACACATTGTTTTAACGTTAAACCCCCACCCCCACCCCCACCCCATCCAGCACGCCGAGTAGTGAGCAAAGGACGGAGGAGATACTGAATTGCTAATCATGATAGCAGGTCATCTTACGACACAATGGTGCAAAAAAAAAAAAAAAAAAAAAAAAAAAACCCTGTCAGGTGCCATGTAGGCTATCAAGTTACTAAACCTCTGACCTCCACTCGACCCCTGGTTGCTGCAATACAAGGCCCCGAGTTTCTCATTGTGTGTATCATGTATCTCTATCATGTCTGTAGCTCCAAACACAATCTATCAGTGGAAACTCATTTCATACGCACATAAAAAAGACTGGGCTAGATTTTTCTTCTTTTTTTAATGGGGTAATTTGGACCGAATTTCTGATCCATCTATTCATACTTCTGTCGATCTTTTATTCCTTAAGTTTTTTTTTTTCAGGTTGATTTGTTTAAAAAAAAAAAAAAGGAAACCTTATGTGAGAGGTAAAACCCCAAAGTCTCTTCCTCCGAATCACAAAGAAATTAACAGCAATTGATGCATCATGCAACCAAACATATCAAAATACTATTTACAACCAAAAGACACAGGAAAAAGATCAAGTGAACAGCATCAAGATTTGGTTAGCTTCATTTAAAAGCCACTTCCACTCCAATAAGTACAGGAAACATGTTGTTGTCTAGGTGAATTGGAATGAAACAAAAGTATGGTCATAAGGAACGGAAGACAGAAAATTCGCTTTTCTCTGAGCCTTGCTTTTGAAAAGCGATGTATGCGTAAAGAAAGAAAAACCAGAAATATAGGAAGGAAAAACAAGTATCGAAAGAAACAAGAGAAGAAAGGGTAAAGAAGAAAGAACGGAAGAAAACAAAACTAAATAAATAAGTAAATACATCGATAAATGAAGAAACAAATACATAACTAAATAAAGAAAAGAATCATTAAAAAAAAAAAGTGAAACGCAGCTGACATTGCGCTCATGTTAAATCCCCATCCCCATCCTAACCCATCATGCCGAGCAGCGAAGGGCGGTGTTGAAGGATGAAGGAGATAACAAATTGCTAATAACAATGGCACGGAAGCTTATGGCCAGAAGGTGCCAGACCGAAGCATATCTTAGTCAGGCGGCATGTAGTTATCAATTATTTACTGAACCCCTGAACTCCCGTCGATTTCAATGAATTACTCTAACTGGCCCCAAGGTCCACTCTTGGAAGCGTCATGTCTGCAGCTCCGGGCTAAATTCATCAGTGGCGAATGATTGGATCAAAAACAAAAGCGTGGGGAGGTGGAATCATTGTTGTTGTTGTTGTTGTTGTTGTTGTTGTTGTTGTTGTTGTTGTTGTTGTTGTCGTCGTCGTTGTTGTTGTAAAGGAAGAAGAAGTTGGATTCCATCCATTTGTTGTTCCTTTCAGCTTGAATGTTAAACAAAAGAAAACCTATGCGACTGGTGAACGCTGAAGGCTCTATCAATCACAAAGAAATTAACGTAACTGGATGAATCAATTAGCCAGAATCTGACCTGAAAATGATATTTACAAGTAAGAGAAGTCGAAATTACAAGACGAAGTTGAAACAAAAAAGTTGTTTCACGTAAACTTGATTGCGAAAAGGCCCAGTAAAGAAAGGAAGACAAAAATGTAGCAAACTTTTGAGTCTTCTTGTTGACATGCGACATGAGGGTTTGGAGAAAAAGACAGAGAGTAAGGAAAGAAAAAAGGAAAATCGAAAGAAAAAAAAAAGAGGAAGAAAGAGGACAGTGGAAGAGAGAGAGAGAGAGAGAGAGAGAGAGAGAGAGAGAGAGAGAGAGAGAGAGAGAGACAGAGAGAGAGAGACAGACTGACAGACAGACAGAGACAGAGACAGAGAGAGACAGGGAGAGAGAGAGAGAGAGAGGTGAGCGTGTGTGTGTGTGTGTGTGTGTGTCAGAGAGAGAGAGAGAGAGAGAGAGAGAGAGAGCGCATGTGTTAAAAAGAAAGAAAGAAAGAAAGAGGCAAGTGTAACTGATAAATAAGGGGAGAAAGAACAGACAATAAAAGAAAAGAAAACAACATGAACAACAAGTATGAAAGAATCGACGAAAAAAAAAAAGGAGAGGAAAAAAAACCCCCACAAATTCAATTAAAAAACCACGATTCAGATCAACGAAAGCAGCAAAAGGTGGCACTAACACTGAATCTCCACTTCATTGGGACCCAGCACGCCGACCTGTGAGGGGACGGGACAGAGAAAGGAAAAGATAATGAATTACTAACACCTAGTGATCAGAAAGGGCGAAACAGTAGCGCTTTCTAGTCAGGGGTCAAGAAGGTTATTGATTTACTTGACCTCTGACCTCCGCTCGACTTCAGCTCATTACACTACATGGCCCCTCCCGAGCTGCGAACTGAGAGGAGGACGACGCCATGTCTGCAGCTCCGGGCTAAATTGATTTGTGGCGACGGATTGGATAAAAAAAGAAGTTGTGGCGGATGCGTGTGTGTGTGTGTGTGTGTGTGTGTGTGTGTGTGTGTGTGTGTGTGTGTGTGTGTGTCCCTGTCTGTCTGTCTGTCTGTCTGTCTGTCTGTCTGTCTGTCTGTCTGTCTCTCTCTCTCTCTCTCTCTCTCTCTCTCTCTCTCTCTTTCGTTTGTTAAAAGTTCTGTAAGTCTTAGTCGCTAGTCATACTTAGTCCCTTAACGGGGCAAGGGCCGGATGAAGAAAAGCATGTGTTTGTTTATCTGTTACCCTTGGAAATAAAGATCATCATCATCATCATCACATCATCTCTCTCTCTCTCTCTCTCTCCTCTCTCTCTCTCTCTCTCTCTCCCCCCCCCCCCCCCCCCCCCCCCCTTATTCTTCTTCTCTCTCGAGCTGACTCATACTTCTTCCTGCAATTCATAATACACGCACACACTTGATCTCTCTCTCTCTCTCTCTCTCTCTCTCTCTCTCTCTCTCTCTATATATATATATATATATATATATGACACGCCTGTTTATGTAAACATCAAAAGCAATCACCCACCCTCCATACTGAAAACAATACCCAAAAGCATAAATAAAAGACTATCCAATTTGTCATGTAACGAAACAGTATTCAACAACGCTACAGCTGAATACCAAGAGGCGTTACATACAAGTGGCTACAATTACAAACTAAGATACGATCCAGACAATGATACAAAAAGATGCAGAAAGAACAGGAAAAGGAATATCATATGGTACAATCCCCCATATGATGCAAGAGTTAAAACAAATGTAGGGAAAGAATTCTTTAAAATCTTGACATCATCTTTCCCAAAAGACCATAAATTATTTAAGATATTCAACAAAAACAACATCAAATTATCATATTCATGTATGCCGAACCTTAAAAATGCCATCGATTCAGCAAACAAAATGAAAAGCAGCACAGAAAAAAAGGAGGGTAACGAAAGGAAATCTTGTAACTGTACCAAAAAAGAACAGTGCCCCCTAAGCAACAAATGCCTTTATAACAACATTGTGTACCAAGCCACTGTAACATCAGAGAACGCAAAAGAAACATATGTAGGTATCACGGAAAACCAATTCAAAACTAGATATGCAAACCATAAACAATCATTCAACAAAGAAAGATACAAAAACCAAACAGAATTGAGTAAATACATTTGGAAACTTAAAGAAAAAAACATAGACTACAACATATCTTGGAAAATTTTAAAAAGAGCAGCATCATACAACAACATTTCAAAAAAATGCAATCTATGCCTAACAGAGAAATACATTATACTATGTAAACCACAGTTGGCAACTCTAAATGTTAGAACAGAAATGGTTAACAATTGCAGACACAGATGGAAGTTCCTATCAGCGAAAAAAACCAACACCTGAGAAACACATGTAGCACGGGAAAAAAACAACAGCAAACCAGCTAGCTATATATATACGTGGCACTGGCAACACAAGCTCATCACATCCTGACGACCGCACAGCGTGAAACAAATTTGTAGATGTTTTTAGAAGCTTGATTTTAACTTGCTTTTAATATAACAAATATATATATATATATATATATACACACACACACACAATAAACTAATAAGTTCCAAGGATAAGTAACCGAGCACCATACCAGCAACTTACAGAGCAGCTTGGTGTTGCAATGACTGCAAGAAATATTCAGTTATAAACAAAGCTCGCTCTTTTGTCTTAGATCGAAGAAATAGGGGAGATAAGCATTCATATCTGCAGTGGTAGATAATTCTGCCTTACTAACAGCACATTCTGTCAGTAAGGCAGAATTATCTGCCACTGCAGATATGAATGCTTACCTCCCCCTATTTCTTCGATCTAAGACATAAGAACAAGCTTTGTTTATAATTGAATATATATGTATATATATATATATATATGTATATATATATATATATATATATATATATATATATATATATATATACATATCGCCTCCTCCTATCATGTCTGTACTATGACCACACAAAAGGACCACTGTTTTTACAAAGAGATTTATCAATTCCAAGGTATCTGAAAAAAACAACGGCCAGACAAGACAATCAAAACTGGTAATAGTACACTACCCAGTCCTGACGATTTTGTGCGGTTCAGTCACTGACAAACACAAATGTGGCCTTTACAAATAAGAAACTAATAATACAATTCAACCCAAACTACCACAACAGAATCATGGGTCTGGCGTCGAAAAACGGTCAGATAGAGAGAGAGAGAGAGAGAGAGAGAGAGAGAGAGAGAGAGAACGAACGAACGAATCTTTTTTAATGAGGGATAAAGAATAAGCACAATACAGGCTTTTTTACATCTTGCCCTCGATGAAGCAGAAAAAGTAACAATATGTGACTTCAAAATCAACGAACCGTCTAAATAGTGAAAAGAATATTAGCCTGAAATACAAAAGGCAATCCAAAAATAAGACAGTCAACTTTTCACACACACACACACACACACACACACACACACACACACACACACACACACAACGCAAAGAGAAAACAACTTTGCAAATACATTTTTAAAAAAAATAGAAGAAGAAGAAGAAGGAGAGAAATGAAGGACGTCAATGAAAGGTGGACAGGTGAACAGTATGTCATGAGAAGATATAGAGAAGGGGTAACGAAGGAACACAAATGAACATTCAAATACATTTAAACATCATTTGTACTTGAATCCACACAATTTTGAAAACGAATAAGAAGGTTATATGATGTTATCATTAGTCACACTGTTTAGGAAGCGTAGCATCAGATATGAGAAGTATTGTTTTTTTGAAAACGTTTAGACTAGAAATTACATTAAATGAAGACACTAGGTCATTCCACAAACAACCACCGGAGTAAATGAGGCTAGATTTAAAAAGATCAATCCTTGGTAGGGGTATCTGAATCTTTCTGACATTGCGAATCAGGTTCGTTTTAAATTTGTTTTTCAAAGTTGGTGGTGCATGATTGGACATTATCTTAAACATGAAAATTGCTTTGTTATAAGTGAGTTTCCATTTTTGAGGCAAAATGTCTAAACGTTTATAATCAGAGGGAGTTACAGTTGGTTGTAGATTTGAGAAGAACGAGTTTCACAGCCCGTCTATGAAGACTGAAGAGTGGTTTTAATACGTTATAACTGGCCGAATCCCACAATGTAGAAGAGTAATTCAAATGAGATTCAATGCACGAAGTTTAAAACAGCTTACGAGAATGTTGGTCTAAGAAATATTTTAGTTTTGAAAGCTGGTGAATCTTTTGAGACAGAAGTTTGCAAAGCATTGTGACATGAGAAGACCATGACAAATTATTGTCTACAATGACACAAAGGACTTTATGATGATCAACTTCTTCAACTATTTCATTATTTATACTAAGAGATAGGGAATCATATGAAATATTTTGACGCATGTGTCTGGTGGTTATTATCAAGTACTTCGTTTTCTGAGGATGGAGACACATGTGATGGAGTTCAGACCATATGATTAATTTGTTTATACTTTCTTGTAAACTTGCAAATATATTTTCAATTTTTTTATGACTACAGTGTATCGTGGTGTCATCAGCGAACATTTCACAGAGACTATCAATGAATAGAGGTAAACCGTTTATATATATGGAAAATAAGATAGGTCCGAGTACTGACCCTTGAGGCACACCACGACTAATGGATAATGTAGGAGATACAGATTCATTTACTGAGACCATTTGCTTTCTATCGGAAAGAAATGAAGATAGGAGTTCTAACGAATTCTCTGATAAGTTGTATACCTTTAGCTTTTTAAGAAGAAGATTGCGGTCAATAACATCAAAGGCTTTCATAAAATCTACCATGAGAACACCTGTAATTTTGTCGTTATTTATATTAGTAAGCCATTGATCAACTAGGTTTGTCAGTGCTGTTTGTCTCTCACTAGAGAGAGAGAGAGAGAGAGAGAGAGAGAGAGAGAGAGAGAGAGACAGACAGACAGACAGACAGACAGACAGACAGACAGACAGACAGACAGACAGACAGACAGACAGACAGACGGACAGACAGACAGACAGACAGACAGACTGACAGACAGACAGAGACAGAAACCGACAGAGACAGAGACAGACTGACTGACGGACAGACAGAGAGGGAGGAGAGAGAGAGAAAAGAGAGAGGGAGAGAGAGCGCGAGAGGGAGAGAGAGAGAGAGAGAGAGAGAGAGAGAGAGAGAGAGAGAGAGAGAGAGAGAGAGGTCACGCAGACAGACAGACTGACAAACAGAG
>CM065748.1:24368882-24371382 GCA_033310375.1 Conus canariensis | reverse complement strand
CTCTCCCCCACCCGCTCTGCCTACCAAACGAATGACGGCATATTGAATTTGCACTCCTCAGAAGACAGGGGCGCTTCACGAGTTCCACATGAAATGACATCTTACAAGCTGGAAGCGATTCTTTTTTTTCAGTCACTTCTCCACTGAAATCCTGCAGCCCTTCCATTTTTTATCATTACCACCACTTCTATGGGGAAAACTTTAAGAGCTCTACGTGTGTTGGCATCCGTCAGTATGGAGAGACTATGGAGAGCCCTAGGAATATTGCACAAACAAAACACTCCTGTCAGTGCGCGAACAAAGGCGATCGTTTTGAACAAGATGGCTGGACCAGCCAAAATGTTGTTTTCTCATTCGCGAGAGCTTGAGATCGGTCGTTTGATTTCCTTGGCTTAGTAATAAACGTATGAGAACCATTTTCATGCCGTTGGATAAAAACAGGGATTATCAAAAAGCCCTAAA
The DNA here is from genome assembly GCA_033310375.1 of Conus canariensis. NCBI lineage: Eukaryota > Metazoa > Mollusca > Gastropoda > Neogastropoda > Conidae > Conus > Conus canariensis. Next base: position 24,370,920 of record CM065748.1, on the reverse strand, counting down.
CGCGTGTCATAAGTGCTGATATTATATATATATATATATATATTGTGTGTGTGTGTGTGTGTGTGTGTGTGTGTGTGTGTGTGTGTGTGTGTGTGTGTGTGTGTACGTTACGAGAAAACTGTTTCAAAATTGCAAGGGTGTAATGCAATTAAACGTGTGTTCAGGGCATTTGAAAGCAACACAACAGTGTAAAGAAATGTACACGTTTACACGCACATCAATGTAGGAGCACCAGGAACAAACAACAAATATCTTATTTCAGAGAAACAGCTATCAACATTATAATCCACGTTTTCATCATCATCATCATCATCATCATCATCATCATCATCATCATCATCATCTTTATTTCAATTATTATTGTCATTACTTTTATTATTATTCTTATTATTATCATCATCATCATTAGTAGTAGTAGTAGTAGTAGTAGTAGTAGTAGTAGTAGTAGTAGTAGTAGTAGGAGGAGGAGGAGGAGGAGGAGGAGGAGGAGGAGGAGTAGCAGCAGCAGCAGCAGCAGCAGCAGCAGCAGTAGTAGTAGTGGTAGTAGTAGTAGTAGTAGTAGTAGTAGTAGTATCATCATGTTTATATTTTAAGCATTATTATCATCATCATCATTATCTTACCATTATCATTATGATGACCATTGTTTTTGTCGTTGTTGTCGGTGTGCTGTTGCTCTCGCATTATTATTATCATTAGCAGTAGTATTAGTATTGTTATTATTATTATTACTATTATTAATCACTCACACGTTGTTTTGACCAACACCCAGCGGGGATTGCAGTCGCTGATGGACCGCTTCTCCCAGGCCTGCAAAGACCTTGGTCCGACTATCAGCCTAAAGAAGACAAATGTCCTGGGTCAAGACACTCCGTCACCACCAGCCATCACCATTGATGACCATGAGCTTGATGCCATCATCAGTTCACATACCTTGGGTCCACCATCTCTGATAACCTCTCCCTTGACACTGAGATCGACAAGAGGATTGGAAAAGCAGCCACAACACATGCTTGCCTCACACAAAGAGTGTGGACAAATCCCAAGCTGACCAGCAAGACAAGATGGCCGTGTATAACGCCTGCGTTCTCAGCACCTTGCTGTATGGCAGTGAGACATGGGCCACGCATGCTTGCCAGGAGAAAGGCTCGATTTCGTCTACCTCACAAGCTTCAAGCGTATATTCGGCTTCTCCTGGCAAGACAGGGTGACCAACACAGAAGTTCTGTCTCGCGCTGGCCTCCCTACCATGTATACCCTGCCGAGACAGCGTCGGCTGCGTTAACTGGGCCACGTTTGCCGCTTGAAGGATGGTCGCATCCCAGAAGACGTCCTCTATGGAGAGCTTGCTGCAGGACAGCGACGCATTGGCCGCCCACAGCTGAGATACAAAGACGTTTGCAAAACAGACACGAAGGCGCTTGAGATCAACACTGAGTCCTGGGAGGACCTCGCAGCAGATCGCAACAGCTGGAGAAGCACTCTCAAGAAACAGCTGCAGATTGGCGAAGACAAATTGACAGCTGCTGCAGCAGACAAGCTAGCCCGCAGAAAGGGGATGACAGCCAACCAGTGTCAACATACAGATGTGACCGCTGCGACAGAGACTGCCACTCTCGTATCGGTCTCTACAGCCACAGGGGACGCTGCTCGGGTCGAGCAGACAGCCCAGATAGCTGAATATTAGGTCGGATATACTCTATCCATGGTCAGGTACGACCGAGGGAGGCATAGTAGTAGTAGTAGCAGTAGTAGTAGTAGTAGTATCATCATTTCTATTATTGTTGTTGTTGATTTTATTATTATTATTATTATTTTTATTATCATTATTATTATTAGTAGTATTACTATTATCATTATTGGCATTATTATTATTGTTGTTGTTATCATTATTTTTATCATTATCATCATTATTATTGTTATTATTATTTTTATTATTATTATTGTCATTGTTGTTATTGAGAATACCCTTATAGCATCTGTCCTCATAGGCCAAGTTCAAAGCGTTTTACAGACCCCGCCCTTGTTTACCCAACGG
>CM065748.1:24361382-24363882 GCA_033310375.1 Conus canariensis | reverse complement strand
GCCTAGCCGGCGGCCGGTAATACGCAGCCTTCGCCTCCCACCCTTTCATCCACTTATTTACACCGTGCAAGTGATTAGCGCACGTGCGGCCAGAGAGAGAGCGAGAGCGTCAATCTAGACTTTGCCACCCCTTTCTTGCCCGTCCAGTGCGCTTCCTAGTTCGTCTTCCTCTGTGGCGGAGTACCGAAAATCGGTTCGGTGCTGTTCACACTGGCTGGCAGGCTAACGTGAGGGCGAGGTGGTGAGACACTTGCTTGCCTTGGCCTGCAAAAAAGAAAAAAAAAAGTAGTGATTGCCTTTTTATATATATATATATATGGGATTGCTTGGCACTGGCAGAGAGAGAGAGAGAGAGAGAGAGAGGAGAGAGAGAGAGAGAGAGAGAGAGAGAGAGAGAGCAATTTATTCAAAAAGGTATTGGCCCCTTACGATGAGGTTTGAAAAGCACAATGGAATATAAATTAAAGAGCTACGAATCTATCACTATATGAAGAAACACAGCATTTCGTAACATTATCATGGTCATTAAACAGCTATATTTTGCAGAAGTGTTTTGGAGAGAGAGAGAGAGAGAGAGAGAGAGAGAGAGAGAGAGAGAGAGAGAGAGAGAGAGAGACAGACAGACAGACAGACAGACAGACAGACAGACAGACAGACAGACAGACAGACAGAGATAGAATAAATGGGATATGCAATCTCATTTCATCAGTGAGACTGCTGTGCATATACAACAGTACCACAGCATGATGCCTACGGTAAAATCAACACACTCTTTCTTTTCGTGACGATTTAATTTGCTATTATCACGGCTGAATTCATTTGAAAGTTTAATTCATGTAGCAAAATGTTATTAGGTATATACTTAGCGATATTAGGTGTCAATTGGAGCTACGTGTGTGTGTGGGTGTATGTGTGTGTGTGTGTGGGGTGTGTGTGTGTGTGTGTGTGTGTGTGTGTGTGTGTGTGTGTGTGTGTGTGAGTGTGTGTTTCATAAATGGACCCGGATGATCGTTTATAGTGGCATACTTGGCAAGCACATCCACTTCACATGAGGAAGCAATATATTGAGCTTCTGAGACCAAAACCACACATACTTCTCCACACACACTCAGTGCAAAGACAAGAAATGTTAAAGTGAAACACAATAAGAATTTAAGACCAGGCCATCGAAGAGGTCTAGGTAGATTGACAGATAGATTTTAAACAAGAAAGCATTGAGAAAACTCGCATTCCTCTCTGTCTCTGTCTGTCTGTCTGTCTGTCTGTCTGTCTCTCTCTCTCTCTCTGTTTGTCTGTCTGTCTGTCTCTCTCTGTATGCATATATATATATATATATATATATACGTGTGTGTGTGTGTGTGTGTGTGTGTGTGTGTGTGTGTGTGTGTGTGTGTGTGTGCACGCCCGCGTGCGCGCGCGTGTGTGTTTATTTATGTGTGAATTTATCTCACTGTGTGAATCCATGCTGTTCACGCTGTCTCCAGTTTGCACGTGTATCTGGTTTTGGAACGGACATCCATGACCGCGCGTTTAGATTCATCTGCACATGCCGAGACACTCTTTCTTTTCGTCCCGGAGCAAGGAAAGAAGGGGGAAAATGCTCAATTCTCGGGGTATTAAAGTATACGGAATATCCAACGTGGAGGAAATTTTGGGAGGGGGGTGGCAATAACGTTTGGTAGAGGGGGTGTAAGAGAAATAAGGAAGTGGAAAGACGGGGGGTGGGGGGTAGGGGGAGGCAGACAGGTGGACACGGTGACAGAGGGGTGTGGGGTTTGGAGAAATGGGATCGCGTAGGGGTGTGGGATGGGGTAGAAATGGCAAAGTGTGTATGTGTGTGCGCGCGCGCGCGCGCGCGCAAGCGCGCGTGTGTGTGTGTGGGGTGTGTGTGTGTGTGTGTGTGTGTGGCGCGCGCGCGCGCGCGCGCTCGCACGCGCGCAAGCGTGCGTGCTTTCGTCCGTGCGTTTGTCCGTGCGTGCTTGCGTGCGTGCACACATGCTTGCGTGCGTGCGTGCGTGCGTGCGTGCGTGCGTGCGTGCGTGCGTGCGTACGTGCGTGCGTGTGTGCGTGCGTGCGTCCGTTCGTGTGTGTGTGTGTGTGTGTGTGTGTGTGTGTGTGTGTGTGTGTGGTGTTGTGTGTTGTTGTTGTTGTTGTTGTTGTTGTTGTTGTTTATGATGATGATAACGATGATGATGTTTAAGATGATGATGATGACGATGGTGATGATGACGATGATGATGATGTTTTCAAGCACTGTTTTCAGGAATTGACGGCGTGATATCTAACTCCAATTTCGTCATAAAAGTCCCATAATGAAGGCCACGTTTGGACGAAGTAATAAATACCCGATTTTTTTGTTTGTTTGCTTTGGGCTTCTCCCTCTTTTATATCACACACACACACACACACACACACACACACACACACACACACACATAATATATAACATATATATATATATATATATATATATAATATAGAGAGAGAGAGAGAGAGAGAG
>CM065748.1:24351382-24353882 GCA_033310375.1 Conus canariensis | reverse complement strand
TTTGAGGAAATTGGATACAAGATTACGATCCAAAAATACCACAGAAAGTTAGCTATAGCTTAGCATTAGATATTTATGATAATGTGTTTTAAACGTAGATAAGCTATTTTTATTTCTTATGTCACAAGGAATTGCATTCCAAAGTTTACCACCCGAATATGCTAAGGAAGACATGAATAGATCAATTCTGGGCCGGGGAATGGATATCAAATGTTTATTACGAAAGGTGTTTACAAGGAATTTGGTACGTAGATAAGAAGGTGCGAGATTGTTCATTATTTTGTACATAAACACACCCTTATTGAAACGACATTTCTGATTGAATGGGAGAATCTCAAGTTCTTTATAGTCTTCAACTTGAAGAGATGATTTAAGGAGTATGATTTTTAGTGAACGTCTATACAAACGCTCCAGTGGTTTCAAACAATTGTGACTGGCCATGTCCCAGAGAGTTGAAGCATAGTCAATATCAGATTGTATATAGGCATGGAAAAATAACTTCCGAGAATGTTGGTCAAGGAAATGCTTAATTCTGTTTAATTGAAATATCTTACTTGAGATCTTCCGAGATAAAGCAGAAACGTGATTAGACCAAGATAGATTGTTATCAATAGTGAGACCAAGTAACTTATGAGAATCAATTTCTTCTATAATCTGATCGTAGAGATACAATGGAGGCGATCTAGTTTTCATGTTTTGTCGTTTTTGCCTAGTTGATATCAACATAAATTTGGATTTCATAGGATGGAGGGCCATGTGATTTAGTTTGGACCACTCAGTAAGATTATTTATATCATTTTGAAGAGCACTGCATACCGAGTGTACGTTTTTACCTTTACTGTGGAGTGTCGTGTCGTCAGCAAATAGTTCACATGAAGAGGAAATAGCTAGAGGAAGATCATTTATATAGACCGAGAAAAGGATTGGACCTAAAATTGATCCTTGGGGGACACCATAATTCACTGGTAGGAAAGTGGATTTTACAGAGGCTTTAAAAACTGACTGTTTCCTGTTGGTCAAAAAAGAGGATAATAGATCAAGAGATTTTCTGGATAGACCGTAATGTACAAGTTTTTTTTACAAGAAGATTATGGTCAATAATGTCAAAGGCTTTTGCAAAGTCAACAAAAAGTACACCTGTAAATAGATTACAATTTATGTTTGAAAGCCATTGTTCAACTAAGTTAGTTAGTGCTGTATGACAGGAATGGTTTTTTCTAAAACCACTTTGGTTAGGATGAAATAATTCATGTTTAGTAAAGTGTAACTGGAGATTGCGTTTAAGATGTTTTTCTAGAGGTTTAGACAAAGTAGATAAAATCGATATTCGTCGATAATTTGAAAAATCAGTTGGGTCGCCGGATTTATAAACTGGTAGTACTTTGGCTACCTTAAAAGCTTGTGGGTAGTAACACTTTTCGATGCTAAGGCTGTAAATGTAGGTGAGATGCTCAGATATAACAGATGCAGATAATTTCAAGATTTTACCATCAATGTTGTCTAGACCACAGCAGTTAGATTGTTTTAAAGCACATAGTGCCATATACACTTCGTGTACACTTAAATATTCAAATTGAAGTTTTGTATCTATGTGTTTAGAATCACAATAATCTTTCAACGATGATAGATCATTGTTTATCATGTGACCAGAGTATCGTTTTCTCAGCTATTGTTGAAAAGTGTAAATTGAATTTTTCAGTGGATAAATCCATTCCCGAATGAACAGCAGTATCAGATTTTTTCCCAGATAATTCGTTAATGGCTTTCCAGATGGATTTTGTATCTGTTTTAGAAGCAATAAGTTCTTTGAAATATTTTTTGCGAGTATATCTTTTTAGGGCAGTTACTTTATTTCGTTGTTTCTTAAAACTGTCACTTTTCCCTGTAGACTGTAATAAATTATCTCGAAGTTTAATGGCTGCATTGATTTCTTCGGTTAACCACTGTGGTTTGCCATCAGCTCTAATGCGTTTAAGTCTAATAGGGACATGTTTATCAATTACAGACAGAAAAATACGATACCAAGTTTCAAGGGCCTCGTCGGGGTCGGTATATTGATAAACCTCTGAAAAATTTGCAGAGCACAGGTCAGATAAAAGGACATCAATATTTAATGTTTTATAACAACGAGAAGATATGTATTGGTGGCTACATCTGGGAATTTTCGTTCCTTTTTTTGACCATGTTAAACAAACAGGAAAGTGATCACTAAGACCAAAGACCGGTACAGAAGTTTCAATAATATTAGACGGGTCATTTACATATATATGGTCAATAAGTGTTTCAGACTGTGATGTTATTCTGGTTGGTGTGTTAATTAATTGTTTTAAATTCTGCAGTTCAAAGATTTTTTTCCAGTTGTTATGCGGTTTAAGTAAATCAATATTAAAATCTCCAAGTAGTATTACCTCTGTTGCATAAACGTATACATCCTCCATCATGAGATCGAAGCGATCAAACCACTCAACACGTTCTTCTGGATTTCTATAAAGAAAACCTA
>CM065748.1:24326382-24331382 GCA_033310375.1 Conus canariensis | reverse complement strand
CAGTTGGGTTTAGAGCAGGGGTGAGTACCTGGTGGTGTAGCTGTGGTTCTGTTCAAATTGGACCGCACGAGGAGGTCAATGAAACATGACCATCACCCACCAGTCATCTACCCCAACCCCCCTCCACCCACTTTCTCAACCTGCAATATTATACCAATGCCACCTTATTATTCCACTTACCTCAGTGACTATCATCCTACAGTACCATTGATCTCACCCATGCCAGTGAGCATCACCCACAGGTCATTGGTATTTTCCTATGCCCCCCCACCTTGCACCATTGCACCATCACCACTGCATTTTTCCACTTGTATAACAATGGTCACCACCTTGGTACTACTGATTTAAAATTATTACCATTATCAGTCACCGACAATACTCCCATCCAGTGAATACCTTCACACTGCACTATATGGAAATGAAGAAGCTGACCAACTGACAAAGGAAGGACAGCAGCCCCAACTGTAAAAGGTAGTCTCCTTGGAATAAATCTAAAATATTTCCAAGGAGACAAATAGGAAGATGACTTGAGCAGCACCCAGACTTCAACAAGAGGGATGCATACTACCGGACGCCCAAATCAGACCAAGTGAACATTGTTGGACTGAGGATAAGGCTCCCCTGACCTCAACATGACAGGTCCACTATACTCCACACCTGTGAGTCTTTCAAACCATCAATGCAGTGCAGCCCCAGAGACAGCGGAGCATTCCCAGCTTGGCCCAAAGTGGAAACCTGGCCTGCCAACTCACCAATGAGTGCAAAACCATACTGACCACTGGAGGGTCTTCACCATACAGCAGCCTCCGTCACTACCTCCAGGATTCCGACCTAAGTAAACGAAGAAGACCATCATTGTGATACTGAGAACCGGGCACTCCAGACTATGACATAACATCTCTGCAATACTCCACCCTGGCGGGTCTGCAATTAATCCATGCAGCCCAAATGACGGTGGAACAGTCCCAACAACACCAAAAGAAGAATCCTGGCCTGCCAACACACTGATGAATGCAAAACCTTATTGACCACTGGAGGGCCTTCACCATACAGAAGCCCTTGCCAGTACCTCCACCATTCCTGCCTAAGGGAACGGAGAAGAATCTCTTCCTACACTACCGTTGATCTCATATGATCATCACCCATCAGTGACTGATTAATGATAATAATTTTTACCCCTCTTTGTGTGTGTGTGTGTGTGTGTGTGTGTGTGTGTGTGTGTGTGTGTGTGTAAAAAAAAAAAATTTTCCACAGTTAGTCTCACTATGATCACACGATCTTAACTCACCTAGAACATTGTTTACATGTGTTCCCCCCCCCCCCGCCCCCTTTGTGTGTGTGTGTGTGTGTGTGTGTGTGTGTGTGTGTGTGTGTGTGTGTGCAACACATGATACCCTGTTTTTCATTGATCACTGCTATCTTCTCTCAACAAACAGCAGCATATTGATGCCAACACATTATTTCACCTGTTACAGTGAACATCATCCCACAGCATTGTTTACTTTTTTAAACAACACAATTAATATGAACCTCCCAACCTCCCACCCCCACCCCCACCCCCCCACCCCATAGTGGATGAAGAGATATGAGCTCTCCTTCTCTTGCCCCCCTTCCTCCCCCCCCCCCCCACACACACACACATTACCCTCCTCCCTTTTTTTTTTTTTTTTTTTTTTCTCTCTCCACCCCCCCCCCCTCCCAATCATACCTTATCACCCATTTATCTTCCATCCCCTTCCCTCCCTCATTAACATTACCCACACACCTTTCACAACTACCCACACATAACTACCACCACCTCTTTCATCACCCAGCGAAATCATTTATTTTATTCACCTAAACTTTTTTATTTATTTATTTATTTTTTTTTTTTTTAAAGTTTCTTCTGTTCATGTACTTATTTACCCCTTCTATATATAATTTAATTTTTTTTTTTTTTTTTTTCCCAGTTTGCCCCCCCCCCCCCCCCCTTACCATTATTATCAATCCACCATTATCACAACCGTCACAAAGATATCACACCACCCCACTAAACTAGACACACAACCCTATCGTATCACACAACCCCCCCCTCCCCCCACGAACCCCCCCCCCCCTCCTTTTCCTCTCCCATAATCCCCCTTGTCATTTCCGCCTAGCGGCTATTCTCCCCACCACATGGACTAACAACAGATGAGTCATTTTCGTTCTTTGTTTGTACTGTCTTAAATGTTAAATGTGATTTATTTTTTCGCCTGAAGAAGACCCAAGTGGTTGAAATGCATCGTGTCTTGTCATGTGCTTTGTTTGTCAATGTCATTGGCGGTAACTAACACCCTCTCTTTCTAAATTTTGCTTCGTTCTCCGCCGTCAGTCACTCCATTTTGAAACAACATTCAGGAGTCAAAACCTAAACACCAATATACTTTAAAAGGGAAACCAACATTCAGGAGTCAAAACGTAATCACCAATGTACTTTAAAAGGGAAACCAACATCAGGTTGTTGTCAAAACCTAAACACCAATATACTTTAAAAGGGAAACCAGTATCAGGTTGTTGTCAAAACCTAAACACCAATATACTTTAAAAGGGAAACCAACATTCAGGAGTCAAAACCTAAACACCAATGTACTTTAAAAGGGAAACCAACATCAGGTTGTCGTCAAAACCTAAACACCAATGTATTTTAAAAGGGAAACCAGTATCAGGTTGTTGTCAAAACCTAAACACCAATGTACTTTAAAAGGGAAACCAGTATCAAGTTGTTGTCAAAACCTAAACACCAATATACTTTAAAAAGGAAACCAGTATCCGGTTGTTGTCAAAACCTAAACACCAATGTACTTTAAAAGGGAAACCAGTATCAGGTTGTTGTCAAAACCTAAACACCAATATACTTTAAAAGGGAAACCAATATTCAGGAGTCAGAACCTAAACACCAATATACTTTAAAAGGGAAACCAACATTCAGGAGTCAAAACCTAAACACCAATGTACTTTAAAAGGGAAACCAACATCAGGTTGTTGTCAAAACCTAAACACCAATGTACTTTCAAAGGGAAACCACTATCTGGTTGTTGTCAAAACCTAAACACCAATGTACTTTAAGAGGGAAACCAGCATCAGGTTGTTGTCAAAACCTAAACACCAATATACTTTAAAAGGGAAACCAGCATCAGGTTGTTGTCAAAACCTAAACACCAATACACTTTAAAAGGGAAACCAACATCAGGTTGTTGTCAAAAGGCTTCTCGCCGGAGGAGACATTGAGTGACTTGGGCAGAATTCTGAGTTTCCTGTTTCTGATCCAGCAAACACGGGACAGCTCTTTGTCAGCTCGAGGACAAAAGGAAACGTAGAGATTGACAAATCATTGTCAGTTCGCATCCCCCCCCCCGCCCCCGGCTTCCCCCCTCAATCTTTCCCAGCCATCCCCTCTCTCCCTCCTTCTCATACTTCTTCGGAAGAAGGCCATTACGTCCATCCAAGAAACTTACTGACTCCAATCCCTTCACGTCAACTCCCAAAAGGCATTGAAGTGCAGAGGAAATCCTAATTTACGTCATCGGGGAGAGCGCGCTGTATGGGGTCACCGAACTGGGGAATGTCTTCTTCACGATGATCAATAAGATCATGATCTGAAAGGACCATAGAAAATGTGGAGATTGAGAAGCTACTGTCAGTCTGCAATCCCTACCCCATTATTCCCAACCATCCCCACTCCCTCCCGATCACACCTCCTCTCCACTTCTTCCACAGAAGGCCGTTACGTGCAACCAAGAACCTTGCTGACACCTGTGATTGTCACGTGATCTGACAATGGCCATGAAAGGGGAGAGGAAATCGTGATCGACGTGACGGGGACAGCGCGCTTTGCGGGGTCACCGAATTGGGGTCTTTCTTCTTAACGACGATGAATAAAGAGGATAAAGATGTTATGTGGTGTTTTCATTTTGGTCTGAAGTGTGTGTGTGTGTGTGTGTGTGTGTGTGTGTGTGTGTGTGTGTGAGAGAGAGAGAGAGAGAGAGAGAGAGAGAGTGTGTGTGTGTGTGTGTGTGTGTGTGTGTGTGTGCGTGCGTGCGTGCGTGCGCGCGCGTGCATCCGTGTGTGAGTGCGGGCGTGCGGTCGTGCGTGCAAGCGTACGTGCGTGTGCACGTATGTACGTGTGTGCCTGCGTGGGGGTGAAATATAGTCATTCGTTCTTGTCTTTGTGTTGTATCTAGTAACGTATTACCAACGTCTAGACATAAATACTTTGCTCAAGTGCATGGGGTTTTCCTGTAATGTACCAGTCACAGGAATTTAGCATTCTGCCGGAACTGAATTAATAAAGCCAACATTAAATAAAAATGGGTATGATTGTCGACATGTCGTTTGGACTTGGCCGTCCTTTATACATCGGGAAGCACTGTGGGGGAATATTCAGGAATTATAACGAAAAAGTTAACAAAGGTTATAATAGGAAGATGTACAAAATAGTATATCATAACAGGTAGTATGTAAAAAAAAAAAAAAAAAGCTTATTTCAAAGTGAAAACTATATCGACATTCTTAGTGAAATATATGTCGTCAAACGTATTACATGTAGATATAGTCATCACAAACCCCATATTAAATTGGAAAGAAATTACTGTAGTGAAAGACACGAACGGGTATGTAAGCGCTGCCGTATGTTTGTTATTTCACCTTTTGATTGAATGTGGAAAATATCATATACTACACAAATAGTATCAATTACCTTCTTATTATTATTCCAAGAAGAGATCTGTTCATCGTTTCTCTAAATTATCGTCTTGTCGTGAGAATTACTCTTAAAAAGAGCAAACTTTCTACAAAAGAGATAAGACATACAAAACTGGAAAAAGCAAATAATGATAATTAAAAAAAAACATGAAGAACAGGGCGACGAAAAAATGGCAAAATACAACAGACCAAGACGCAAAGTGGCACAGGAAGAAGAAGAAGAAGAAGAAGAAGAAGAAGAAGAAGAAGATTTGGTAAGGTATCATCATGGCAGCACA
>CM065748.1:24316382-24321382 GCA_033310375.1 Conus canariensis | reverse complement strand
GGACAGAAAGGAAATGAATCATTTGTTTGTTGATGTCATTCTGCTCTGTAATTATATTGTTTCCTCGTATCCATCAAATTATAGACCGGTTTCTATATTTTATCAAATCCCATTGGAAAGCACATGGAACGATCTCTGTACTCTTATCTTGTTAAAAGCAGTGTACTCCGAGATCATCTGTCTGCTTGCATGGATATTAACATTCATCCTTTCACAGCTTATTGATAGTCTTCTATGCGCCATCAACGACATATATTCAGTTTTTTTCATAGACCTTGAAAAGGGCTTAAATAGAAAAAAAAAACAAAACCAAACGAATTGTAATAATGTAACAGTGTAAATTAATTTCAGAGAAAACAAAAATATACAGAACGTATCAGTCTCATGTCACATTTCTATGCTATAAGAAAAGTCAGTCAAGGTTAATAACATAACGTAAAAGATGTCTCTGCCCAACCTGGTTTTCCATAAGGATCTGTATCGTGGACTCTTTTCTTCCCTATAATTTCACCGTGGCTGACAGTCCTTGGTTAACTTTAAATGCGTATTGTTTAGAAAACACATTCTTTTCAACTAAAGGAATCCAGATGCATAAAATCATAAAAGCTTACATTTACTTAAACATGATTCACTATAAAAAAAAAGAGTAAAGAACAATATGTTTGATTAGTGTTATTGAATTACGTTCCGTGACTGCCGATGATTATAAACAGCACTGGCTACAACCTTTCTGCAACGGACTCTTCCTAACAAAGCAACATGACTGCATAATGCTAAAAATGGAGTCTGTAAAAAGAGTAGAATCATCCCTGAAAATTACATGCCATAAACAAAACAAATAACGATAAATCCCAGACCAAGAAATGATATCTGTATAAATGTACCGAACAAATATTTGTTACTACACTCCGAATAAATGGAGTATGAAAATAACAAGAGAGATGCAACGCATTTTGGCACCTCGAACTTCCATTAGCAAAATACAAATGGTCTCCTTGAAATCATGGAAAAGGCAACCTACGAACAAATCAGTAAAGAACAAAGAACAACATCCAACTTTGTAAAAAGAAAAAAAATCTTATAGATAACCTCAGGAGTTATTCCCACCAGTTTTGAAATAATGTTTTGCATTCGTGTGTAATGTCTGCATGTGTGTCTGTAGATCTATGTATACGATCATATGTGTAGACATACATACGTGTGTTCAAAGGGAAGTGAGAGAAGGGATGTGTATACCTCTGGGCAGTGAAGAAATCTATGTTACCTAACATTGTTCTGTTTTCAGATCTTTTTTTATTGGCAACTTTTCTTTTGTTTGTTTGTATTCTGCTGTTCTTTTCTTTTTCTTCTTCTCTTACCTTTTCTTCTTCTTCTTCTTCTTCTCTCTATCTGTCTCTCTGTCTCTTTCTCTCTTTCGTGCGTGCGTGCGTGCGTGCGTGCGTGCGTGCGTGTGTGTGTGTGTGTGTGTGTGTGTGTGTGTGTGTGTGTGTGTGTGTGTGTGTGTGTGTGTGTGTGTGTGGTGCGTGCGGCGTGCGTACGTGCGTGGGCGTCTCTGTGTATTTGTGGGGAGAGCGGGGGGGGGGGGGGGGGGGGGGGGGGCGCACGCCCGATATGAAATGTTAGAGTTAATTACAAAGCAAAAGTGTCGCATTTTTAACAGAGAGAGAAAGAGAGAAAGAGAGAGAGAGAGAGACAGGAGAGAGAGAGAGAGAGAGAGAGAGAGAGAGAGAGAGAGAGAGGAGAGAGAGAGAGAGAGAGAGAGAGAGAGAGAGAGAGAGAGAGTGAGAGAACAGAACAACAACAACAACAAGAACAAAAACTTTATTCTCTAGGCCACTAGCCCTTAGAAATAGGGTCAAAACATACAGAATGATATGAACGTGGAATAAAGCAATTGTTACAGTAAATAATAATATCTGAGAATTACAACCTAATGGACTGAAATCTTTCATCAATTTCTCCTTCAGTTGGTTACAATATTCCTTTGTCGGAGAGCATGAAAAATATACATGGCAAGTTTTCTTATCGTATCTAGTGACCCCTTGTGAAGTGTATCGGTGTACGGTTGTTTAATACCTTCCAGATATTTGTTTCTTATTTCATCATAACTAGGACAGTAATGTACAAAATGATTTTCATCTTCAATTACTGTACATGTTGAACAAGCAAAGTTTAGGTTTCCACTAAATATTCTACTAAATGAAGAACCATTTATTGGTAGTACCCCTAGTCTTAATTTCACAAGTCCGTCACGGAAGCATCTGATATCTAAAAACTGGAAATAAGGTTCACTTTCTAGGGTTGTTTTAAAAAGCCGATAATTTCTGTATATATCTTTATTCATAATAGATTCCTCCCATTCTTGTGAATAATTATTTTTCAGTCTTTGTTTGAATAAAGAGAGAAAAGCCTTTTCACATCCTACTCCTTGATTTATCCATGCATGCCCAAACCCCATTCTGAAATAATGTTTCTGATCTGACTTGCCCAACAAACTTTGCCCCTTTCATCTAATTTCCAAAGCATTGCATATGCAATCCTTGGGATTCTAGTCGTGTCCATCTTTAGAATTCTAAGCCAATATTTAATACATCTGAAATAACTATTCACATATAATGGGTACCTTCCTGTTTCCCCAAGAACAAACTTATTTGGTACTTTTAATGGGACTCGTAAAAATCGTTTACATGCATAACTGTGAACCTTTTCAATGTTGTCTCATCTATTCATGCCCCACATTTCAGCTGCATACAGTAATATAGGTTGTACTTGAGTGTCAAATATTTTGAAAAAACAAGATTTTGAAATATCATGCAATCTGCCAATATGTTTCACACATTCAATGCAAGCTCTTCTGCCCTTCACCGCCAGAGCATCAACACACTTCGGTATGCTCATTTTAGTTGTAAACACAAAACCAAGATAGTTATATTCATTTACTACTTCTAAAGAATCTCCATTTATATTCCATTTGTCGTTTTTGCCTAGACACCCTCCTTTTCGAAATACCATAACCTTCGTTTTGTTTATATTCAGAAATAACTTTTTGCAAGATTCGTTCAGTACATCATTTGATTCTGTAGACCTCTAGCGGTGTCGGACAGCAGAACTATATCATCAGCAAACAAAAGTATACATAGCTCAACATAACCTGGTAACAATTGGATACCATGTATTCCATTTTCTTCCACTGCCATGGCAATTTCATTTATAAAAATCGAAAAAAGTTCTGGGCTCAGGATGCAGCCTTGTCTCACCCCAACAGGACAATCAAAAAAATCAATTACACGATCCTCTATTCTGACGCATGAAAGAGCTGATTTATATATAGCCCTTATTGCCTTAATAAATTTACCATGAATTCCTGTTTTTATCAGAATCTCAAATAATGATCTATGCTGAACTGAATCAAACGCTTTTCTCAGGTCCACAAAACATGCAAAAACCTTTCCTCCTTTCTTTGAAAAACATTTCTGAATGATTACATTCAAGGTAAAAATGTGGTCAAATGTAGAATACCCCTTTCTGAAACCTGCTTGGGACTCTGTTAGCTTCTTATTTGTTTCAATAAAGTTCACTAATCTCTTGTTGAGAATGTTAGTATAGCATTTACTCATTAAACTCAATAATGATACACCTCTGTAATTATCTGTTACTGTTTTATCACCTTTCTTATAAATTGGTACTATAATGGATTTTGTCCATTCCTCAGGATATTGACCTTTCTCGAAAAGATTATTAAATAATTTTGTCATGAATTTGACTGATTGCTCACTACATAGTTTAAGCATTTCTGGAGTAATTCCATCAGTACCGCATGCTTTTCCATTTTTCAGTTTATGAACTGCCTCATAAACTTCTCTTTCATAAATACGTGAGTTTAAATCACTGCATTCTGATTCATAGTTTTCAAAGCTAAAATCAAATGTTTTTATTTCTGGAACATTGAATAGGCTTTTAAAGTGGTGAAGCCATTGTTGGTCAGAAATTTCAGGACAAATGCAAGCCCTTTTCTTACCAGACATGAATTTAACTTCTTCCCAAAATGATTTACTGTCTTTACCAAAACTTGCAAGTTTTCTTGCTTTTTCACGTTTAAAGCTGCTCTTTTTTCTTTTTATAGTGTTTTGTACTCCTTCCTATCCTGAACAAATTGCCTCCTTTCCTCTGATTGTTGTGTATTAGACACAATATATGTTTCTTGCCTTGCTTTGTTTGATTCCCTCAGTATCATCAACGAATTCCTTGTTTTTATCTTAAACTGTCTACATTCAGCATCAAACCACTGTGGAGGTTTGATCTCTTTATCAATACGGACACATTTTTTCATGCAGTTACTACTTAGCACCAAAGTTCTAGAAAACAAGGTTACAGCTTGATTTACATCATTATCAATATGTGCTAGAGCTTGTAAGTACATATCTTGCATTTCCTTTGTATTGACATTTTCAATGAACTGTTGCTCTAATGGTTATCCCAACATTGCTTTTCCATCCACTTTTTTGCTTTCTTACCTTGGTTGTCCACGTTTGCCTGAGAACTCAGGGTGGTTAACAGTTTGATACAAACAGGTAAATGTGATGAATCAATAGAGGACAGAATATTTAAAGAACTAATATAATTCTGAAAACATAAACCACTAGAAGTTATAAAGTAATCAATTGTGCTCCCCCATTGCTCGATACAAAAGTGAGTGATTCATCAAAATCATAATTACTTAGACCATTGAGAATGATACATTCAAACGTTGTGCATAAATTCAATAAATCTCGCCCAAAACCTGTTATTTCTTTATCCTCAGAATGCCGAGTAAGCATCTGATCTGTATCTTCTTTATCCGTTTTCCACACATTGTCCGTAAACAGTTCATTCTGCAGTGATGCATTCGTACATCCTGTCCTTGCATTCAGGTCACCACATATGATAATGTACAAATCCTCGTAACGTTCATACAAGTTCATCAAACATTGTACAATGATTTCAATCTCATACCCACGCTC
>CM065748.1:24293882-24311382 GCA_033310375.1 Conus canariensis | reverse complement strand
AAGGGAAAAGAAACTGGGTTTCTAACGTGAGGACTAAATTATATAAACTTGGATTTGGCTATGTTTGGCTACAACAGAACGTTGGGGACATAAATGGATTTCTTCGTGCATTTCGGAATAGATTGATAGATTGCAGATGGCAAGAATGGTCATGTCACGTTCATGAAAGTGACCGATTTGCTTTTTATAGACAGTTCAGATCTATACATTGTGTGCCAGTATATTTATCTATTGAAATGGATGATCATTTAAAATATATCATGACAAAGTTCAGATTAGGTATTTCTGATCTTTCTGTCCATCATTATCGTTATAAGAAGCATAATTATCTTGAACTGATATGTCCGCTTTGTAAATGTGCCGAGGAAAATGAAGTTCATTTTGTGTTGTGCTGCCCCGCTCTAAGTGACCTGAGGAATCAGTTCATTCATCAAAAATATTGTAGACATCCTTCTTCATTTCGACTTTCATTACTAATGGCATCTACAAATGAAACTACTGTAAAACGTTTTGCTATTTTCTTGTACAAGGCATTTAAAATTCGAAGTATAGCATGTAGTTAGGCATTGATCGTTGTATGTTGTTTAATATCGAGTATGCTTTTACTTGTGCATGCCTAGATGTTTGATGATTTGCATATTTCTGTTTGAAACGATTTGATCTCAACACCCCCTTCATTAGGGGCCATGGCCTGTATGAATAAAACATCCGTATCCGTATCCGTATCCGTATCTCTCTCTCTCTCTCTCTCTTTTTCAAAGTACGTGTCTATATTATGTTTGTGTACCGGTCCGTCTGTCTGGTCTGCTTGTCTTTTTTTCTGTCTACCTGCCTGCCTGCCTGTATGTGTGTCTGTCTGTGTGTCTGTGTGTCTGTGTGTGTCTGTCTCTATCTCTCTGTCTGTCTGTCTCTGTCTATCTGTCTGTCTGTCTGTCTGTCTCTCTCTCTCTGTCCCTCTCTCCCTCCCTCCCTCTCTCTCTCTCTCTCTCTCTCTCTCTCTCTCTTACATTGTTCCTTTCGTTCGCTTAAACACATAAATGATTCTACTGTCGAGCTCTAACACAACATCACATTACATAACACCATGTAAACATGTCTGGTCGCACTGCATTACACAGATCAAAACAGATCGCAACACACTGCAGTAGACTACATCACAACACACCTCTTCACACTACATTAGACCTCATCACAACACACCTCATCACACTACATCAGACCTCATTATAACACACCTCATCACACTACATTAGACCTCATCACAACACACCTCATCACTACATCAGACCACATTATAACACACCTCATCACACTAAATTAGACCTCATCACAACACACCTCATCACACTACATTAGACCTCATCACAACACACCGCATCACACTACATTGGAACTCATCACAACACACCTCATCACACTACACTACACCTCATCACAACACACCTCACACTACATTATACCTCATCACAACACACATCATAACACTACATTAGACCTCATCACAACACACCGCATCACACTACATCACACGACATTAACATATACCACACTGCACTACATTACGTTACATCAAAACACTGCTTGTGCATCACTCGTCATGTGATGACCACGTGAACCAGCTCCCGTGGTAACAGTAAGTAGCGTTGCGAACAAAGGGACCTGGGTAGTTGTGGGGATCAATTCACACCACACGCACATGTTTGTGGGTTATTATAGGTACCAGGCGGCTCTTACCCACAGCTGAGTGCTGCGGCTCAAATAGGAAGTCTGGAACCATAGAACAGAGCTTCATCTAGTGCATGGATGTATTGCGGTTGGTGTTGCTAAAATTTCCCGTCCAATCTGCAAGAGTCTGTATTTACCGGGC
Organism: Conus canariensis; assembly: GCA_033310375.1. Taxonomy (NCBI): domain Eukaryota; kingdom Metazoa; phylum Mollusca; class Gastropoda; order Neogastropoda; family Conidae; genus Conus; species Conus canariensis. The sequence goes on along the minus strand of CM065748.1, from coordinate 24,309,515 downwards.
CTGGTTGTCTCCAGGGTATATTGTGAAATGAATCGTAGAGGCAGCCCTGCCATGTAGTTTCACACTGGAATGAAACTACATTGCATCAACTTCATCATCCTCTTCCTTATCAATCGTCGTGATAAAAGGTTTTAAAAGTGTGGCCCTTCAGGCCCGCTTTCCTGCTCACTATTGGTCAGGTTCTCGTCGGAGGAAAGTTGTGAAGCCTTGAGGAGGGGTACACGTACTATACTTCATCTGACATGGTCACTATTGGTCGGGTTCTCGTTGGAGGAACGTTGTGAAGCCTTGAGGAGGGGTACACGTACTATACTTCATCTGACATGGTCACTATCAGTCAGGTTCTCGTTGGACGAACGTTGTGAAGCCTTGAGGAGGGTGCACTTACTATACTTCATGTGGCATGGTCACTATTGGTCGGGTTCTCATTGGAGGAACGTTGTGAAGCCTTGAGGAGGGCCCACTTACTATACTTCATGTGACATGGTCACTATTGGTCAGGTTCTCGTTGGAGGAACGTTGTGAAGCCTTGAGGAGGGGTTCCCTTTCCATGCGACATGTTCACTATCAGGTTCTTGGAACGTTGGAAGCTTCAGGAGGGGCACGTCTATATTCATGTGCAAGTCACTGTTGCAGGTTTCGTTGGAGGAAGTGTAAGCCTGAAGGGTACTTACTTGCGCTGGCTCACCAACAAAGACCTTGTCATCAACAGATGGGCTCAGAGGCTGGTCTCTTGCCATGTTGGATCAGTACAGGCACCAACGAACATCACCGAAACGGCTCGGCAGCAGAGCAGTGTCTTCTAAGGTGGGTTGTCTTGTCACGACCTGATACTGATTGCTCCTTGTGGAGTGCAATGCTGGGAATGCGACGGGACAAGTCTGGTTGTTATGGGGAATCCGGAATAAACGGCTTGGGGTTAATGCCAGACAACTTTAAAACAAATGACACCATTTTACTCACCGCATGAGTGGAAATCGCACCATGTCACATCATGGTATAAAACATTACAGTTTATCACAAAATACGGCTTTACGTGTCATCATACGACAGCACATTAAATCGCCATACACATCATGCTACAACACACCACGCTACACCACTCCATATGATACGAAGACACCACACCACATCACAAAGATATCACATCGCAGAGTAGCACATGGCACCATGCTGCACAGCATCACATGACGCCCCTATTCTACATCAAAGCAGAGTATGTGGTCATATCATAGCAAACCCCGCGTCATATCACATAGTGATATCCACTCCTCATTACACAATACCACCCTACACCATAACGCATCTCTCCACACCATCGATGTAACGCTTTTAATATCCTGCATTGTGGTCATTACAACAGAAAACAGCATAAAGCAATGCAATATAATGCAACACAATACGACACAATAACATACAAAACACAAGCATACTTTACAACACAATGAACGAAATGAATCCAACAAAACGCAATCCGATGCAGTGAGTGTGATGCAATGCAATGCAGTACAATACAATACACAATACAACACGATGCAATACAACACCGGCCGATACAATACAACACAATAGACCACAGTACAATACAATACACAATACAACACCGGCCAATACAATACAATAGACCACAGAACAATACAATACAAATCCAACACCAGCCAATAGAATACAATAGACCACAGAACAATACAATACACAATACAACACCATGCCATACAACACCGGCCAATACAATAGACCACAGTACAATATACTACAATACAACAAATACAATATAACAATATAATACCATGCAATACAATATTTTACAGGACCATACCATACCCTACCATACTAAACCACACCGTACCATACCATACCATATCATACCATACCATACCATACCATACCATATCAAACCATGCCATACCATACCATACTATACCATACCATACCATACCATATCAAACCATGCCATACCATAACATACCATACCATACCATACTAAACCATACCATACCATACCATACCAACCGTACCATACCATACCACACCGTACCATACCATACCATACCATACCATACCATACCATACCATACCAACCACACCACACCATACCATACCATACCGTACCGTACCATACCATACCATACCGTACCATACCATACCATACCATACCATACCATACCATACCATACCATACCATACAACATCCATACCATACCATACCATACCATACCATACCATACCATACCATACTATACCATACCGTACAATCCAACACAATACAATACAATGTATAACAATACATACACACGTCAGAGTGGCTGGTTTCCTCCTAGACCTTGAGTGGCATCGTTTCACAGTCGTAAGATCTGAACTATACTTCCAGTTCCTGACGCCTACACACTTCTGGCACCGAAAGGTAGAACCATAAGGTCAAGACCAGCCACGCCCAGCCTTTCTGGTTACCCCATCATTCCAGTCCTATCGCTCACCACCCCCACCCCCCCGACCCCACCGCCTCCCCCCATCCCCCCTCCCTTCCTTCCGTCGTCTACGTGTCCTTCGATCACCGTCACGAATCCGCGCACGCTGTGCAAGGAGGGAGCGCCAGGTGCGTTCAGTCACAAGTCTATTGCCCTGCGGTTTGCTCCGCTCTCCTTCACATATCCATCAGTTAGTAGTCTTCATTTGTCGTTCAGTTACTGGGATATTTTCTTTGTTATCACTACCGTCGGTTAGACGTTTCTACCGTCTCCCGCTGTAGTTTTATGTTGTATTTCCTGTATCGTTCAGACAATGCTTTCTTTTCCTATTGTTCACGACATCAGACATGGATACCATCTCGTACTATTCACTGCACTGTATTTATGTGTCGTTCAGTTTCAGCTGGTTTTTTTTTCTACAGTTCACTACGTTGTAGTTCAAGTGACGTTCAGAATACTACATTTCCTTTGTGGTTGTGACGTTGTACTTCTGAATTTTTTCCTACCTTTCACAATGTTGCAATTTAAGTGTCATTCAAACTCTCCTACCTTTTCCTACTGTTCACCTGGATCTGGATCTGGATCTGGATTAATACGTCGCTAAAACATCCATTTACTAGCATAGGCGCGACGGTGGGGGTGCGCAGCGCGATGATATTATCGGCTTCTGGCTTTTGCCAGAGCCGACTTGAAACTGTCGACTGACTTTTGGTGGACGATGTTATCGTCGATATCACCATGTTGTAATTCATGTGTCACTCAGGTAGTGCCAGCTCTTTTTTAATTATTAAAGCAAGACATCAGGAAATCGAAGAATGTTTACCAACATGTCAGGCACGGAAGGAATCTAAATGACGTGTGTGTTTGGAACATGTGTGCATTAACATTTACTGACACAGCGTCCACTGATCGCTAAGAAATCCTTTGTAAGCGTGGTGTTTTCGACAAAGCAACGTTTGTTTGTCAGTAAGGGGCTTAAGAGATGGTGTTTTCGACAAAACAACCTTTGCTTGTCGGTAAGGGGCTGAGTAAATGGTGCTTACTACAAAGCAATTTTTGTCGTCAGTAAGGGGCTTAAGAGATGGTGTTTTCGATAAAGCAACATTTGTTTGTCGGTAAGGGGCTTAGTAAATGGTGCTTACAACAAAGCAACATTGTTTGTCAGTAGGGGCTTAGTAAATGGTGCTTACAACAAAGCAACATTGTTTGTCAGTAGGGGCTTAGTAAATGGTGCTTACAACAAAGCAACATTGTTTGTCAGTAGGGGCTTAGTAAATGGTGCTTACAACAAAGCAACATTGTTTGTCAGTAGGGGCTTAGTAAATGGTGCTTACAACAAAGCAACATTGTTTGTCAGTAGGGGCTTAGTAAATGGTGCTTACGACAAAGCAACATTTGTTTGTCGGCAGGGGGCTTAATAGATGGTGCGTACGACAAAGCACTGTTTGTCGTCAATGAGGAGTACAGTGAATGATGTTTACGACAAATCAATAGTCGTTTGTCAGCAAGGGGCTCAGTAGATGTTGTTCACGACTCAAACAACTTTTGTGCGTCAATCACGGGCTTAGCAGATGGTGTTTACGACAAGGCAACTTCTGTTATGTTTTACAGATCTTAGCAGATGATGCTTACGACAAGGCAACGTTTGTTTGTTAGTAAGGAGCTTAGCAAATAGTCCTTAAGACAAAGCATCTTTTTGTAGTCAGTAAGGGGCCTAGTAGATAGTGTTTATGACAAATCAACCTTTGTTGTTAATAAGAGGCCAGGTAAATGCAACTTTTGCTTCTCAGTAAGGGGCGTAGTTGATGGTGCTTATCAAAAAAGCCTGGTTTGTTAGTAAAGGGCTTAGTAGGTGGTATTTACGACACAGAAACTGTTGAACTGCCGTTGTCAGCGAGGATTTTTCGTAGATGGGGCCCTGATCACGTGGAACACATTAGAGATAACACCGATCACCATCCCAGCCACAGGGTAGCAGTGCAGCCCCTTTTCTTGTTTGGTACCACAAAACACCTTATACGGGTTTCTTCTTGGCACACTGCTGGCACTGAGGGCGCTGCAGGACGACTCTGAGTGTGACTGTGTAAGGTTACACGACGGTGCCCTTGCACCGCCCACGAGTCCTCGCGGGGGATCATACTGCGGGCATCTTTCCACACGGACGTCAAGTGTCGGTGACTAATTTCCCGCTAGGGACATTCAGCGGGAGAAAGGGGTTAAACGATACGACAGTAGATCGCCATTAGTGGCCTCTCTACTACATTGCACAGGGAGACGGTAGGAACTTACACACACAGGTCTACAACACACACACACACACACACACACACACACACACACACACACACACACACACACACATGAATGCGCCCTCTCCTTGCCACTCATCTCCCACTCTCTTGCATACACACATACACACACCACGCGCGCGCACGCGCTAACGCACGGACGCACGCACGCACGCACCGACTCCCAAATACACGCTTACACACTTACATATACGTATATTGCTAGCTAGCTAGTTAACCTAGGTTGATAGCTAGGAAGCTAGCTAGCTAGCTAGCTTTGATAGCTAGGAAGCTAGCTAGGTAGCTAGGTAGCTAGATAGATAAAGGTATACGTAGGTAGGTGAATAGATAGATAAATAGATGGAACGATAGTTAGATCAATAGAGAGACAGATAGGCGGGACAGACCACCAGAGAGAGAGAGAGAGAGAGAGAGAGAGAGAGAGAGAGAGAGAGAGAGAGAGAGAGAGAGAGAGAGAGAGAGAGACAAATACGACTACAATCCTTTGTACATGTGTGTGTGCGTGTGTGTGTGTGTGTGTGTGTGTGTGTGTGTGTGTGTGTGTGTGTGTGTGTGTGTGGTGTGTGTGTGTGTGTGTGTGCGTGCGTGCGTGCGCGCGTGTGTGTAAGTTTGTGTGTGTGTGTGTGCGTCCGCGCGCGCGGGGCCCAGCTGGATATGAAGATGTCAACATTGAAGTTTGTAGGTGGACACTCTAGCGGAAACAATGTGAATATCATTCATGATGCGTGTTAAGATGTGGATGTGCACCTCCACTGCGGACGATCTTCTGCTGTCGACAAGTTCCCGCTCCCAGCGGACGAAGGTCCCAGGATATGTGCGGCAGTGGGGAGTTGTCTTGTTGGGAATTACACACCGGGAATAGTGCGCGGGGGTTTGGGGTAATGTGGGGTAATGCCTTTGAGGAGAGAGAGGGTGAAAGAAGGAAGGATAGCACGACCAGAGAGAGAGAGAGAGAGAGAGAGAGAGAGAGAGAGAGAGAGAGAGAGAGAGAGAGAGAGAGAGATGGACATACTAAGCTATATAGTCCTTTTTCTTGTCTGCAAAAGCTTATTCTCGATGACTTAATATTCTGATTTTTTTTTTTCAAACCAACAAATGATGATAGTGTGACCAATGAGAGAGAGAGAGAGAGAGAGAGAGGAGAGAGAGAGAGAGAGAGAGAGAGAGAGAGAGAGAGAGAGAGAGATGAACATACTAAGCTATATCGGCCTTTTTCTTGTATGTAAAAGCTTATTATCGATGATTTGATATTCTGATTTTTTTTCAAACCAACAAATGATGATAGTGCGACCAATGAGAGAGAGAGAGAAGAGAGAGAGAGAGAGAGAGGAGAGAGAGAGAGAGAGAGAGAGAGAAGAGAGAGAGAGAGAATATATTAAGCTGTATAGGCCTTGTTCTCGGCTGTAAAAGCTTACTCTCGATGATTTGATATTCTGAGTATTTTTTTTTCAAACCAACAAATGATAATAATACGACCAATGAGAGAGAGAGAGAGAGAGAGAGAGAGAGAGAGAGAGAGAGAGAGAGAGAGAGAGAGAGAGAGAGAGATGAACATGCAAAGCTGTATCGACCTTTTTCTTGTCTGTGAAAGCTTATTCTCGATGATTTGATCATCTGAGTTTTTTTTTTCAAACCAACAAATGATAATAATTCATAATGCTGCTAAAGAAATGTATGTCACCGCCCCCCCCCCCCCCCCCCAAAAAAAAAAAAAAAAAAAAAAGAGAGAGAGAGAGAGAGAGAGAGAGAGGAGAGAGAGAGAGAGAGAGAGAGAGAGAGAGAGAGGCTCAAATGATGACACTGGGGCCCCAAAATAAACACAGCTAGAAATGCAAAAACCTTTGCCTCAAAATTACCCGGACATACGTCACTGAGCTTGTGATTGAAGCATCTAAGTCCAGCGCAAGAGTTTAAAAGAATTATTGTCATTTACATGTAAATGAGGTAACTTTAAAATCAACAACAACAACAACACAAACAAATAGAATAAGTGTTGACACACATTTTCAGCTCCCTTGAGAGTGCAGCCTTGAGGGAAAATTGTAAAAGAAGAACGTATGAAAAGAAAAAAAAATAGAAAAAGAAAAAGAAAGGAAAAAAGAAAGAATGAATGAAAGAGAAAAAGAAAGAAAGAAAAGAAAGAAAAAGAAATGAAGAAAAGAAGAAGAAGAAGAAGAAGAAGAAGAAGAAGAAGAAGAAGAAGAAGTAGAAACAAATAACAACAACAACAACAACAACAAAAATTACAAGAAGAAGAAGAACGTGGAGGAGGAGGAGGAGGAGGAGGAGGAGGAGGAGGAGGAGGAGGAGGAGGAGAAGAAGAAGAAGAAGAAGAAGAAGAAGAAGAAGAAGAAGAAGAAATAGTGTGGTGCGTAGACGGCATTACACACCCAACACCTATCGCCATTCTATAATACTTGTTTGCCAGTGTTTTGAATTCAGTTAACAGGTCGAACACCACTTCTTTCCATTCCCATCTATGGTTCTTGATAGAAATGTGTGTGTGTGTGGGGAGGGGGGGGAGGTGGGGGGCGCGCGAGCTTACCTAGGTATGACTACGGTAAACCTTAGCCTTGACATTCCCTCAACAATTACGAGTCCAAACATTACAAACCTTGGCAGAGAGATAAAGTACTGTGATGAACTTTGCAGCCATCACCAGCATAAAGATGTCACCAAATGGTATGGCCGTAAATCGATGATGAACATTTTCATCTTTATTTACACAACTGACTTGAAAAGAAAAACTAAAACAGAAACTTGGTTTCAATTGCTGCTTTATACGGCTATCAATATTTACAACGTGACAAAGCTGACTTAATAAAATTAAAAAGAAACTTGAAAACAATCGTTGCTTAATACACTAATAAATGGCATCATAGATGATAATCATACGCAACTATTGTACAAAAAACAAACAAATAAACAAAACAAGGAACAGTAAACAAGCTGGGTATCCTCTGCTCCCACAAGAAAACCCAACACAGAGTAACCCCCATTCAAGACTGGCACAGCCTTTTAAACTTGAATAAAGTCAGACAAATACATAGACGAGCAATCTAATAGTGGGGGAAAAAACAAGCGCAGGCCAACAACTGAGCTATCTTCATAGTAATGACTTGGCAAAGATTTGGACTTAAGGAGGGGGGGGGGGGGGGGGGGGGGGGGGAAGGAGGGGGGATTTGAAGATGGAGAAACTGGGAACATGAAATTATGAAAATATGTTACAGATATGAAAACTCTTGACTAGCTGCATAAGGGAACCATCGCAATCCCTTTTGAAGACAGATATATTTGTATTGCCTGCTCCGAGTGCAATACAAATATATCTGCCTTCAAAAGGGATTGCGATGGTTCCCTTATGCAGCTAGTCAAGAGTTTTCATATCTGTAACATATTTTCATAATTTCATGTTCCCAGTTTCTCCATCTTCAAATCCCCCCTCCCTCCCCCCCCCCCCCCCCCCCCCCCCCCCCCCCCCCCCCCCCCCCCCCCCCCCCCCCCCCTAAGTCCAAATCTTTGCCAAGTCATTACTATGAAGACAGCTCAGTTGTTGGCCTGCGCTTGTTTTTTCCCCCACTATTAGATTGCTCGTCTATGTATTTGTCTGACTTTATTCAAGTTTAAAAGGCTGCGCCAGTCTTGAATGGGGGTTACTCTGTGTTGGGTTTTCTTGTGGGAGCAGAGGATACCCAGCTTGTTTACTGTTTATCGTTTGCTGTTCCCTGCCTCATTTCATTTCCGAAACAAAACAAGGGTTAAGGTCAGGATCTGACAATGTAATGTAGGTTCTACCAAGCATATTAAGATGTAGATAAATGCTTTACTAAAATACACAACTAAGTTTGCCACCCCCATGATGACCAGCCGGAGCGTGGCTTCTTCAAGCCCATCCCACTGAACGGGTGGTGGGAAAGGAGGGGCAGTTCTGAACACGCCCGAGGAGGAGATCCCCCGAGTTATTCCTTCTTCGTGAACGACTGTTAGTGACCTTTCCTCCCCAGGAGAATCGAATGCAGGTTTCCCGGAGATAGCTTGGGCAGAAAATCGAAAGCCCTCTGTGGGTACGCAGCGGCCGGAGAGATGGTACCGCACTGGCCGTTATCTTGATGGGCACACAGCACGCGATGCTTGCTGTAAAGGTGGTACACCGAGTGCTGGTGCCACTGGGTGTGGTGGGGATTGAGGGGAAATAAGGCGAGGAGGGGGAGGGGATATCTCTCTCTCTCTCTCTCTCTCTCTCTCTCTCTCTCTCTGGGGGGATCGACTTCCGCTTGCGAAGCGAAGACGGCGTCTGTCAGTCGCTCTGACATCAAAGCGTGGTTTCTGAAGATTAAGGCCTGTAGTGGTGTTTCCTGTATTGCAGTCATCGAGATGCCAGCGGTACCTTTATCTTTTCGTTCGGTTTGTGGTGTTTTTCTGTTTACTTTTGTTGCTTTTATGAATCGTCGGTCGGCAAAGAAAGTCTCCTTGTTTTGTCGGACATTGAAGCTCCGAAGATGGCAAGACGGTGTCGCAGTAGGTTTGATCCTGTCGTTTTTGTTCCACGGACTTTTACTCCAGCGCTGTGGGGACATTGAACTTAACCCAGGACCCAGAACAGGCAGTAAGGAGGAGAGTCTCAAGCAGACACGACTGAAGAGTGCCAGAGGATCCTCGCCTGCAGCCAGTGCCTCGCCGTCCCGTCCGCCTGTGGAACCTTCTATCGCAGATGTCATGTCGAGTCTTCAGATGTTGAACTGTAAGTTTGATGGAATGAAGGCCGACATGAGAGAGATGAAAGAGACGCTAAGTGATTTACGTGAGGATGTTTCTCTGTTAAAGCAGGAGATTACAGATCTCAAGTGTGATAATGAAAGGCTCAGAGAACAAAACGAAAGACTGACTGAAAGTGTGATGAAATTAGAGCAAAAGGCAGATGATCTCGAATGTCGTTCAAAAAGGAACAATGTCATTTTCCACGGTGTTCATCGAAGAGAGAATGAAACTCGACAAGAGTGTGAGGCTTTAATTCAGGACTTAATGACAGACAAACTGGATCTGACCGAAGACATACCATTTGACAGACTACACAGACTGAACAGAAAGGCAGACTCTCCGATTATCGGTTGTTGCACCTTCTATAAACATAAAGAAAAACTGTTAAACGCCAGAAGTAAATTACAAGGAACCAAAATATTCATAAGCGAGGACTTTTCTCAGCGGGTTAGGGAAATTCGAAAAAAGTTGGTGCCTCATCTAAAAGAAGCCAAAAAGAAAAACAAAAGAGTGTCCATGGTCTACGATCATTTGATCATTGACGGACAAAAATTCTCAGTCGATCAGGATGGTAATCTCAAAAAGATGACCTAGGAAAATGGCCGGCCTGGTAAGGTAAGATATACGGGTGTAAATGAAAGTAATAAAAATATCCTTCACACTGACGATAGCGCAGTGGGAACAAGTAAAAGTCGGACACCGCCTACTCCTGAACACGAGATTGAAATACCACGTGCAGTTCGGGATGAGGTGGTCGACACATCCGTGCCCGCGCTACACACTGACAACAAAATTCAAAGCGTGTGTTTCTCTGATTCTCATGTGTCCCCGAATAAAGTACGAGATGATATTGAGGATGTCAGTGATGTTATTGGTCATGATTTTTGGGATATCAGTGATATCATTGGTCATGAGGGTGGGGATGTTGGTGACGTCATTAGTCATGATGAGGGGGATGCCAGTGTTGTTGTTAGTCATGGTATGTGTGATGTCAGTCATGTTGTTGGTCATGATGGTGTTGATGTCAGTGATGTAATTAGTCATGATAGTTGTGATTTCAGTCATGTTGTTAGTTATGATGGTGGTAGCGTCATTAGTCATGATTGTGGTGATGTTATTGTTGAAAGCAATGTAATCAATCATGTCAGTCATGTTATTGGTGACGACAGCAATAGGAATCATAATAGTGATTTTTCTTCTGATGTTAGTGACATTATTGATTATGACCATGATAATGCAAATGATGTAGATGATGACGTTTTCGACCACAAGCAAGGAAGTTTTCAAAATGAACGGTTAACTTTTTTGACTTATAACATTGAGGGACTGGCTCGTATTTATGAACCTGATATGCGATCTTTTATTGGAAATTTTGACTTTGCTTTGCTGGTGGAACTTTTTCTCAGACGTTTTCTTCACAGTGTTTTCCCCCAGCATAAAGCCTATGTTACACCGGCTGTCAGACTGACTGACTCTGTCACTGCCCGCCTCTCGGGCGGTGTTGTGCTATTAGTCAGAAAGGAACTAACTGCTTATATTGAATGTATAGAAATGGAATATGATAATGTAGTTATTTTGAAGTTATCTAAACGTTTATTTAATTCACACTCTGACATTGTTTTATTGGGTGCATATCTCCCTCCGACTGACTCGGCATACTACAAAGATACGGAGATAACTAATGGTGTTGCACTAATTGAACAGTGTATTTTGGATGTTCTTGAACTGCTTGGCGATGTTCAATTTATTTTGTTTGGTGATTTTAATGCTAGGACTGGTACCGAATACCCTCATGATGACATTATCCCTGATGACTTTTTTGATAACTCTTCTGTGACCCATGTTAATTCAAGCTATCCTAGTCGACATTCTATGGATCATGTCGTGAACAGTTTTGGAAGGTATCTCATTAATGTCTGTGAACAGTTTAGTTTTTCAATACTAAATGGAACTGTAGTGGGTGATGCACATGGGAATTTTACATATGTGGCTTCATCTGGTTGTAGTGTTATTGATTATTTCTTGATGTCGAGCAGCCTTTTGTCCTTGTGTTCGTCGCTGAAAGTTCAGAGCAGAATTGAGTCTAAACATATGCCAGTAGTTTTGGAGTTGTTGACTACCGCTATTGCTGAGATTCCAGAAAGAGTTCAGCCTAAAGGTAAATCTTATTCTAAGTATGTTTGGAATGAAGATTTTAGTCAAGACTTTTATTTGTGTTTAGATTCTGATGAGGTTAAAAACCACATCAATGAAGCAATTGAACTCGTTGATTATGATATTAACGCCGCTTTGACAAAGTTTAATGAGGGTTTATATATAGCTGGACGGTGTATGAAGAAGACTGTAACAACAGGTAGGGACAAAAAGCAGGTTTGGTACGATCTGGAATGTAGACAAAGTAGATTATTTCTAAGGAGAAAGTTGAGAGTTTTTAATAGGACACACGATGACACGGATAGACTGGCATATTGTGAGAAAAGAAAACAATATAAATACTTGTTAAGAGATAAAGCAGCTGGACACAGGGAGAGGGTGCTGTTGACGCTACAAGAAAAAATGAATGATCCGAAAGTTTTCTGGGCTACTGTGAAGTCTTATGTTTCAAAATCTTCCGCTTCAAATGAAATTACTAAAGAGGAGTGGTATAATCATTTCAACAATGTATTCAATTCACTGCCTGTTGATGGTAACGATATTGATTCCTTTGACATTGATGGCTATGGTAGTAATGATCATGTTGGTTTCCATGGTGGGGAACAGGTTGATGATGATATTATTGAAGCTTTAGAAGATGATAATATAGATATTCTTGAGCGAGACATAAATAATGATGAAGTTTTGGAAGCTATAACAGCACTAAAAACGGGTAAGGCTTCGGGACCAGATGGTATAATTGGTGAATTTTTCAAAAACCCGTCAACACAAATAATACAATTTCTTGTTAAATACTTCAATTTTCTTTTCACGTCTGGTTCATACCCTGATGTATGGATGGAGTCTTTAATCCAACCATTACATAAAAAGGTGATACTGCTGTCCCAGATAATTATAGAGGTATATCCTTGCTGAATATAAGTAGTAAAATTTATAGTTTTATTTTAAATAAAAGACTCTCAAATTGGATAGAACAAAAAGAATTAATTCATGAAACCCAAGCCGGCTTTCGAAAACATTACAGTACTATTGATCAGATCTTTACTTTAACAGCGTTAGTTCAAAAGCAGTTAGTTAAACGCAAGAAATTGTATGTTGCTTTCATAGATTTTAAGAAGGCGTTCGATTCGGTGATAAGGGAAAGGCTTTGGATTGTTTTGAAGAAAAATAAGATAAGGGGTAAAATGTTCAATGCAATAAAGAGCATGTATAATGTTGTAAAAGCTAGGGTTAGAGTAGGAGGAGATGTTTCAGAAACATTTATGTGCCCTCTTGGCCTTAAACAAGGAGAAATATGTAGTCCTGTTTTATTTTCTCTTTTTATTAATCATTTAGCTGAAGAAATTACACGAACAGGAAAGCATGGTGTTCAACTTAATCCCGATTTCACAGAAATTTTAATCCTTCTCTTTGCAGACGACGTTGTGCTAGTTTCAGATACTATAAATGGATTACAAACTCAACTAAATATCTTGTGGAATGTGTCCAAGCGATTAGGACTAATTGTGAACCTTGAGAAATCTAATATCGTTATATTTAGAAATGGTGGTTATGTTTCTATTCGTGAAAGGTGGAAATATGGAAATGAAACACTTTCGATAGTAAATATGTATAAATATTTAGGTATATTCCTTTCTACCCGTCTGTCATATACACATTCTCTTTTGGATTTGTCCAGTCGTGCAAAAAAAGGGGTAATTGCAATATTTCGTATTTTATGGTCAATTGGTAATTCGTCTCCTGCAGTATTTTTCAAACTGTTTGATGGCCAAATACAGCCCATGCTGACGTATGGGGCTGAGATATGGGGTATAAGAACAAATCTTCAGCCAATTGAATCTGTTCATCTTTTTTCTTTAAAAAGGTTTCTCAATATAAAAATACATTCTTCAAATATACTAGCTTATGGTGAGACTGGACGATATCCACTTTTTGTAAATGTTTATGTTAAATGCCTGAAATATTGGTTACGCATTCTGAGAATGCCTCTGAATAGGTTACCACTTAAAGCATATAACATGTTACTAACTCTGCAGAATCAAGATAAAGAAACTTGGGTGTCCTCCATGCGGAATCTTTTATATCGTTATGGTTTTGGACACGTTTGGGAAAGCCAAGGTGTCGGAAACTGCAATTTGTTCATATCAACCTTTAAAAATAGACTAATAGAGTGTTATAAGCAGGAATGGCATTTTGACATAACAACAAGAGATAGATTCTCTTTTTATTGTTCATTCAATTCGGCGTTATCTATTAGTTTTCATCTAACTACAGTAAAACATGTTCCTGTGCGAAATGCTTTGACTAGATTAAGACTTGGTGTCTCATCATTGAGACCTCATCGTTTACGACATTGTCAAAATGTTTCAGGAGAAAATTTGAACTGCCCATTTTGTTTTGTTAGAGAAACGGAAATACACTTCATTTTAGTATGTCCGAAATATAAGGAACTAAGGGAACAGTATATTCCCACCAAATTCTATAAATACCCATCATGTTTTAGATTATCAATGCTTTTGGCAAACCAGAATAGTATCGTAATAAATAATCTAGCAACATTTATATTCAAATCATTGCAATTGAGACGGCTTTTCCTGATTTAAAAGAATTGCAAACCAGTTTCAATTCATCTGGTATTCCAGCATGTACTTTTGCTTTCCCATTGGTGAACATGTTCTGATAGTGTGTCTAATGTTCGACATGTTACACAATAATTGTTGTCATATTGTACTTGGAACTCAACTCCCATGATATGGGCTGTAGGCCTAATCATTAAATTTCGTATTCGTATTCGTATTCGTATTCGTATTCTCTCTCTCTCTCTGAATAAACTTCCGCTTCCGCTTCTCTCTCTCTCTCTCTTCCTCCCTCTCTGTCTGTCTGTCTGTCTGTCTGTCTTCTCTCTCTCTCTCTCTCTCTCTCTCTCTCTCACACACACACACACACACACACACACACACACACACACACACACACACATTAGCTTCCCTTTGTGGCTGATTGGGTCATTTATTCAAATGTCTCAATGCACATTGGGCATTCATGAACAGTCATTACGATCATTGTATAAGCCGACGCTAACGCTCTATGTTTGTCACTATCATCGTAAGTCTAGGCAGAAAGAGGTGGGGAGAGCAGCACTGAGCAAAAGACGAATTGCAACGACAGAGAGAGAGAGAGAGAGAGAGAGAGAGAGAGAGAGAGAGAGAGAGAGAGAGAGGGAGAAAGAGAGAGAGAGAGAGAGAGGGGGGGGCAGGCAGAAAGACTCTCTCTCTCTCTCTCTCTCTCTCTCTCTCTCTCTCTCTCTCTCTCTCTCTCTCCGATGGTATCTATCGATATTCCGTACTGCCAGTATCGCTGTGCCGAAACTAATGCGCCAACCTTCCCATAAATGGAAAAAGTGTGGAGGCAGCCGAAGCACTGGCTGCCCCTTGGCTGACGACTCGAACAGGTCAGGCGTGACTACAGAGTGACAAAGTGTTAGTCGTCAATCCGCTGGGAGACGTCTGGAACAAGTACCCAGTGTAACGTTCCGCAATCACCCCACGTCCAGAGTCACTCCCTGGGAGGTGAGAGAGGGCACGTAAGAAATCACTCCAAAGTGGAGCATACCCAGACCGACCTTCCCCTTTATTGCAAAACCACTGCCCTCCTTTCAAAATCTCCAATGTCCCAAACAACAAGCACATCCACCACAGCACATTGAACCGGAGTTTGCGGGGATGGGGGGGAGAAGGAGAAGAAGGGGGAGTGATACTGGACCTGGGTCAAAAGAACCCCCCCCCCCCCTCGGTCCGCCTCTGCCCCCTCCAACCCTCTCCCACCCTCCTTTGCAAAAGTAATGGCTGATGAGTGATTTGAGCGGGCCAGAAACAGCCCATGGAGTGAATATAGACACTTGCTCAAAGTGAACCATCCCTGTGGCAGGGAGTGACTATAGACAC
>CM065748.1:24268882-24283882 GCA_033310375.1 Conus canariensis | reverse complement strand
TTCTGCATTATTCAGAAAAAAAGTCAGTTATGTCGACGATTGATCCAGTTATATATTCCATATATTAAACCAGATACGTTGACACACTTTTTGAAGAAAACAAGGAGTATATAAATGATCGTCAACTTTTTTTTTTCTGTCTCATCTTTCGGGTCTGTTCAAAGGCGCTACACTTCTGCCGCTCGTTGTGGTCGTCCTGTTCACAATCACACCCGCACCTGTTACCGAAGCCTAAAGGCGCTACACTTCTGCGCTCGTCGTGGTCGTCTGTTCATAACCACACCAAGCACCTGTTGCCGAAGCCTCAAAGGCGCTACACTTCTGCCGCTCGTTGTGGTCGTCCTGTTCATAATCACACCCAAGCACCTGTTGCCGAAGCCTCAAAGGCGCTACACTTCTGCCGCTCGTTGTGGTCGTCCTGTTCATAATCACACCCAAGCACCTGCTGCCGAAGCCTCAGAGGCGCTACACTTCTGCCGCTCGTTGTGGTCGTCCTGTTTATAATCACACCCAAGCACCTGCTGCCGAAGCCTCAGAACTGACAAATGAAAAAAAAAAAAAAAAGTATGGAGGAATCAATGACAGATCGTCATAACGCAACCCACCAGAGAAGATGCGGCACTGCTGCTGTGTCACATTGGTAGCGTACAGTGGCGTCCGTTCTGTTTCACCGCTAAGTGCAAACTCTTCTCTTGGGGTGGGGAGTTGGTGTTACATTGGTGGGGGAGAGGAGAGGAGTGACAGAGGGACGCCACCACCTTCATCCAAGACTGTATCAACGAACTCATCAGGAACACGCTGAAGTGGAAAGGGAATCAACTTGAACATTCGCTTTCACGATACAATATACACCTCTGAGCGGAGTTGGTCCGTGTCAGTATATCCAACGAATATATGCCTTTGAAGTGACTCGAACCCACAACCCTCCAGTCACAAAACCACAATGTTAACCACTGAACCGACAATGGCCAACAGAATGAATGTTCCATCATCATCATCATCATCATCATCATCATCAACATCATCATCATCATCTCTCTCTCACTCTCTCTCTCTCTCTCTGTGTCTCACACACACACACACACACACACACACACACACACACACACACACACACACACACACACACACACATACACACACACACACACACATGCCCCGAAAGAAAACAAAACCATTCCACACAAACGTTTTGTGAAGCATTTGCTTTTAAACAGTTATGTAGGTCAAGGTGTAAGAGAGAGAGAGAGAGAGAGAGAGAGAGAGAGAGAGAGAGAGAGAGAGAGAGAGAGAGAGAGAGAGAGAGCTAACACTGTTTATGCTTTTTTCTATCTTTAGTTTGAAATGGGGAGGAAGTGGGCAGAATGGAAATGGAGAGTAGAGAAAAGAAAGTGGGATGAATGGAGGGACAGGTGAAGGACAGTTCCTTGTCTTGTGTTCTTCATTGTTTCCTTTCATCTGGTTGATGCACATTCTGAAAGTCCTGTTTTAATTCTGAAACTCCCGTTGTCTATGGTTTTCTTTTCACTGATTGATGCACATTCTGAAACTCCTGTTTTAATTCTGAAACTCCCGTTGTCTATGGTTTCCTTTTCACTGATTGATGCAAATTCTGAAACTCCTGTTTTAATTCTGAAACTCCCGTTGTCTATGGTTTCCTTTTCACTGATTGATCCAAATTCTGAAACTCCTGTTTTAATTCTGAAACTCCCGTTGTCTATGGTTTCCTTTTCACTGATTGATACAAATTCTGAAACTCCAGTTTTAATTCTGAAACTCCCGTTTTCTATGGTTTCCTTTTCACTGATTGATGCACATTCTGAAACTCCTGTTTTCTATGGTTTCCTTTTCACTGATTAATTACAAATTTTGAAACTCCTTTTTTAATTCTGAAACACCTGTTTTCTATTGTTTCCTTTTCACTAATTAATTACAAACTCTGAAACTCCTGTTTTAATTCTGAAATTCCTGTTTTCTATTGTTTCCTTTTCACTGTTTAATTACAAATTCTGAAACTCCGGTTTTAATTCTGAAACATCCGTTTTCTATTGGTTCCTTTTTACTGATTAATTACAAATTCTAAAACTCCTGTTTTAATTCTGAAACTCCTGTTTTCTATTGTTTCCTTTTCACTGATTAATTACGAATTCTGAAACTCCAGTTTTAATTCTGAAACTCCTATTTTCTATTGTCTCCTTTTCACTGATTAATTACAAATTCTGAAACTCCTGTTTTAATTCTGAAACTCCCGTTTTCTATGGTTTCCTTTTCACTGATTGATGCAAATTCTGAAACTCCTGTTTTAATTCTGAAACTCCTGTTTTCTATTGTTTCCTTTTCACTGATTACAAATTCTGAAACTCCTGTTTTCTATTGGTTCCTTTTCACTGATTGATTACAAATTCTGAAACTCCTGTTTTCTATGGTTTCCTCTTCACTGATTAATTACAAGTTCTGAAACTCCAGTTTTAATTCTGAAACTCCTGTTTTCTATTGTTTCCTTTTCACTGATTAATTACAAATTCTGAAACTGCGGTTTTAATTCTGAAACACCCGTTTTCTATTGTTTCCTTTTCACTGATTAATTACAAATTCTGAAACTCCGGTTTTAATTCTGAAACTCCCGTTTTCTATGGTTTCCTTTTCACTGATTGATGCAAATTCTGAAACTCCTATTTTCCGTGGTTTCTTTTCTCTGATTGATGCAAATTCTGAAATTCCTATTTTCCGTGGTTTTCTTTTCTCTGATTGATGCAAATTCTGAAATTCCTATTTTGCGTGGTGTTCTTTTCTCTGATTGATGCAAATTTTGAAACTCAAGGAAGCTGCCTTCTTCCGAATCTGCCTCTAACTAAAATTTCTTTTTGATCTTCTTGTTTTCACTTCATCCTAATTTCTTTCTGTTTATCTCCAGGCTATTGCGCTCTTCGATATATCTTCCCATCCGCTTCCTGCTTCTTTTCTTCCTCTGTTCCCTCCCCCTAGCTCTTACTCCTAATTTTGTTCAATATGCTCTTGTTTCACCCCTCTGCTTCATTGCTCCCAAATTGTTTTCGCCATCCTTCAGTGCTCCTATCCTCCACTACTGTTATTAACGTTTCAGCAGAGAGACTTTGACATTTACCAATTGTTAACTCTAAAATTTAACAAGTTTTCATCATCATCATCAAGACAGTCAAATGACAGCAAAATGAAAAGAAGGGATAAGAAATAGCGAATAACCATCTTTGAAAACAATACTCTTATAATACGATATGTGTTGATTTTTTTTTCTTCCCAGCAAATGGTTTTACCGGAAAAGTAAAAAAAACTGTTCGTTCTTCGCACATTCTGGGAACCTGAGACATACGCATTTCAATTTTACACTGAGTCCAATTTCCTCTCTTTTTATATACGAATTTAACTGGGTCAGCCATTCAATAACTAGCTTTTATTTTAGGCTTTGAATATCCTTTCGATTTTTGTGCCTCATCCTATGTACTCCTTTAATGAAATTACCCCCACGACGCTCATTCTGGCCATTCCATCCTTAACAACATCCAGAGAGTCCCACGAAGAGGAGTCAATACTTGGGCGACATGAAGCAACCCACCAGAGGAGACACTGCAATACTACTGCTCGGTGACGTCCAGTAGTGTTGATTCTGATGTACATGCAGACCGCCACCTGTGAGTATACACCCATCACTTTGGGCGGGGGAGGGGGGGGAGAAGGGTGAAGATGCTGGGAGGGGAAGAGGCAGTGGGGGACAGTGGGATGAGGTCGGTCAGGGGCACGCTCGCGCACACACACACACACACACACACACACACACACACACACACACACACACCACACACAAACAAACACACACACACGCACGCAGGCACGCACGCACGCACACACGCACGCACACACACACTTACACACACACACACACACACACACACACACACACACACACACACACACACACACATATATATATATTATATATATATAAATGTATGTTTGTATACACACTCGTGCGCATGCGCGCCGCGCACACGCAACCGCAGGCACGGTCTCTCGCTTTTATGCATGCATGCACGCATGTACACGTACACTCTCTGTCTCTGTCTCTGTCTGTCTGTTTGCTTCTCTCTCTGGCTGTCTGTCTGTTTGCTTCTCTCTCTGTCCTTCTGTTTGTCTCTGTCTGTCTGTCTGTCTGTCTGTCTTTCTCCCTCTCTCTCTCTTTCTCTCTCTCTGGCCTCAAGCCGAGAATCAAAGAGATGTGCAAATCGTGAAAGTAATATGTAAATGAGGGAGGTATCTAAATCATAACAATAATCAGTAAATGACACTATATTATCCTGAATGAAATCTGGCAACATTATGTTATGAAGTAAGTCATATAACAGGGGCACAGGCAGGTGTCCGTAAATAATACAATCAAATGGACACTGTCCTCATATCATGACACCTAAGCAAACATATAAGGAAAGGTATCAGATGCTTCATACTTTTGAAATGGCTTTTTAAAAGCTGAGTTACACATATCAGGAGTTACTGTGTACCCATAGGTTTGGTTTGTGTTTGAACAATGCCAGAATATGCAACATTCATTAGTTAAGCGCATGTTCGCATTATGACTAAAGGAGATTCATGACCAGAAACTGCACGGTTCTTGTTTATATTACTCAGGTTATTCGGATTACCACCTGAATCCTACAGAGATACTTTTGTCTTGGAACAGAGGGGAAAACCAACTGGTCACTCCACGTTGTACTCAACATGATGCCAACAAATTAAATATCTACACCACTCAAATTCACTTCGCTACGTTCAAAGTTTATTCCCCTATATTATTACAGATTTCCGACAAGTGTTGAAGTTAAACCCTTCAGCAAACTTGCTTACTCTTGGAACAGAGGGGAAAACCAACTGGTCACTCACGTTGTACTCACATGATGCCAACAAATTAAATATCTACACACTCAAATTCACTTCGCTACGTTCAAAGTTTATTCCCTATATTATTACAGATTTCCGACAAGTGTTGAAGTTAAACCTTCAGCAAACTTGCTTACTAGGAAAGGCATCGGATGCTTTATACATTTTTTTGTTTTGGAAAACGCTTGGTGTGAAAGTATGTGGTTACTGACTTACATGCCCTCAAAAGAAAACTAAACCAAGCCAGACCTAGAGTCGTAAACATTTGCTTTTTAAGCGGTATAATCATTATGCAAATCAAGGTGTGTGTGTGTGTGTGTGTGTGTGTGTGTGTGGTGTGTGTGTGTGTGTGTGTGTGTGTGCGTGTGTGTGTGTGTGTGTGTGTGTGTGTGTGTGTGTGTGTGTGTGTGTTGTGTTGTGTGTGTGTGTGTGTGTGTGTGTGTGTGTGTGTGTGGAGAGAGAGAGAGAGAGAGAGAGAGAGAGAGAGGAAGAGAGAGAGAGAGAGAGAGAGAGAAAGCGTTCGCAATCGTTATGCTTCTTTCCATCTTTAAAATGATGTGGGGATGGGGAGAGGGGGGAGATGGAGAGTATGACAAAGAAAGGGAAGGAGGGGTTGGACAGGGGTAGAAAAATTACTTGTGTCTTTCATGAGTTTCTTTTCTCTGATTGATTACACATTCTGAAGCTCCCTTTTTTCACGTCCCCCCCCCCCCCCCCCCTCAAATTGATTCCAATTCTGAAACTGCTGTAAGCTTCCTTCGCCCGTATCTGCCTCTGATTACCTTTTTTATCTTCTTGGTTCACTTCGTTTTCTTTTTTTTCTCTGTTCATCTCCAGGCTAGTTCACTCTTCAGTATCCATTCTCCTCCTATTCCTATTCCTTCTCCTTCTCTTTTCCCTTCCCCTGCCTCTTGCTCCTAGTTTTGTTCATCATCATCTTGTTTCACACATCTTCTTCATTGTTCCTCTCACCTTTGTTCTTCTTCGGCGCTACCATTCTTTGCAACTGTTGATGAGCTTTCAGCAGATGGTCTTTGAAATATCAGATTTTCCTGTTATACAAAGAAAAATCAACTGTTGTTACTATACACGAATGAAATGACAGCAAGAGGAAACCAGGTTTTCTTGAAAAGGAAAGAACAAAAATAGCTAATAGCTGACTTTGTATACAATACTCCCATACTACGTTATGTCTTGATTGTTTTTTTTGTTTTGTTTTTTTTTTCCTAGCGAATTATTTTACTAAAAGGTAAGCGGAACTGTTCGTTCTTTGCACATGCAGAAAATGTGAGAGAAATCGATGTACTTGAGATGTGTTTTACATTCACACTCAGTCCCTTATCGGCTTTTTAGAACTGGGTGGACCGTTCAATCAGTTGTTTTTATCTTTAACATAGAACTGGGTAGACCGCTCAATCAGTTGTTTTTATCTTTAACATTGAACTGGGTAGACCGTTCAATCCGTTGTTTTTATCTGTGACATGAACGTCCTTTGAACAACCCGCTTTGGGAACAAACTGAAGTGTAGTGGATCTAAATGAACTTTTCGTTTTTTTTTCCTGTCTCATCGTACATGCTTCCTCAATGAATTTAATCTCGCGGCATTCGTTCTGCCCTTCCATAACAACACCCTGACTCCTCCTGTTTGAGCACCAGGTGCGACGGTCCACGAGGAAGAGTCAGTACCACATCGGCATCAGGCATTCCTCTAGTGGAGACACTGAAATGCTGCTGTTTCACCGTGCTGACGTCCATTGCTATTCTGATCTATACGCAGGACGACGTCTGTGAGTAGACTCCCTTCAAACGTGGAGGTGGGGGGGGGGGGGGGGGTAAGGAGGAGGGGAGGTGCTGGGAAGGGAAGGGGGGAGGAAGACAGGGAAGCGAGGGGCGCCACAACTCCATCCAACAGTCCGCTGTCAGCACCAAAGACGGAACATGCTCACGTGGACAGAACGTCACATTCGTTATGCTTATTTCTATCTTTGAGTTTAAAATGGGGAGTGGGTGGGAAGAGGGGATACAGAGAGTAGGCCAAAGACAGTTTAAAATGGGGAGTGGGTGGGAAGAGGGGATATAAAGAGTAGGCCAAAGACAGTTTAAAATGGGGAGTGAGTGGGAAGAGGGGATATAAAGAGTAGGCCAAAGACAGTTTAAAATGGGGAGTGAGTGGGAAGAGGGGATATAAAGAGTAGGCCAAAGACAGTTTAAAATGGGGAGTGAGTGGGAAGAGGGGATATAAAGAGTAGGCCAAAGACAGTTTAAAATGGGGAGTGAGTGGGAAGAGGGGATATAAAGAGTAGGCCAAAGACAGTTTAAAATGGAGAGTGAGTGGGAAGAGGGGATATAAAGAGTAGGCCAAAGACAGTTTAAAATGGGGAGTGAGTGGGAAGAGGGGATATAAAGAGTAGGCCAAAGACGTTTAAAATGGGGAGTGAGTGGGAAGAGGGGATATAAAGAGGAGGAAAAAGACAGTTTAAAATGGGGAGTGAGTGGGAAGAGGGGATATAAAGAGTAGGCCAAAGACAGTTTAAAATGGGGAGTGAGTGGGAAGAGGGGATATAAAGAGTAGGCCAAAGACAGTTTAAAATGGGGAGTGAGTGGGAAGAGGGGATATAAAGAGGAGGGAAAAGACAGTTTAAAATGGGGAGTGAGTGGGAAGAGGGGATATAAAGAGTAGGCCAAAGACAGTTTAAAATGGGGAGTGAGTGGGAAGAGGGGATATAAAGAGTAGGCCAAAGACAGTTTAAAATGGGGAGTGAGTGGGATAGAGGGGATATAAAGAGGAGGGAAAAGACAGTTTAAAATGGGGAGTGAGTGGGAAGAGGGGATATAAAGAGTAGGCCAAAGACAGTTTAAAATGGGGAGTGAGTGGGAAGAGGGGATATAAAGAGTAGGCCAAAGACAGTTTAAAATGGGGAGTGAGTGGGAAGAGGGGATATAAAGAGTAGGCCAAAGACAGTTTAAAATGGGGAGTGAGTGGGAAGAGGGATATAAAGAGGAGGAAAGACAGTTTAAAATGGGGAGTGAGTGGGAAGAGGGGATATAAAGAGGAGGAAAAGACAGTTTAAATGGGGAGTGAGTGGGAAGAGGGGATATAAAGAGTAGGCCAAAGACAGTTTAAAATGGGGAGTGAGTGGGAAGAGGGGATATAAAGAGTAGGCCAAAGACAGTTTAAAATGGGGAGTGAGTGGGAAGAGGGGATATAAAGAGTAGGCCAAAGACAGTTTAAAATGGGGAGTGAGTGGGAAGGAGGGGATATAAAGAGTAGGCCAAAGACAGTTTAAAATGGGAGAGTGAGTGGGAAGAGGGGATATAAAGAGAGGAAAAGACAGTTTAAAATGGGGAGTGAGTGGGAAGAGGGGATATAAAGAGAGGAAAGACAGTTTAAAATGGGGAGTGAGTGGAAGAGGGGATATAAAGAGGAGGAAAAGACAGTTTAAAATGGGGAGTGAGTGGGAAGAGGGGATATAAAGAGTAGGAAAAGACAGTTTAAAATGGGGAGTGAGTGGGAAGAGGGGATATAAAGAGTAGGCCAAAGACAGTTTAAAATGGGGAGTGAGTGGGAAGAGGGGATATAAAGAGTAGGCCAAAGACAGTTTAAAATGGGGAGTGAGTGGGAAGAGGGGATATAAAGAGTAGGCAAAGACAGTTTAAAATGGGGAGTGAGTGGGAAGAGGGGATATAAAGAGGAGGGAAAGACAGTTTAAAATGGGGAGTGAGTGGGAAGAGGGGATATAAAGAGAGGAAAAGACAGTTTAAAATGGGGAGTGAGTGGGAAGAGGGGATATAAAGAGTAGGCCAAAGACAGTTTAAAATGGGGAGTGAGTGGGAAGAGGGGATATAAAGAGTAGGCCAAAGACAGTTTAAAATGGGGAGTGAGTGGGAAGAGGGGATATAAAGAGTAGGCCAAAGACAGTTTAAAATGGGGAGTGAGTGGGAAGAGGGGATATAAAGAGTAGGCCAAAGACAGTTTAAAATGGGGAGTGAGTGGGAAGAGGGGATATAAGAGAGGAAAGACAGTTTAAAATGGGGAGTGAGTGGGAAGAGGGGATATAAAGAGTAGGCAAAGACAGTTTAAAATGGGGAGTGAGTGGGAAGAGGGGATATAAAGAGGAGGGAAAAGACAGTTTAAAATGGGGAGTGAGTGGGAAGAGGGGATATAAAGAGAGGCAAAGACAGTTTAAAATGGGGAGTGAGTGGGAAGAGGGGATATAAAGAGTAGGCCAAAGACAGTTTAAAATGGGGGGAGTGGGAAGAGGGGATATAAAGAGTAGGCAAAGACAGTTTAAAATGGGGAGTGAGTGGGAAGAGGGGATATAAAGAGTAGGCCAAAGACAGTTTAAAATGGGGAGTGAGTGGGAAGAGGGGATATAAAGAGTAGGCCAAAGACAGTTTAAAATGGGGAGTGAGTGGGAAGAGGGGATATAAAGAGTAGGCCAAAGACAGTTTAAAATGGGGAGTGAGTGGGAAGAGGGGATATAAGAGGAGGGAAAAGACAGTTTAAAATGGGGAGTGAGTGGGGAAGAGGGGGATATAAAGAGTAGGCAAAGACAGTTTAAAATGGGGAGTGAGTGGGAAGAGGGGATATAAAGAGTAGGCCAAAGACAGTTTAAAATGGGGAGTGAGTGGGAAGAGGGGATATAAAGAGTAGGCCAAAGACAGTTTAAAATGGGGAGTGAGTGGGAAGAGGGATATAAAGAGTAGGCCAAAGACAGTTTAAAATGGGGAGTGAGTGGGAAGAGGGGATATAAAGAGTAGGGAAAAGACAGTTTAAAATGGGGAGTGAGTGGGAAGAGGGGATATAAAGAGTAGGCAAAGACAGTTTAAAATGGGGAGTGAGTGGGAAGAGGGATATAAAGAGTAGGCCAAAGACAGTTTAAAATGGGGAGTGAGTGGGAAGAGGGGATATAAAGAGTAGGAAAAGACAGTTTAAAATGGGGAGTGAGTGGGAAGAGGGGATATAAAGAGTAGAGAAAGACAGTTTAAAATGGGGAGTGAGTGGGAAGAGGGGATATAAAGAGGAGGGAAAAGACAGTTTAAAATGGGGAGTGAGTGGGAAGAGGGGATATAAAGAGTAGGCCAAAGACAGTTTAAAATGGGGAGTGGGTGGGAAGAGGGGATATAAAGAGTAGGGAAAGACAGTTTAAAATGGGGAGTGAGTGGGAAGAGGGGATATAAAGA
This sequence comes from Conus canariensis, assembly GCA_033310375.1. Classification (NCBI taxonomy): domain Eukaryota; kingdom Metazoa; phylum Mollusca; class Gastropoda; order Neogastropoda; family Conidae; genus Conus; species Conus canariensis. Next base: position 24,273,787 of record CM065748.1, on the reverse strand, counting down.
GGAGGGAAAGACAGTTTAAAATGGGGAGTGGTGGGAAGAGGGGATATAAGAGTAGGCCAAAGACAGTTTAAAATGGGGAGTGGTGGGAAGAGGGATATAAAGAGAGGGAAAAGACAGTTTAAAATGGGGAGTGAGTGGGAAGAGGGGATATAAAGAGTAGGCCAAAGACAGTTTAAAATGGGGAGTGAGTGGGAAGAGGGGATATAAAGAGTAGGGCAAAGACAGTTTAAAATGGGGAGTGAGTGGGAAGAGGGGATATAAAGAGTAGGCCAAAGACAGTTTAAAATGGGGAGTGAGTGGGAAGAGGGGATATAAAGAGGAGGGAAAAGACAGTTTAAAATGGGGAGTGGGTGGGAAGAGGGGATATAAAGAGTAGGCCAAAGACAGTTTAAAATGGGGAGTGAGTGGGAAGAGGGGATATAAAGAGTAGGGAAAGACAGTTTAAAATGGGGAGTGGGTGGGAAGAGGGGATATAAAGAGTAGGCCAAAGACAGTTTAAAATGGGGAGTGAGTGGGAAGAGGGGATATAAAGAGTAGGCCAAAGACAGTTTAAAATGGGGAGTGGGTGGGAAGAGGGGATATAAAGAGGAGGGAAAAGACAGTTTAAAATGGGGAGTGGGTGGGAAGAGCGGATACAAAGAGTAGGGAAAAGACAGGGAGAGGAAGGACAATACAGAGGAGGGAAAATGACTTGTGTTGCTATGGGGTTTTCTTTTTTTTTTCTGTGATCGGTTACAAACTCTGAAACTCATGTCTGCCATGTTTTTCTTCCCTCTAATTCATTAGAAAGTCTGAAACCCCTGTCAGCTGTCTCCACCCGAGTCTGCCTCTGAATACCATTTCTTTTTCATCTTTTGTTTTGTCTACTCAACTGACAGTTTCTTTCAATTCATCTTCAGGCCACTCCGCTCCTTGCTGTCTATTTTCCTCCTCTCCATAGCCCCTTCTCCTCCTCTGTTCCCTTCCCGCGCGTCTTACTACTAATTTCATTCATTGTTTTCTTGTTTTACCCCTTTCCTTCGTTGTTCCCCGTCACGTTTTGTCCTTCTTCAGCGATCATGTCCTAGACAAATGTTATCAAGCTTTCAGCAGATGGTCTTTGAAATATAAGATTTTTCTCTTTGCTAAAAAGTCAACTATTATTACAAAACAGGAATCAAATTACAGCAAAATGACACCTGATTTTCTTAACACGAAGGGACAAACATACTTAATAGCTGTCTTTCAATACAACAGTCTTATCATGTGATATGTGTTGATTTTACAATCTTTCCAGCGAACGATTTTACTGTAGAGGTAGGCAGAACTGTTCGTTCTTTGCACATTCTGAGAACGCGAGAGAAATTGATTTCCTTAAAACGCTTGTTAAATTTACACCGAGTCCATTCTTCTCGATTTTTTTTAGAATTGGTTAGTTTATTCAATCAGCCGTTTTTGTTTTCAGGCATTATTGTCCTTTGCAATGCCTGCCTTTGAAAGAAAGTGAAGTGTATGTGGATCAAAATATCTAGGTTTCTCTTTTATGTCTCATGTTATGTGCTTCCTCGGTAAAATGACTCCCACGACGTTCATTTCTGGCCATCCATTCCATCCCTATCCAAACCCAGACTCCTTCTGTTTGAGTATCAGATGCAACAGTCTACGAGGAGGAGTCATGAGACAACCCTCCGGAGGAGATCCTGAAATGCTCCCGCTTCACTGTGATGACATCCAGTGGCGTCGATTCTGATTTATGCGCAGGACGTCGCCTGTGACTAGACACTCTTCACTGGGGGGTGGGATGAGGGATGAGGGTGAAGGTCCTGGGAGGAGAGAATGGGAGAGGGGAACAGGGGAGGGAGTCACGCCACACCGTCCATTCATCACCAGTCTTCTGTCCACGCCACACCGCAGACTGTAAAAGGCCTAAGTGGACAGGACGTTAACCTGAGAGTAGTGTTTCAGTTTCACCAATCCAGATCACAGTCCACCCAGCAACTCTGGGTAGAGTTGATCAGGGGTAAAAAGAATCCCACTGATATATGCCTCTGAGGGGACTGGAATCCACCCAGCAACTCTGGATAGAGTTGGTCAGGGGTAAACAGAATCCCACTGATATATGCCTCTGAGAGGACTGGAATCCACCCAGCAACTCTGGATAGAGTTGGTCAGGGGTAAAAAGAATCCCACTGATATATGCCTCTGAGGGGACTGGGATCCACCCAGCAACTCTGGATAGAGTTGGTCAGAGGTAAACAGAATCCCACTGATATATGCCTCTGAGGGGACTGGGATCCACCCAGCAACTCTGGAGAGAGTTGGTCAGGGGTAAAAAGAATCCCACTGATATATGCCTCTGAGGGGACTGGAATCCACTGCCTTCCAACTACAAAACAACAACGCTAACCAGTAAACCATGATAATCAGCTGAACAAATCTCTTCTCTCTCTCTCTCTCTCTCTCTCTCTCTCTCTCTCTCTCCCTCCCTCCCCCCCCCTCTCTCTCTCTCTCTCTCTCTCTCTCTCTCTCTCTCTCTTTCATCAGCCGGGCATTCCAGAGGTGTATAATTTGTGAATATAATTAGTAAATCATATGATACTCTTCTGAATCAAATCCTGGAAAATATCAGATGCGCAGGCAGGTTGACGATGCAAATGGACAGACACTGTTTTCACTTCACAAGCCTTAAACAAATTCATCTTATAAGGAAAGGCGTCAGTAGCTTCATACTTTAGTTTCTTGGACAACGGTTGGAGTGAAGCTAATACAAAAAAGTATGTGCTAACTGACTTCCATGCGATCAAAAGAAAACTGAACCATCTGAGTCCTAAACGTGTTGTGAAGCATGTGCTTTTAAAGGGAGTAATCATTATGTAAATGAAGGTAATAGAAAAAGGGAGAGAGGGAGAGAGAGACAGAGAGAGAGAGAGAGAGAGAGAGAGAGAGAGAGAGAGAGAGAGACAGGCAGACAGACAGACAGAGACAGAGAGAGAGAGAGAGAGAGGGAGAGCGTTCACAGTCGTTATGCTTATTTCCATCTTGTAAATAATGAAAACATTGTTCGTGATCAAACTCTGGCAAATGTCAGAGACACAGTTAAGTTTCCTTAAACGATGCCATAAATCAAACACTGTTTTCACTCCACAACCCTTAAGCAAACACTTTTTTTAGGAAATGCATCAAATCCGCCATACGTTTTATAAGAAAACGCTTGGAATGAAACTACCCGCTTACTGACTTGCATGCCCTTCAAAGAGAACCGTGCACTTCACACCAAAGTGTTGAGAAGGATCTGATTTTAAAGGATGTAATCATTATGTAATTAAATGTAAGAGTGAGATGGAGAAAAGAGAGAGAGAGAGAGAGAGAGAGAGAGAGAGGAGAGAGAGAGAGAGTCAACAGTCGTAATGTTCATTTCTATCTTTAATTTCAAATGAGGAGGAATGGGGAGAGTGGAGATAGAAAGCAGGAAACAAATAAGGATGAGGAGGGACAGGATAGAGGACGGACAATTACTTTTGTTTCTATATGGTTTTCTTTTTCTCTGGTTGATGTTTTCACGTTTTCCATGTTTTTGGTTTCACTCTTTGATTGATTACAGAGTCTGACCAGCGCATTGGGCTAATGCGTAGGTCGGACATCTGCTCAGTCGTAGCCACGAGACCCTCTTCTTCAATTCTCTCATCTTAGTTGTTCATTCATTTATCCATCAGCTTAAAACCATGCGTGGTGTGGTCTCAAAACTTAACGGATATGGTGTAGCGTATGTGGATTAGTCCGCACGCAATGACGCCTCCTTGATGAAACTGAAACAGAAACTTACAAAGTCCGAAAAGTCTGAAATCCTGTACACTGCCTTCTCGCGCACCTGCCTCTGATCATCGTTTCTTTTTCATCTTCTCGTTTCACTTCATTCTAAGTTTATTTCTGTTCACCTCCCGGCCCCTTCACTCCTCAGTGTCCATTGCCATCCTCTTCATACTCTGTCTCTTTCTGCTTCTGTCCCTTCCTACACCACGTCCTCCCAGTGTTGTTCATTATCCTCCTGTTTCACTCGTCTCCTTCACTGGTCGCCTTACTTTCTGTCCTTGTTTGCTGCTCACGTCCTCTGCAAATGTTGTCAACCTTTCAGCAGATGGTCTTTCAGTTATGAAACTCTCTCTTTTCTAGAATCCAACTTCTATTACAAGACAGGAATCAAATGACAGCAAAAGGTTTTCTTAAAAAGGAAAGGACGAAAATAGCTAATAGCTGTTTTTGAATACAATAATATAACATAATACGATATGTGTTGATTCTTTTTTTCCGGCAAATGATTTTACTGAAGAGGCAAGCGGAACTGCTCGTTCTTATGCACATTCTGGAAACGTGAGAGAAATGTATTTCCTTGATACGTGTTTAAATTCACAGCAAGTCCACTCTTCTGGAACTTTCAGAATTGGATTGGCCATTCAGTCTAATTGTTTATATCTTGTTCTATGTGCTTCATCGGTAAAATTACTCCTGCGACGCTTATTATTAGATTATTTAGATTACCATCCGCAGAACTGCAGGCATACTTTTGTCTTGAATCAGGGGGGAGTCAATTTGCCAGTCCATGTTGTTCTCAGTACGATGCCAACAAATCAAATCTATCTGCCACTTTCTCTTGCATGTCTCAGACTCATTTTGCTACGTACAGAGTGTGTTCCCCTATGCTGATATATGTCTTTTTGACAAATTTTGATGTTCAAGTCTTCTACAAGAAAACCCATGGAAAGTGATGCTAAGAACTCTTTTATAACCTACTCAACGGAAATAACGGAAAATAGGAAATAACGTTCATTTTTTTTAATGTTGCATTGCAAACGAAACATCTTTTAAAAGTAAACAGTAATGTAGAACACACGGTCTGGAAAATTTAAATACAAATCCCTATCACGTTGA
>CM065748.1:24263882-24266382 GCA_033310375.1 Conus canariensis | reverse complement strand
CTGAAACTCCCGTTTTCCATGGTCTTTTCTCTATTTGATTATGAATTCTAAAACTGCTTAAGATGTCTTCTCCCATATCTGCTTCTGATTACCATGTCTCTTTCATTTTTCTGGTTTATTTCATGGCGAGTGTTGTTTTTTTTCTGTTTATGTCCAGGCCGCTTCATTCTTCGGTATCCATTCTATCCTCTTCCTGCTTCTCCTTCTCGTCTTCCTCTCTTCGCTTCCTCTACCTTCTACTCCTAGTGTTGTTCATTATCATCTTGTTTCACCCATCCCCGTCTCTTTCCCCTCATTTTTTTGTCCGTTGTCCGTGTTCATGTCTTCTGCACCTGTTATTAAGCTTTCAGCAGATGGTCTTTGAAATATAAGATTTTCCTTTGACTAAAATGAAAACAACTATTATCACAAGACAAGGATCAAAGGACGGCTCTTAAAAACAACACGCAAAAATAGCTAATAGCTGTCTTTGAATACAATACTCTTATAATACGATGTGCGTTGATTTTTCTTTTCTTTCCGACGAATGCGTTTACCGGAAAAAAGCAATTTCTCTCACGTTTCCAGCAACGAACAGTTCTTTCAACATACTGGAAACGTGAGAGAAATTAATTTCCTGGATACGCGTTTTAAATTTACGCCGAGTCGATTCTTTTCGCCTTTTTTTTTTTTTTTGAATTGGGTCAGCTATTCAATCAACCGTTTTTATTTCAGGCATTACGTGTGCTTTGCGCCGCTTGCCTTTGGAACTGAATGAAGTGTGTAGGGGTCTGTACAAAGTTTCCCTTTTACGTTTCATCGTATGTACTTCCTTAGCGGAATTAGTCTCACGACGCTCACTCTGCCATTCCACCTCTAACCGCACCCTGCCTCCTCCTGGAGAATGAAAGAACTGAAACACGTTTCCTAAACGACAGACGGACTACCCACAAGTAGCGTTTCCACAGGAACAGGGGCTGCAAGCAGACACTATTGATTTGAATGCTCGGTAAGCCAGTGAAGAAGACATCGCAAGTGCCCTCTGCCAGTAAGTCTTCCTCCTTTCAACAGCTCCACTCACAGGCGATTCACGCTCGTTAACTGAACTTTTTCTGACGATCAATGGTGTGGAATCGTTGTCTCGTGTCTGGTGCTTTTTGCCTGAGAAAAGAAGTTGGGTAAAGAAGGCAATAGGACTGACAGCCAGACTGTTTTTGACGCAACATGGACAGGCGGTTAACGATCGCGTTAGAGTTGTTGATATGTTCTTGTTCTGTTAATGGCGTCTGTTCAGCGTCTTATTATTTTGTCGTTGCTTGTTTGTGGATTCTGCTCAAAGACTGACACGGCTGATTTATGTTTTAGTTCTAACTGATAATTTTGTCTGTTTTTTTTTTTTCTTTTTTTCCCATGTTTGCATGTAAAACGATCTATCGAATTAAATGCCATTTAACTTTTTTAAGGTTGACCCAATCGTGTAGCGAGGCTGAAAACATGGCACATGGTAATGTTTGTCAACGGCCAGGTCTTTCCACTTTTCAAAGGTCTTATACACAACAGGTACTCTCTCTCTCTCTCTCTCTCTCTCTCTGTCTCTCTCTCTCTCTCTCTCTCTCTCTCTCTCTCTCTCTCTCTCTCTCTGTTTACTTTGCTGTATCCTTGTCGGTGCCCTTTCACTTCCACATGGCCCATGCCAAATCATCAACGCACAGCCCTATCCAGATCTTGAATTGTCGTTTTTCAAATGGTAACAGTCCACAAGTAGAAATCAATATCAACTCATTATCAGAAAACCTACCGGAACTGACGCTGCACTGCATCTGAATCACGTCTGTGGTGTTACAAAGACTCCGAAAGCATTCCATACATTGATTGTACTAGACTGCAGCAGTTCTTTTCTTCGCAGGCTGCTGTGATTCAACCCTCACATCCACTGCAGGGAATCCAAAACTCAGCAGCATGCATCATGAGATAGAGAGAGAGAGAGGGGGGGGAGGGAGGGACGGAGAGAGAGAGAGAGAGAGAGAGAGGAGAGAGAGAGAGAGAGAGAGAGAGAGAGAGAGAGAGAGAGAGAGAGAGAAATCACGTGCGGTGCTTTATCAAGCACCCGAATGAAACGTATCTTGTGCTGATGGGCTCTCCGATTTAAATGTCATCATCATCAAAAGTTCTAATGAATCACCTCTGACATTGCAAGGACCCTTGGTTTTACCGTCGTGGAATCCACTCAATGGAACAAAAAGGCCACTGCGAAATAAAGATCATGGAAGTCCCTGAGATCGAGTTGTAATTAAAAAACGAAACAAACAAGAAAAACAAAACGGATTACTTCACGAAGAGGTTCCCTTACTGTGGATGTAGCGAAGACTGTGAGCATGTTCTGCGTACCTTGTATAGAACAGACTACTGCATCTCTTTCCTCACTGGCCGCTCTGTGATTCAACCCTCGTAGACACTGTAGACAATCCAAAAACTCGATAACACGCATTATGCATAAACCGCAAGCACTACAAGCCTCGCG
>CM065748.1:24253882-24256382 GCA_033310375.1 Conus canariensis | reverse complement strand
AAGGACAGATAGGAAACATATTCCCTAATCATATATTCAGAGAAATTACAGACAAATAAAAAGACTTGTTTTGAAATGAGAGAAAAAGAGAAAGAAAATCGGAAATAACAGAAGAAAGGTAGAAGGATAGAACTGCGTAAAAAAGGGAAGGAAAATTAAAGAAACAAAAGCATGAAAGAAAAGAAACAGATCATTACACTGAAAGAAAAACGATCGCTAAAACTTAAGGACAGAGTAGATATATATGGCGTCAAACACAATGCAAGAAAGAGGACAGAAGCGGATAATGTAACATAAGCATGTACGAACCACTACCGCGCCGTTACACTTGCTGTCTTATTTCTTAGAGGACTTCCATGAAGCGGTTTTTTTTTCCCTATCATACCAGGATAGTAGTGGCTGATGAGTGTAACAGGAGAGTCACAGCAGACTTGGTAGAACGCCAAACGAACGGAGCAAGCATGTTACAAACCAGACACAACGTGTTTCGATCTATTGGTCTTCTTTAGGCAGGAGAAATAACATTAAAAAAAATGAAATCTGTGGACACACACACACACACACACACACACACACACGTACGCACGCACGCACACACACACACACACACACAGAGAGAGAGAGAGAGAGAGAGAGAGAGAGAGAGAGAGAGAGAGAGAGAGAGAGAGAGAGATGTTTTTCGGTCTCTGTGCAAAATGTGGTTTTGAGTGAACGTGTGGTATTGTGTGTAACATTTGAAACAAGACGGGTCTGAACGTCAGGTAAAACACAACGCGGGCAGGAAAGTATTAGCCACGTTGACAGCTCTCAGAAGTGTAGCACTACTGTTTTGCGCATTTTGGCTGTTTGTAACGTCTGTAGAAACCATTATCAGTCGAAATGTACATATCTGTTTTAAACTGTATCTAAAATCTGTCTTACTTTACACATTCCTCGGTGTTTTTGTTTTGTGTTGCACCCCCCTCCCCCTCCCCTCAGCCCCACCGGCTGCCCGCTTGACTGTCTTTGGTCAAAGAAGGCATTATGCATATGCTAATAATCAGTATATGTATGCACGCGTATGAGGTTGTAAAAGAAAAAAAAGTCACTAGGTTTTTTTTTCTTGCACTCTCAGTTTGAGCGCCTTCCAGAACTCAGTGCGGGTTCATGTTTCCTGGAAACAGATCAAGTTGCACTACGTAATACCAGGAGCTGCTCCAAATGTAAAGAGCCGTGACTTTCCCCTAAAGCACGTGTCCTTTGGAAGAATATACCGACTTGTTCGCTTCTCTCTGTTTCTATGCTTGCAGTAAGGATCTCTCCGTTGAATGGAAGCTGGGAGAGATGATGTTGAATGAGAAGGAGAACATAATCAGGATTAAAAAGTGTAGGTCTATTTACATCCCTTAACGGTGATACACCTGGTCGTTTTGCCTCCCATATCCACATTAGCACCAAGAATCGCACTGCCTCAAAATAGATAGATACATTTGTAAATAAATGAATAAAAAATGCATAATAAAATGATAAATAAATAGATAAATGCACTAATGCATAAATAAATAAATGAACAGCTAAATAAACAAATGAATAAATAAATAGATAAATAAATAATATCAACAACGTTAACAATAGCACAACGACAGAACCACCACCATCACCACAACAACAATAATGATGACGATGGTGATGATAATAATGATGATGATGATGGTGATGATGATGAGAAGAAGAAGAAGAAGAAGGAGGAGGAGGAGGAGGAGGAGGAGGAGGAGAAGGAGAAGAAGAAGAAGAAGAAAAAGAAGAATGACAACATAGCAATAATAATAGTAATAATAATGATGATGATGATGATGATGATAATGATACTAATAATAATGCTTACATACAGGCTAAAGGGAGAACGTGATCTCAGCTGATCATGAGACAACCCACTACATGAGACACCGCACTGCCGCTAAGTCATGTCGCTGGTGTTCAGTAGCGTCTGTTCTGACCCAACACACACAGATCATTGTAAATCCACCCCCTACTCCCCATCCCCCACCCCCACCCCACCCCCAACCCCCCGACTCTGCCGATGACGATAATTATTGCCTTACGGAACTACTTCGGAAGTTTGCCTCGTGTCCGGGTATGGTTTACGTGAACGGGTACCCCAAGTAGTATTGGCTTGGAGCTACGCACGTGTAATTCCTTTCTTTTCAGTGGTATCATTCTTCGCTTTGTGTTCATTGTTCATATTGTTCCATCCGCCCTGAATATCTCCTTTCCATCACTGCCTAGTCACAGAATCAGCGTGAGCTGGTGTCCTTCCCCGAAAGGTCCCTACATGTCCACCCAAAGGCAGTCCTCATCAGTATGCCAGTATTGAGAACGTTCACGAGAACTGAAGGGTTGACATACACATGGGCAGGACATCAAACCCGAGCTCTGTCTCCAGAACAGTGCATGAAGGGCCACATGATGTGACGGATGTGGTTGAACTGGATGATATGATGGTCAGTGTGAAGATGATGGT
>CM065748.1:24216382-24238882 GCA_033310375.1 Conus canariensis | reverse complement strand
CGCGCACGCGCTTACACACACACGCACACACACACGCACTTACAGACTCACACACATTAACACACACATGAACTCACGCTCATGCATATACACGTCCACACACACACACACACACACACACACACACACACACACACACACACAAGCATACAACACACACACACGCGCGCGCGCGCGCGCGCGCACAGACACACACACACTCACTCACTCAGACGCACATATATGCACGCGCCCACACACGCACACACACACACACACACACACACACACACACACACACACACACACACACACACACACACACACTCACGCACTCACACGCACATGCGCATACACATATGCATGCATGCATTTATGGACGCGCACACCCACGTGCATAAGCATGCATAACACAAACACATTCGCACGCATGATTATTATCACACCCATACTCACGCGCGCGCGCGCGCACACACACACACGCACACGCACACACACACACATACGCACACACACGCGCGCGCGCGCGCGCGCGCAAGCTCGCACATACGCGCACGCACACACGTAAACACTAACACACACACACGCACCAGCCCTGCATTCACACCAACACAGAGTATATAGGAGAGAGAGAGAGAGAGGGACAGACCGTGACAGAGAAGGGCATAACGGACTTTCACGGCAAGAATTATATAGACCGACATTCCCCCTTTTCCTCCCGTCCCCTTCCCTTCACCCTACTTCCCTCCCCTCCATCCTCTCCCTTCCCGTCCGCTACTCACACACATACACACGCACACACGCACACACACACATACACATACACGCACACAGAACACGAACGTGCACGCGCGCGCGCGAGCGCCACACACACACACACACACACACACACACACACACACACTACACCACACACACACACACACACACACACACACGCCCCACACCACAACACACACACACACAACACAACGTGTGCTGCGCGGCAGGCAACAACGCACACTTTAAACATCATTTTGGAATCTTAAGATATTGATGATACTTGTTACGATGCATTCGGTATATTGTTCAAAACCACGTCAGTAGAATCTTTTTCATATTCTAGCAAGAGAGGAGGAGAAGGATGTGGGTTGGGGGTTCATAAAGCCATACGGTATAACTGGTATACAACAATAATACTTTCAGCCTCTATACTGCTTCGGTTCATTAATGGACTGTGGTAAATCGTATACAACAATAATACTTTCAGCCTCTATACTGCATCGGTTCATTAATGAGGACTGTGGTAAATCGTATACAACAATAATACTTTTCAGCCTCTATACTGCATCGGTTCATTATGAGGACTGTGGTAAATCGTATACAACAATAATACTTTCAGCCTCTATACTGCATCGGTTCATTAATGAGGACTGTGGTAAATCGTATACAACAATAATACTTTCAGCCTCTATACTGCATCGGTTAATTCATTAGGACTGTGGTAAATCGTATACAACAATAATACTTTCAGCCTCTATAGTGCATCGGTTCATTAATGAGGACTGTGGTAAATCGTATACCACAAAAATACTTTCAGCCTCTATAGTGCATCGGTTCATTAATGAGGACTGTGGTAAATCGTATACAACAATAATACTTTCAGCCTCTATACTGCATCGGTTAATTCATTAGGACTGTGGTAAATCGTATACAACAATAATACTTTTCAGCCTCTATAGTGCATCGGTTAATTCATTAGGACTGTGGTAAATCGCATACGACAATAATACTTTCAGCCTCTCTATTGCATCGGTTAATTTATTAGGACTGTGGTAAATCGTATGCAACAATAATACTTTCAGCCTCTATAGTGCATCGGTTAATTCATTAGGACTGTGGTAAATCGTATGCAACAATAATACTTTTAGCCTCTATAGTGCATCGGTTAATTCATTAGGACTGTGGTAAATCGTATGCAACAATAATACTTTTAGCCTCTATAGTGCATCGTTAATTCATTAGGACTGTGGTAAATCGTATGCAACAATAATACTTTCAGCCTCTATATTGCATCGGTTAATTCATTAGGACTGTGGTAAATCGTATGCAACAATAATACTTTTAGCCTCTATAGTGCATCGGTTAATTCATTAGGACTGTGGTAAATCGTATACAACAATAATACTTTTAGCCTCTATAGTGCATCGGTTAATTCATTAGGACTGTGGTAAATCGTATACAACAATAATACTTTCAGCCTCTATAGTGCGTCGGTTCATTAAAGAGGACTGTGGTAGGTCGCATACAACAATAATACTTTCAGCCTCTATATTGCATCGGTTCATTGATGAGGACTGTGGTAGATCGCACAGGACTGCATACAGTAGAACAGCTACAGACCAATGTATGGCAACGCGGAATTATTTGTGATTTCATATCCGAAAGTAAAGCTGTAGGCCTATGTGTACATAGGCGAATAAGTATTGACAACTTACGATGGGATGGAAAGTATAAGCCAATGTAATGGTGGATTCCTGAAGGTCGCATATATCAGGATTAACATTACTGTAGGTTCTTTTTTGTAGTGAATCGTTGGGAATTGCATCACGAAATAAAGTCACAGACCTGTGTATTATTACAGTGAATGATTGGGGACAAGTATATGGTTTGATAAAAAAAAAAGCAGGACATGCATTTGTAAAGGTGAATCAGGTAACACTTTTCTTTAATCCGCTAGCTTGCTTCCCTTGCCTCGCTCCATTTGACTTAGTCTGTACATTATTAATAAATTCAGCTATAAAACAATTCCCTCTTAAGCCTCTCTCTTCACCCCTCGACCCCTTACCCCGTCCCCTGCTTCAGATGATTTTTTAAAGTGTGAACTCCTTGAACTCTTTATGCCCGAGTGGCCTGAACGTTGTTGTTTCAGCTATAGTACTTGCCACTGCATGAGAAAAGGTCGGTATTGGCCACAAATGATTTTTCGCGTTCGTCAAGGGGGGGAGGGGGGGGGGGGCCGAGCATGGTGGTGCATATGTTAGATGGGAGATAATCTGATTCGAAAATTCTTTCGAAGTGTAAAAGTGTATAGAGTACAGGTCGTATGGTCATTATTGATCGTTGCTGCATTATTTCCATCAGACTGCGAAAGCCACGTCAACGCAATTTCCCTACATCCGACTGAACCTTCGGGTTCGTATGTTTTTGTTTGTTTTTTGTTTGTTTATGTTGTTGTTGTGAATACCCTCTTTCTCAGCACATTATTTGTAATACAGTCGACGGAGAAAAAAACAACAAAAAAACTCTGGCTAGGATGGCGACAGAGGGGTAATGGAGGAATGATAAAAATAGTTATAAGAAAGTACTACTACGACTACTATTACTATTGCTACTGATGATGATGGCGATTTCAATAGTGATTACAATGATGATAGTAATAATGATAATTATAGAGTAAACTTTTGTCTACAGCGTCAGTAGCCGTTGTGATTAAGAACAAAGCAATTATCTTTTACAATATTTCATTAGAGACATCTGTCAACACATCCCCCACCCCTTACTGCTACTTCCTCTACTTTCCACCCCACCCTCTTCCCCTTCCACCCGACTTGACTTTTCAGAAATTGGAGATGTCACGTGGCTTTCTACTCCTTTTTGTCCCCCCCCCCCCCCCGCATCATCTCCACTCACTCCACCAACACACACACACACACAAACAACACACACACACACACACAACACCACCACCACACACACACACACACACACACACACACACACCACACACACACACACACACGCACGCACGCACACACACACACACACACACACACACACACACACACACACCACGCACCACGCACACTGCACACACACACACACACACACACACACACACACACACACACACACACAACACAACCACACACACACACACACACACACACACACACGCACACATACACTCACACACAGATGCAGAGACCGCGCTGGCACTCCTGTCGTTTTAACAACACAAGAGGCAATGGCGCTCAGAACTGTCGATTTTTTCTCAACGAACCGAGGTATTTGTTTTCAATTCTTAGACGTCATTCCGTTCAAATCTACATGCTATATCATTATTCTCTGATCACTTTGTTCCGTCATGTCGGACGTTTTTGGTCTTTCGTCTTCGTCCTACCTATCGTTTAAGTGGTGTTATTAGCGTTTATCACTCTTTACCTAAGAGCCGACATAATCCCTTCTGAAGGTCTGCCGCCCCCCCCCCCCCCCCCTCCCCTCAGTGCCTTCATAGCTCCTTATTCACTGATGCACTCTCACTTCCTTTCTTTCTGTGAGTGACATGGAAGTTCACAGCACACCTGAGATGAAAGTACATTATTTTGAGGTCCACCAAACTCGTAACTGCGCTAGCTTACGTTCTCTGAGTGTCTTGAAACAACTTTCCAATGATGCCAATATGCCAACACAGTTCTGTAAGGATTTTCTGTATGATACTTTTTCTAAACCTGCTTGACCGTCCCTGTAATGTGTTTTTCACCTCAGTCATCTTGATCATTCTGAGAGCCTTGTTGTTGTGGTTGTACCCTGGCTAAAAGACTCCAGGGATCATACGAACAGCCGAAGTACTTGAACACTATGGTACAAATGCATCAGCTGGGGATGAGAACATTACGTGTGCGACCGTTTTTTTTTATTACCCCGCCACGTGGACAGCCACATTCCGACTTAGGGAATTTTGGAGACTGATAATGTTAAGCTGCAGCACACCTCTCACATAAGACTCACTCTGTACAGTTGAAAGCCCATTCCAAAAGAAGGAGAGGGGTGGGATGGGGGTAAGGCTCTTTAAGGATACACTGTTCCACTGTTTGTGCGATACTGTGCTCGTTATTTCCTTTTCTTTCGCTTTTTTGACATTTTTTGTCTCTATTTCTGCACTATCGTTTGTTTTTCTACCTACCTCTGTGGCCCAGTCTTCAGTGTGTTGTAAACACTCTGCATACTTTTAATTCGCTGCATAGGAATGCAGGGGAGAGAGGGTGGGTGGGTGGGTGAGGGTTTTGCAATGTAAATTGTGCCCCTATCTTCTAGAAATCCGGTGCTACTAATTTCTTCTTTTGTGTCACTCTCTTTGACTTTGCTTTCTTTTCAAATCTGGGTTAATTTTTTCTCTGTACTATTGCCAAGCGCTTTTCTGTATTTGTGGTCTGTTCCTCTTCCTGTGGTCTGGAAAGCATTTTCCTTGTTTTCTTGATAAGCTTTGTAAGATGCTAGTTCTTCCTTGTAATTTGGTGACAAGGTAGAGAAACTTTAACCACTGGAAAAGACACTTGCTGTCCATGCTGCGGTGCTGTTTCTTAATCAGTTATTTCGATGTATCTTTGTGGCATTGGAATTTTCTCAGAAGGATTTTTTTTTTTTTTAATTTTTCAAAGAAAATATGAGCAGAATGATCAGAGTGGTTGGTACACTTAACGTTCTCCTGTTCTTGTTCTTCTTCCGTTAACGTCTTTTCATTCTTATAATCCCGTCTGTCATTCGCTACGTATAGTCCTATCCATCACTGAAATTTCTCACGTTCTCCCCCCGTCCATTGTTTATTATCTTCACGTTCTTCTCTATTCATCTCGTCCCTTTCGGGGTTTTCTGTCCTCTTTGAGTCCATCATTCATCCTTCTTGTCATTACTTCGTCCATTTCTCCCTATAGTCAATCATTCTGACACTATCTTTCGTGTGTATAGTCCATCATTCATCCTCTTGTTATTACGTCATCTATTTCTTCCTATAGTCAATCATTCTGACACTATCTTTCTTGTGTATAGTCCATCATTCATCCTTCTTGTTATTACGTCATCTATTTCTTCCTATAGTCAATCATTCTGACACTATCTTTCGTGTGTATAGTCCATCATTCATCCTTCTTGTTATTACGTCATCTATTTCTTCCTATAGTCAATCATTCTAACACTATCTTTCGTGTGTATAGTCCATCATTCATCCTTCTTGTTATTACGTCATCTATTTCTTCCTATAGTCAATCATTCTGACACTATCTTTCTTGTGTATAGTCCATCATTCATCCTTCTTGTCATTACTTCATCTATTTCTCCCTACAGTTAATCATTCTGACACTATCTTTCTTGTGTATAGCCCATCATTCATCCTTCTTGTCATTATTTCGTCCATTTCTTCCATCATTCTGGCAGTATCTTTCACGCGTACAGTCCATCGCCCTGACGCTCTTTTGTCTCTTCCTCTTTCCTTGCCCGTCTCCTGTTCATCATGCTCACCTTGTCTTGGTTTCGCCTCATGAGAAATGTATCGTTCTCTCCTTTCATTTTCTTCCAGTTTGTCCCATCACCTGGATCGTTTGTCACGCTGTTTCACTTTCATGTAATCTATCATTCTCATGCTGCGCTTGCCTGTTCCCTCTCCCGAACCCCTGTGTCAATGACATGCTACTGTTCTGTTTACCGTACATCGTTTTCACATTCTTCTCTTCGCCTGTCCTTGATGGATACGATGTCATCTCATCCCACCATTCATACGAAATTGTCTATTATTCATCATTCACGTTTTTTTCCTTTCATACTTCCTTCACTATTCTTACGTTCCGTTTATATCATGTCCTTTATACGTTCTTCGTACGTTCTTGTTATCGCCCGAACTATTTTTCATCATTCTCTCGTTCTTCTCCCATCCCACTTTCATCTTCCTCTCCTTTCCCCGTCATGTATTCCTGATTTTCCCTTTTCGTATCATTCCCACATAATCTTCACGTCCCGTTCATCATTTGTCATTTTCACGCTCCAGTCCCGTCAGTCGTTCATTGTGTTCACGTTCTTCTCCAGTCAGTCAGTCATTTTCACGTTCCTCTGACATTAGTCATTGATCGCTTTCACGCTCTTCTCCAGTCAGTCACTCGTCGTTCTCAAGTGGTTCTCAGTCAGTCATTCCTTGTTCGCAAGTTCTTCTCCAGCGGGTCATTCATCATTTTCATGTTCTTTTCCAGTCAGTCACTTGTAATTTTAACGCTTCTCCAGTCATTCATTCATCGTTTCCTCATTCTTCTCCCGCCAGTCATTCATCATTTTTACGTTCCTCTATGATCAACTATTCTTCATATTCACCCTCATCTCCCGCCAGTTGTTCATCATTTTCACGTTCTTCTCCCTTTTTGTCATTCATCATTTTTACGTCAAAACATAGCAACAGAGTTGTTAAAACCAAAACTGTATTGTTTTCTGGTTTTCGTCATTCTGAAATATCTGAATCCAAAAATGTGCACAACGTGTGGAGAAATAAAAGAAATTAAGAATAAATATAAACTCCCGTTGTATCCTATTGTAACAGGAAAAATTGTTGTCATGAGATCTTTTGACAAAGCACAGGCATTTGTGAGGCATTATTGGAAAACAATTTATCTTCGAGCCTTCTTCCCGATATCAAAAATTGAAGACAGAAAGATGAGACTGTATATGTTCATCAAAGACCCAGTTCATATATTACATACAAGGAATTTGAAGAACATTTGACGTCTTTCTTTTCGCGTAAAAGTATCGTTAGTATTTTCATTCGTTGTTGAAGAAATGCAAAAAAAAAAAAAAAAAAAAAAAAAGCATCGAGATAAAATGTAGTCCCAGTACATCAGCCGGGTTAAAAAAAAAGAAGGTTGATACACATAAGATAAAAACCTCGAAGCAGAAAGATTGGTCAGCAATATTCTTTTTACTTCATTATGTCAATTAATTCGAAATCATGCTGCAAGACTCCAGCAAAGAGCAAGCGGTGCCAGTGAGCTGATTAACACTCTGTACCGTTTGACAGTCAGGACTCGCATGTGTGTGTTGTGTGTGTGCATGTGTGTGTGTATGTGTGTGTGTGTGGGGGGGGGGGGGAGGGGGGGGCGAGATACGTACATTATGCGTGCGCGCGCGCTTGGCGTAAAATGTACGTGTTGTGTATGTGTATGTGTGCGTGCACGCGCGCGCGCGTGCCTCTGTGTGTGTGTGTGTGTGTGTGTGTGTGTGTGTGTGTGTGTGTGTGTGTGTGTGTATGTGTAAGCGCGCGTTGTGTGTGTGTGTGTGTGTGTGTGTGTGTGTGTGTGTGTGTGTGTGATATGTGCGTTTTACATGCGCGTGTGCGTGGTTGTATATGTATGCATTAGTGCGTGTGCGCGCGCATATTTGCATATGTAAATTGTGCATGTACGCGCGCGAGTACGCGCTTGCGCTTATGCGTATACGTGTGCGCGTGCGTGCGTGTGCGTTTTTGTGTTCGTGCGCGTTGTGTGTGTGTGTGTGTGTGTGTGTGTGTGTGTGTGTGTGCGCGCACGCACGCGTGTGTGTGCACGTGCGTGTGTGTGTGCGCGCGCCCGAGTGCATGCGCGCGAGTGTGTGTGTTTGCGTTTACTTGTTTGAGTGTGTGTGTATGTGTGAGTGTGTGTGTGTGTGTGTGCGTGCGTGCGTGCGTGCGTGTGTGTGTGTGTGTGTGTGTGTGTGTGTGTGTGTGTGTGTGTGTGTGTGTGTGTGTGTGCGCGCGCGTTTTTGTGTTTATTATTTTTAGACTCTCTGAACGAGTATCTGAAAAGAGCTAGACACATACTGTCGCTCCCCAGCAAGTTAGAAATTATACAAATGAACTACAACCTATGAAAAAATAATGCAATTTTGTTCTTTCATCAGTTTCAACGGGTCCAGCAGTACCTGTCATGCCTGACTGACAGAACTGACAGGTCAAATTTGTCGATGATTATACTGTACTGACGACAGGTTAAAACAGTAGTATTTTATCGTTTGAGGAAGATGATAACGTAAATATTTTATATTCTGAGACCTAAGAACATAACAAAGCCGTGTATCTTAATTATTTTCAAACAAGTTAACAGATGGCTCAATCCTAGAATCACGCACATGTTCTGGATTAAAAAAAAATACAAGAATGATTTGCCTTGTAATCACTAATATCGACTTCTTTTGTTCTAGGTCCGTGTGAAGTTATCAGGGCATCGCACTGAAGAACTGTTCACCAGATTCCTCCAATTCTGTGGGCTGTGCTCTGAGGCCTTGGCTCTGCAGAGTATTTCCCTGTCCATTCTGCAATGTTGTCAGTCAATCTTTTTCTGTCTTCTTCTTGGTCTCGCTCCTTCAGCACTTTCCTGTGTGACTTTTCTGTCATTGGGGCCATTGGATCTCCATGACAATGTCAACTTAGTTTCTTTGCTTCTTCACATGGCCCTGTGTGCTGTTCGATGGTCTGGCGCACTTGTTCAGTGGTGACATGATCAGTATATCTGATGTACAGTATCTTGCAATGGCATCTCCTTTCTGTGATTGGGTTCTTTTTTCCAGGTCCATGTCGCGTCTGTGTATTGGAAAATGAAATACACTCGTGCATGCAGGAGCCATATTTGTATTTCACTGAGATGTTATTTTCCTTCCATCCAGGGTTCAGTCTGCACAGAGCCGATGTCTTTGCGGCTCTTGAGTGGATATCTAATTTAAAGTCCCCCATCGCTTAAAATAAATCCTAGATATATGAACTGTTTAACAGTTCCTAGGTGAAATAAAATTCCAGATATATGAACAGTTCCTAGCTTCTGTCCATGGTACTGATGGTGTTGGGCTTTAGGTTGGTCTTCTCAGTGTTGATATCCATACAATGTCTCGCAGATGTTTCATCCAGAGTTTTAACAAGCTTGGTGAGTGCTTGTTCAGTGCCCGCCAGGCCTCCAAAGTTATCTGCCAGGTGAAGGTTTGTGAAAGTTCTTGCTGTGCTGATTTTGTTGCCATTATCTTCTTCAAGAGCATAATTCATGATACATTCCAGGACTGTTGAAAAGTATTGGAGAGTAAAGGGACCCTGACAATTCCTAACTGATATGTGGGACCACTTTCCATTCGCGCCCTTTGTGAATAATGTACTGGTCACTTTGGTGTATACTTGCTGGATGTTGTTCACTTTGTCTTGTTATCAAATTTCTTAATAACAGCCTGTAACGCATCTCGACAGACTCTGTAAAACGCCTGTTTGAAGTCTGTGAAGACATGACACAGCTCCTGATGTTGCAAGTGTTTTTGGTGACGGGTTAAGGATCTGGTGTTCGATGATACTTCAGCCTTTGCGATACAGTGGTGTCTGTCTGCAACTTTAACCTCTTCAGAAGGATTTTAAACATTACGTTGCTTACATTGCTTATCTAACTGATCTTGCGGTTGTTCTGGCAGTGTTGAGGATTTCCTCTCTTTGGAAGTGTGACTATTAGAGATGAGATCTCTTCGGCGTTAGCCGCTAGCTAGTGTGCCAGCTTTTGTTGCAGGTGGCAGTTAATATATCAGTTACTGCCTTTCCTCCATCTTAAAGTGTTCTGCGGGGATGTTGTCAATGCTTGCAGCCTTGCCGCGTTTCAGCGACGTCACTGCTACAACGACTTCGACAGGGTGCTGGAAGCTCACCTCAATTTGATGAATCTTGTACTGCTGGCATACTTGGATCTGTTTGGTCATGTTTGTTGTAGAGCTCAAAGCAACGTTCCTCAGTCTTCCCATGATGTGCTCTCTCTGTCTGAGACAGTAAATGTCTTTGTCCTGGGTGGTGCTGACTTTAATTTGAGTTCGTCAATTTTTCATAGGCATTTCTGTGTCGTTGTCATCCAGGCGTTTCTCAAAGTCGTCACACGCTTATTTTGATCCCGTCTAACATTCACCATTAGTACTCTCCTTTCCTCATTCCGTCCATCATTCATTTTCTTCACATTTCCGTTCGTTCGTTGTTGTTGTTGTTGTTGTTGTTGTTGTTGTTTTCCCGTTACTTTGTTCGGTCGGTCGCTCGCTCGCTCGGTCGCTCGTTCAGACATTCATTCGTTCAGTCGGTCGTTCAGTCATTCGTTCGTACATTTGTCTGGTCGATCGTTCATTCAGTCATTTGTTCGTCCAGTCAGTCAATCGGTCGTTCACACATTCATTCGTTCAGTCGGTCGTTCAGTCATTCGTTTGTACATTTGTCCGGTCAATCACTCATTCAGTCATTCGTTCGTTCAGTCGGTCAATCGGTCGTTCAGATATTCATTTGGTCGGTCGGTCGTTCAGACATTCGTTCGTTCAGTCATTCGTTCGTACATTTGTTCAGTCGATTGCAAATTCAGTCGTTTATTCGGTCAGTTGGTCAGTCGGTCGTTTAGATATACATTCGTTCAGTCGGTCAGTCAATCGTTCAGTCGTTTATTCTGTCAGTCGGTCGTTCATTGATTCAGTCGTTCGGTCATTCGTTCATACAGTCGGTCAGTCGGTCGTTCAGCCATTTAGTTGTTCAGTCGGTCAGTCGGTCTTTCAGACATTCATTCGGTCAGTCGGTCGTTCAGTCATCCGTTCGTACATTTGTCCGGTCGATCGCTCATTCGGTCATTGGTTCGTTCAGTCAGTCAATCGGTCGTTCACATATTCATTTGTTCAGTCGGTCGTTCAGTCATTCGTTTGTACATTTGTCGGTCGATCGCTCATTCAGTCATTCGTTCGTGCAGTCGGTCAATCGGTCGTTCAGATATTCATTTGTCTGGTCGGTCGTTCAGACATTCGTTCGTTCAGTCGGTCATTCAGTCATTCGTCCGTAGATTTGTTCAGTCGATTGCTCATTTAGTCGTTTATTTGGTCAGTCGATCAGTCGGTCGCTTAGATATACATTCGTTCGGTCAGTCAGTCAATCGTTCAGTCGTTTATTCTGTCAGTCGGTCGTTCATTGATTCAGGCGTTCGGTCATTCGTTCATACAGTCGGTCAGTTGGTCGTTCAGACATTCATTCGGTCAGTTGGTCAGTCGGTCGTTCAGTCATTTGTTCGTACATTTGTCCGGTCGATGGCTCATTCAATCATTTGTTCGTTCAGTCAGTCAATCGGTCGTTCACATATTCATTCGTTCAGTCGGTCATTCAGTCATTCGTTTGTACATTTGTCCGGTCGATCGCTCATTCAGTCATTCGTTCGTGCAGTCGGTCAATCGGTCGTTCAGATATTCATTTGTTTGGTCGGTCGTTCAGACATTCGTTCGTTCAGTCGGTCGTTCAATCATTCATTCGTAGATTTGTTCAGTCGATTGCTCATTTAGTCGTTTATTCGGTCAGTCGGTCGTTTAGATATACATTTGTTCAGTCGGTCAGTCAATCGTTCAGTTGTTTATTCTGTCAGTCGGTCGTTCATTGATTCAGTCGTTCGGTCATTCGTTCGTGCAGTCGGTCAGTCGGTCGTTCAGTCATTCATTTGTACGAATCGATCAGTCAGTCGTTCATTCATTTATTCGTTCAGTTGGTCAATCGGTCGTTCAGTCATTCATTCGTTCAGTCGGTCATTCATTCAGTCGTTCAGTCGGTCAGTCGGTCGTTTAGTTATTCATTTTTTCAGTCAGACAGTCATTCATTGGTCCGGTCAGTCGTTCAGTGATTCATCCGTGCAGTCGGTCAGTCGGTTGTTCAGTCATTCATTCATTCAGTCGGTGATCGGTCGTTCAGTAATTCATTCAATGAGTTGGTCAGTCGGTTGTTCATTCATTCATTCGTTCAGTCGGTCAATCGGTGGTTCAGACATTCATTCGTTCAGTCGGTCGTTCAGTCGGTCGTTTTTCGATGCGTTCGGTTGACGCTCATTTAGTCGTTTAGTGGGTCCGTCGGTCGCTTTGTCATACATTCACTCAGTCGATCAGTTGTTTATATGTTCAGTCGATCATTCATTCATTCTTTCAGTCGGACAGTCCGCCGTTCAGTCATTTATTCGTTCAGTCGGTCAGTCAGTCAGTCATTCGTTCACTAGGTCAGTCGATTGTTCATTCCTTGATTCGTTCACTTGGTCATTCGGTCGTTAGACCAATCGTTCATGCAGTCGGTCAGTCGGCCGTTCAGTCAGTCATTCGTTCAGTCGATCAATCAGTCGTGCAGGCATTCATTCGTTTAGGCGGTCATTCAATCGTTCAGTCGGTCTTCCAGTCATTCATTCGTTCATTCGTCAATCTGTCGTTCAGTCATTCATTCGTTCATTCGGTCGTTCATTTATTCGATCGATCGGTCAGTCGATCGTTCAGTCATTCATTCGTGCAGTCGGTTGTTCACTCATTTATTAATTCAGTCAGCCATTGGTCGTTCGGTAATTCATTCGTTGAGTTGGTCAATCGTTTGTTCATTCATTCATTCGTTCCGTCGATCAGTTGGTCGTTCAGACATTCGTTCGTTCAGCTGGTCGTTCAGTCATTCGTTCGTTCAGTCGGTCGTTCAGTCATTCGTTCGTGCCGTCGGTTGTTCACTCATTCATTAAGTCGGTCAATCGGTCGTTCAGACATTCAATCGTTCAGTCGGTTGTTCAGTCATTCGTTCGTAGGTTTGTTCGGTCGATCGCTCATTTAGTTGTTTCTTCGTTCAATCGGTCGCTTAGTCATACATTCGTTCAATCGGCCAGTCACTCGTTCAGTTGTTTATTCATTTAGTCGGTCAGTCATTCATTCTTTCAGTCTGTCCGTCGATCGTTCATCGATTCATTCGTTCAGTGGGTCGGTCGGTTGTTCGGTCATTCATTTATTCGTTCAGGCGGTCAATCGGTCGTTCAATCATTCGTTCGTTCAGTCGGTCAGTCGATCGTTCAGTCACTCATTTGTTCAGTCGGTCGTTCTTTTATTCGTTCAGTCGATCGTTCAGTCATGCATTCGTTCAGTCGGTCAATCGTTCGTTCGTTCATTCATTCGTTCATTTGGTCCGTCAATCGTTCAGTCATTTATTCGTTCAGTCGTTAAGTCGGTCGGTTAGTCATTCATCCGTTCACTCGGTTTTTTTTTAGTCATTCAGTCGGCGGGCAAACGGTGCGGCACAGATGCTGGGGGTGACATGAGTGCAGGTACATGGAAAGCGGATGCTGCTCGTGACAAAGAAAGGGCTTGAGTGGAAGGGGGGGGGGGGGGTGAGGAGAAGCGAATACAGGGTATGACGTGTGGGAATGCCTGGTATGCTGTGGGTACGGGGTGGCGGATGCAGCGTACAATACAGCGTCATATGGTTGAGGGTATGAAGAACGGGGATACAGCGCATGACATGGGTGGGGGTGCTGCGGACGCGGTTGCTGGACGTGACATGGGCGAGGTGACGGGGAGGAGATGCAGATGCTGGACGTGACATGGGCGAGATGACGGGCAGGAGATGCAGATGCTGGACGTGACATGGGCGAGGTGACGGAGAGGAGATGCAGATGCTGGACGTGACATGGGCGAGGTGACGGGGAGGAGATGCAGATGCTGGACGTGACATGGGCGAGGTGACGGAGAGGAGATGCAGATGCTGGACGTGACATGGGCGAGATGATGGGGAGGAGATGCAGATGCTGGACGTGACATGGGCGAGATGACGGGGAAGAAATGTAGATGCTGGACGTGACATGGGCGATATGACAGGGAGGAGATGCAGATGCTGGACGTGACATGGGCGAGGTGACGGGGAGGAAATGCAGATGCTGGACGTGACATGGGCGAGATGACAGGGAGGAGATGCAGATACTGGACGTGACATGGACGAGGTGACGGGGAGGAGTTGCAGATGCTGGACGTGACATGGGCGAGATGACGGGGAGGAGATGCAGATGCTGGACGTGACATGGGTGAAGGTGCAGGCAGCGCTGATTTCATGGCTTGCCATGGTGGGGGCATGGAGGAGAGGGGGGATGAAGACGTAAGGCGTAACATAGGTGGGGGGTACATGGGGTGCGAATGCAGGGTGTAACACGGGTGGGAGTACAGGGAACGTAGATTTCATGGCTTGCCATGGGTGGGGGCATGGGGGAGAGGGGGGATGAAGATGTAAGGCGTAACATAGGTGGGGGGTACAGGGGGTGCGAATGCGGGATGTAACATGGGTGGGAGTACAGGGAACGCAGATTTCAGAGCTTGGCATGGGTGGTGGTTGGGGGCGCTGATTTCAGATCATGACATTAGTTCAGGTTTGGGGTTGGGGGGGGGGGGGGTAGAATTCAGGGCGTGACATGAGTGGGGAATATGAGGGGGGGGGGGTGCAGATTTCCATGCCTGACCTGAGTGGGGTAAAGGAGGGGAGATGGTGGTGGTGCGGATTGTAGAGCATAATACAGGTTAGTGTGATATAGGCGTGATATGGGGTGGCGTACAGGGTGCACACTTTTCAGGACTTGAGGTAAAGGGGGCGCGGATTCCAAGGCGTGACAGGAGAGAGGAAACGGAGTGAAGATTTCAGGGCATGACAGGGGGAGGGGGGGGGGCGACAAGGGGCGTCTATGTAGGGTGTGACGGGTGGGCGTATTGGGGCAGATGTGGCGAGGATGCTGGAGGTGACCCGGGTGGGAATGTTGGAGCAGGGGGGTGAGGGCTGGGGGCGTATTGAAACCGAGGGTTCGTGGATGAAGGGCATGACACGATGGGCGTACTGGGACAGAGGGTACGCGGATGAAAGGTATGTAATTGTGGGTGTATTGGTGCAGAGGGAGCGCGGATGAAGGGCATGAAATTGTGGGTGTATTGGTGCAGTGGGTACGCGGATGAAGAGTATGAATTTGTAGGTATACTGGTGCAGAGGGAGCGCGGATGAAGAGCATGAAATTGTGGGTGTATTGGTTCAGAGGGAGCGCGGATGAAGGGCATGAAATTGTGGGTGAATTGGTTCAGAGGGAGCGCGGATTAAGGGCATGAATTTGTGGGTGTATTGGTTCAGAGGGTACGCGGATGAAGGGCATGAAATTGTGGGTGTATTGGTTCAGAGGGAGCGCGGATTAAGGGCATGAATTTGTGGGTGTATTAGTGCAGAGGGTACGCGGATGAAGGGCATGAATTTGTGGGTGTATTGGTGCAGAGGGTACGTGGATGAAGAGCGTGACATGCTAGGCGTATTGGGGTAGAGAAGGCGGAAGAAGAGCGTGATGTGGGTGTCTTATTGGGATAGAGAGGGGGGGGGGGAATGAAGGATGCGACATGGGTGTCTTATTGGGAAGAGAGGGGGGGGGGATGAAGGATGCGATATGGGTGTCTTATTGGGTCAGAGAGGGCACAGATGAAAGGCGTGACATGGCAGATGATTTTATCGGAGCAGACGGGTGCGGATGCGAGGCGTTACCTAGGTGGACGTGTTGGGGCAGAGGGGGCGCAGATGCAGGCTTTGGCGTGGGTGGGTGAGGGGAATGGGAAGCGTGGATCCACATCGGTGGGCGTACTGAGGAGGGAGCGTGTATGCAGGGCGTGACATGGGTGGGAGTACCGTGGGGGGGGGGGGGGGGGAGCACAGCTTCATTATGTAACATGGATGGGTGAACGGTAAGGGGGGAGAGGGAGAGAGGTACGCAGGGCGTGACATGTATGGACATACGCAGGAGCTGGCTGGGGAGGATCGAGTGCAGGTATGACGTGTGGGGGTACGGCGGACATGGAATACGGTGGGTACAGCGGTGTGGATGCAGGTTCGGACATGGACGGGGTGAAGAAATCGCATACGCAGTGTACAACATGGTAGCGAGTATGGAGGACGCCAATACAGCATACGATACTGTGGGGGTATGGCGGTCGTGGATGCAGGGCGTTCCATGGGTGGGGGAATGGAGGGGGGGTGGGTGAAAAGAGTGCAAATATAGAGCATGACATGGATTGAGGGGAGGGGGGAGGCGTGGATAAAGGGCGTAGCATGTGTGGGCTTGCAGAGGGCGCGAATGCAGGGTGACATTGGCGGCATACAGGGAATGCACATTTTGGGGTTTCACATGTGCGTCAGTTTCAGGCTTACGTCAGTTTTAGGGTGTGGCATGGGTGGGATTAGGAGTTGGGTGGGGTTCAGCGCCCAACATAGTTGGGGTGGCGGAAGGGTGAGAAAGGCTGATTTCAGGGATGACATGGATTTGGATGTGGGGCGGTGCGGATTTTAGAGCATGACATTGATGGGGGTAGGATATGGGAAATGTAGTGTGTGACATACGTGGGCGTACAGGACTTACATTCATTTTATCCTAGTTCTGTACGGCTGTGGAACTCGCTGCCGGGTGCCATCAAGATTGCCACATATGCAGTCTCATTTAAAAAGCAAATTGATACGACAGTTTTGAGATCTGCATATTGACGATTTTCTATTTTAACTTCCTCAGATATTTTATGGTTACCTGGGCCTGAATCTGGCCATTGCTTTTAACTTTTTGAATATCGTGTGCGATCCCTTGTTGCCAAATTTGCTCCAGGGGCCAACAGACTGAGTCGCACTTTATTTTATGTTATTTTATTTTACTTTTTAACATGCGCGCTGGTGACCTACTCGTTTTTGAGTGAACCAGTATTTTAGGACGAAGAAGAAGAAGAAGAGGATGAACAGATTCCAGGGCGTGACATGGGCGAGGGAACAGGACCTGACATGTGTGGGGGAACGAGAAGAGAAAATTTCAGGGTCTGCGAGAGAGAGAGAGAGAGAGAGAGAGAGAGAGAGAGAGAGAGAGAGAGAGGGTGAAGGGGGGGGGGCGTCAATGCAGGGCGTGACATGGGTAGGCGTAATGGGAGGAGAGAGCGCGTTAGCAGGCCTAAACGGGGGAAGGGGTGGGGAGGATGGAAAAGGCGTGGATGCAGAGCGCGACATGGATGGGTGTAGGTGAGTGGAGGTGGGGAGGAGCAATTGACAGGTATGACGTGGGGTACGAGAGACGTGGATCCAGGATACGCTACGGGTACTGGGTCGAGATTGAAGCGCGTGAAGTAGATGGGCGTATTGGGGCAGGCTGGGTATGGATGCAGGGCGTGTGTGACAAGAGTCGGCGTGTTGGGGCAGAGGGGGCATGGATGCAGAGCGTGCGTGACAATAATCGGCGTGTTGGGGCAGAGGGGGCGCGGATGAAGAACGCCACGTCGGAGGGCGTATTGGTGCCAAGGGGAACGTTAATGAAGGGTGTGACATCGTTGGCATATTAGGGCAGAGGGGGCGTGGAAGAAGGGGCAGGAGCGGGGGTGTTAGGTGTAATGGGTGGACGTAATGGGGAGAAAGGAGCGCTTGAGCAGTGTGTGATGTGGATGGAAAAACAGGTGGAGGGGTGGGGGGTGGGGGGGAGGAGGCGGGGGGGGGGGTGATTGAAAGAGTGTTGATGCAGGGCATGACATGAATAGGCGTACTTGGGAAGGGGTGGGAGGAGCAAATGAAAAGCATGATGGGGGGGGGGGGGGTATGGGAGATGTGGAAGCAGGGTATGCTATGGGTACGGTCGCGAATGAAGGGCGTGACCTGGATCGGCGCATTGGGGCAGAAGGGACATGGATGCAGGGCGTGCGTGACACGTGTATTGAGGGCAAAGGGGCGCGGATGAAGGGCGTGGACTAAGTGCACATATTGGGGCAGAGGGGCGGGAATGAAGTGCGTGAAATGGTGGACGTATTGGGGCAGAAGAGGCGCGGATGAAAGGCGTGACATGGGTGGGCGTATTGGAGCAGAGAGGGCATGGATGAATGACGTCACATGGTAATTTTTTTTTTTTTTTTTTTTTTTTTTTTGGGGGGGGAAGCAGAGGGGATGTGGGTAAACGGCGTGACGTGGGTTGGCGTATTGGGGCAGAGGGGGCGTGGATGAAGGGCGTGACGTGATGGGCGTGCGAATGAAGGGCGTGATGTGCGTGTCTTATTGGGGCAGAGGGGTCACAGATGTAGGGCTTGACATGAACGGGTAAATAGAGCCGGGGGGAGGGGGGAAGGGGAAGGAGGAGAGGCTCGTACGTACGGCCTGACATGTATGGGCATACGTGGGAGGAGGGTGGGGGCGAGTGAATGCAGGGTGTGACATGCAGGAATACGGGGGACGCGGATGCAGGATATGTCATGGGTATGGCGTCATTAATGCAGTATATGACATGGATTGGGGTAAGGGAGTGGTAGGTGACGTCATGAATGCAGAATGTGACATGGACGGGGGTAAGGGAGTGGTAGGTGACGTCATGAATGCAGGATGTGACATGGATGGGGTGAGGGAGTGGTAGGTGACGTCATGAATGCAGGATGTGACATGGACGGGGGTGAGGGAGTGGTAGGTGACGTCATGAATGCAGGATGTGACATGGACGGGGGTGAGTGAGTGGTAGGTGACGTCATGAATGCAGAATGTGACATGGATGGGGTGAGGGAGTGGTAGGTGACGTCATGAATGCAGAATGTGACATGGACGGGGGTGAGGGAGTGGTAGGTGACGTCATGAATGCAGAATGTGACATGGATGGGGTGAGGGAGTGGTAGGTGACGTCATGAATGCAGGATGTGACATGGATGGGGTAAGGGAGTCGTAGGTGACGTCATGAATGCAGGATGTGACATGGATGGGGTGAGGGAGTGGTAGGTGACGTCATGAATGCAGAATGTGACATGGATAGGGTGAGGGAGTGGTAGGTGACGTCATGAATGCAGATGTGACATGGACGGGGGTAGAGGGAGTGGTAGGTGGCGTCATGAATGCAGGATGTGACATGGACGGGGGTGAGGGAGTGGTAGGTGACGTCATGAATGCAGGATGTGACATGGATGGGGGGTAAGGGAGTGGTAGGTGGCGTCATGAATGCAGGATGTGACATGGAGGGGGTGAGGGAGTGGTAGGTGACGTCATGAATGCAGGATGTGACATAGATGGGGGTAAGGGAGTGTAGTTGACGTCATGAATGCAGGATGTGTCACGGATGGGGGTGAAGGAGTCGTAGTTGGCGTCATGAATGCAGGATGTGACATGGATGGGGGGGGGTAAGGGAGTGGTAGGTGACGTCATGAATGCAGGAAGTGACATGGAAGGGGGTAAGGGAGTCGTAGGTGGCGCGGATGCAGCGTGTGACATCGGTGGGAAGACAGGGAATGCAGATTTCGGGGCTTCACATGGGTGGGAGTAGGGGGCGTGCATTTCAGCGAACGATATAGTTTGGGGTACAGGGAAAGAATTCAAAATTAACCAATGAGATTGATTCTGAGAACCGCGAAGAATACACCGCTTGAAACTAAGCAGTACCTGCTTGACCTTCCTCCAATGCAGGCAAGACACAAGCTAGAACAGGTGAACGCATGTATCAGAGCACTTGAAAATCCCCAAAACTCACTTCATGCAGCAGTCAAGGAAATAAAAGGCACTCGCCTAGGACGTGGAAAATCATAGATCGGACAGGCAGAAGACAATATGCAGCTTGAACACTAGTTAGCAGATCTCAAAGCAACGAAGGAATGGAAAAAGTATCCAGACCACTTCAAAGACCTCTACCACATTGCCATCGCTTCAGAACTTGGAAGGCAATGCCAAGAATAGCCAGAAGGCAAAACCAAAAAAGAAATCATATACAGGCAGAAAAACCTGGCACATGTAATTTTGCATTCCTAACTTTTAAAAGCATCTTGCCGTATCTTTAAAACAATCATCATCTATTATACTGTCCAGGCCGTCATTCCTTTACTCTTACCCTGTCATCTATAACCAGCCTATTTATCTCAATCCCTCCATTTTTGTTTCCCATCTGATCATTCTCTTTAATATCACAAACCGACAGTGCTGAGACCACCGACAAGCAGCGTGTAAAACGAGTCTCTGAAAGGAAGGCAGATTTCTTTGGAAAAGCACAGGGATCAGACAAGTTAAATACAAGATGCAAAGCATATAAACATACTCCCAGTTTATCTTGAATACGCGTGAGATATTCCATAAAGAGGAAAAGCCGTTTTGGGCCGTTATAGCCGTTAGTAACGGCTATAACGGTAAACATCAGCCATCATCTGTGACCCATAATTAACATACCTACAAATTTTCAGAAAGATCGGCCAAGTACTTTTTGAGATATTCCATAAAGAAGAAAAACCGTTATGAGCCGCTGTAGCCTTTAGTAACGGATATAACGGTAAAATAAAAACATCGGGCATCATCCGTGACCCATAATGAACATACCTACAAATTTTCAGACAGATCGGCCCAGTAGTTTTGTCTAGAGCGAGTGGAACACATTTTGACCACGGACGGACACACACACACACACACACACACACACACACACACACACACACACACACACACACACACACACAGAGAGCACTTTTTCGATCCCATTGTAAAGTACTCCCTGTTCTATAAGAACTGGGAGTACAAAAACTAGATTTTGTGAGTGTTTTGATACGTAACGCACTGTGGTTACAGCAATGCAAAATTGCCGGAACCGCTTACGCACTGTGATTACAGCAATGCCAAAGTGCCAATATCTCTTAGTTACTGAATAATGCTGTGGTGCCGGACTTAAGTAGCCGTGGTGCTGGATACTGAAGTGGCCAGTGCACATCGGGTAGCATGTCACCGTGAAGTAGACGTGGTGTTGGCAACATTTTAAGTAGACTGTCATCATCGAGTAGCATGTCACGTTAAAAGTAGCTATTCACACAAAGAGTGTAGTAGCCTGTCACCTTGTTGGTGGTCAGTCACACCTTATGTCGCCAGTCGTTGTGGGATGGCTACCTAAAACCCGGTAAGGTAGCCACAACGATGGTTAAAAAAGCTACACCACCACCACCACCACGAGTCACAAGTTCTCTTTTTTTTCTGAGACAGAATTCACCAGCTTTGTGCAAACAGAAAGAAGCAACAACTACATGGTGCGTACACAAATATCTTTTGCGATAAAATGATGCGAAACATATGGCCAGCTAACCATTATTTGTTAACTGTAAAGGGATTTTTATTGTCTTATTTTACTACCAACCCCATCCTCAGGAACGTCCATGCTTACGTGCTGATTTTGCTTATGGTGTTTTTTGCCTATTCAGTAACTTTAAGCAAGCAATATTAAGGTTTCTTATTTTTCAGAGCAAAAATGTGTACGAAGATCATGACTTTTGAAAACAAAGATCAAAACAAAAGATATTTGTTTTAGCTTTAGTCCACAAGCATAGGAATAGAACAAACATGACATTCGTCTTCAACCATTTAATGCATTAAATACAAAATACTCCTTACCTGGTCGTCAATGTAGAATCTACTATAAGCACCTGGTCGAATGGCTTTGATTCTTATTACAAGAAGAAGGCTCTGATGACATTTGTTTCACAATGACCGAGATACATGTTTCAACTTGAAAATGTCTGTTGTGTTCTGTTTTGCTTTGTTTGAGAGAAATGCCATGTATCTTTGTACTTTCCTGTATCTGGGAGTACCAGTATTGCTGATGCAAAGGAATCGGACGGTCTTGGAACATTGAGATGAAAACGATGTCGCTTTTAACATCCTGGTTGACTCAATAGCAAACCGTTTTCAGACCAAAAAAAAAAGAAAAAAAAATGTGTGTGTGTGTGTGTGTGTGTGTGTGTGTGTGTGTGTGTGTGTGTGTGTGTGTGTGTTTGATGGAAGCAATCTAATTCTTGAAATCTTGATCTCGATTTTGTTTTTTAAAGAAAGTGTTTTTAAGACGGCTGCAGCTCGTATCTGAATGGTGTAAGCCTCTTTCCAATTCATTGTCAAACTTCTAAAATGGCGGCAGCAATGAAATTTACAAGTTGAAAAATTAAGCTACTTTCTTTTAACCTCTTCAATTT
>CM065748.1:24193882-24208882 GCA_033310375.1 Conus canariensis | reverse complement strand
GCAGATCTTCCAAATGAGAACTGGACACAATCGTCTGCGCCACCACATGCACACCAAACTCGGCATTGGACAGTCTGGAGAGTGCCCTTGTAGTCAGGAACAAATGACAGCTGAACATATCCTCCAAAACTGTCCGACGCATGCTGCATCCCGAAACAAATACTGGCCGACACCGACAGCATTGGAGGCCAAGCTGTACGACACCCTGGAGGAGCTGCAGCGGACGACTGCCTTCATCCAGGACACTGGGCTGGACATCTAAAGAGATGCGAACGAGGAAGAAGAAGAAGAAGAAACGACAAAAACAAAACATGTTTCAAAGCAGAAGAACAAAAGACTCTCCATGTATATAAACTGTACGATTCTCCACAGGAAATGTTTGTTTCGACCGTCTCTCTCATACCGCTTAGGGTACCTTTTTGTGAGTGAGAACAAGGATTTTATTTAAAGTACTTATTTAAACGATCAAGCAAACAAACCAACCAACCAACCACCTAACCAACCAACCAATCAACCAAAACCCAGCAAACAAACAAGCATGCATAGCACGAGCAAACAGTATAGCTTAAGGAAGAAAAGAAATGAGAAGATAGCAGAGCAGACGAATTCCTCGAATTCCTCTCCATCGTAGGAAGGGAAAGAAACAAGCTGACCCCTAAGTAATCTGACACCAAGTCTCATCTTTGTCAACAGACCAGTATCAGACCAAAATAAAACAACATCCTGCTCCTCATCCATCTCCTTCTATTTACCCCTCTCTCTCTCTCTCTCTTTTCTCTCTCTCTCTCTTCTCTCTTCTCTCTCTCTCTCTCTCTCTCTCTCTCTCTCCAAATAGGAACGCTCTGAACCCTCTCTCTCTCTCGAACACACACACACACACACACACACACGCGCGCGCGCGCGCGCGCGCGCGCGCAAGCACGCATGCACGCGCACACACACACATGCCTGCACAGATCCACACCACACACACACACACACACACACACACACACACACACACACACACACACAATACAAACATGTGCTATTCTACCCATTCTCTTCCCAAACCTCTCTCTCTCTCTCTCTCTCTCTCTCTCTCTCTCTCTCTCCAAATAGGAACGCTCTGAACCCTCTCTCTCTCTCTCGAACACACACACACACACACACACACACACACACACACACACACACACACACACCGCACGCACGCACGCAAGCACGCATGCACGCGCACACATATGCCTGCACACATCCACACACACACACACACACACACACACACACACACACACACACACACACACACACACACAATACAAACATGTGCTATTCTACCCATTCTCTTCCAAAACCTCTCTCTCTCTCTCTCTCTCTCTCTCTCTCTCTCTCTCTCTCTCTCTCTCTCTCTCCTCTCTCTCTCTCTTAGCACTGCAAAAGTCCACTTTCAATCGATGCGTATCTTTAAAAAAAAAAAAAAAAAAAACAAGGTTGCCAACGAAGAATCTCTGCTGCTGAAGGCATTTTAACCGAGTGGCTTTACTCGGCTTTACTCACTGTGGAGGGCGTGTTCTCTTCGACTTTCTGTCAGCTATAATGTGCAGGCGCTTCCGTCATCTGACGTTTCCGCGAGCAGGAGGGGTTTCTTTGTAGTGCATTGCTTCCGGGTTCTGTTTGATTAATGATGATTTTTTTTTCTTCTGTGAGCTGGAAGTGTTACCATACTAATTAAACAGTAGCAGTTATAGCAACGACAGACAGACGCACAGACAAACAGACAAAAGCAGACAGAAAGTATGACAGATGGCGGACAGACATTCAGAGATAGAGAAAGAAGGGGGAAGAAAAGGAGAAGGGGGGGGGGGGGGGAGGAGAGGTGACTATGTGATTATATGAGTTTGAATAGCAAGAATAGAGAGGGAGCGTCACATGAATTTATTTAACTGACCCACAAATAAAGAGTATACACACTTTTTGCTCTTTTTGTCTGTTCTTTTATTTGATTTCTTTCATTTTTTGAGGGATTTGTATTTCCATATCGTTTTGATTTTGTTTACCAGGAGAAGCGCCCTCCACTCAAACATACGATAATAACCATACCTATAATCATAACAATAAGTCTACTTTTTATAAGCAGCGTATCCGTTCGTTACTAGACACATCTACTCGAAAAAATGCGAAAAAGCAGACAAGCGTAAACACCTACCACAACTACACACCAAAGACACAAATGAGAGGCAATAAGAACAAATAGTAACCACAGTAAACACGTTCAGACAGTATACCTTTAGATATTAGAGCATAAAACAAAGACGTAGGAACAAAAATAATATAGACAAGGAGGAGGAGGAGGACGAGATGGAGAAGGAGGAGGAAGACGGTGATGACAACGACGACGACAATGACGACGACGACGACGACGACGACGACGATGATGATGATGATGATGAGACGACGACGATGACGACGACGACGACGACGACGACGACGACGATGATGATGACGATGATGATGATGATGATGATGATGATGACGATGATGATGATGATGATGATGATGATGATGATATGACAGTGTGTCCATGCATTACACACACGCACGCGCAGAGAGAGAGAGAGAGACAAGACAAGACAAGACAAGACAAAGTTTTTATTCGTATAGGCCATAGCCCTTAGAAGGGGGATGTACACAGAGCAACTTTACACAACACATTTCCAGTAGATGATGTACACAACTTTAAGCTAGCATAGAGTTACGCTGTTTAAAACCTCTGTACAAATAAACAGCAAACTGTTTCACTATTTTATCATTTGTCGATGCCATTAACAAGATTAATTTAAACAAGGATGGATGTCTAAAGTATTTAGGAGGGATATACTGTTGTCTTAAATCACTTAATTCTGGACATGAAAGAACAAAATGAACTTCATTTTCCTGTGATTCGTGACACAATGGACAAAAAAGCATACGATCACCTACAACTCTATATCGTTGAGAATGTGCAAAGATATCTGAAATACCCAATCTAAACTTTGTCACAGCATGTCTCAAATGTTTATTAATAGCCATTGACAAATAGGTAGGAATGCAATGCATAGGATTTAACAGTCTGTAAATAGAAAACCTAGAGCTGTCTTCAACATGCGAGTTCCACCTCTGCCAACTACAATCAATCAATCTTTGCCGAAACTCACGAATAAAACCATTTATATCACCAACACCCTGGTTTTCCCACACAAAACCAAATCCGAATTCATACAATTTTAGTCTTAAATTAGAAGTCCAGTTTTTCTTTCCCCTGTTATCTAACTCTAAAAGCATAGTGTAGGCTTTGTATGGCAATCTGTGTTGTTCCATTTGTGTTATTCTTAGCCAGTAACGAATACACTTTACCACTGAAATTAAATGTATAGGGTATCTATTGGTCTCTCCATATACCAGATCGTTCGGTGTTTTCAATGAAACACCAATAAATTTCTTTAGAGCATACAGGTGGATTTTCTCAATATGCATAGCAGCAGAATCAAAACCCCATATTTCAGCACCATATTGTAGCATCGGTTGAATTTGAGCGTCAAATAATTTCAAAAATAAAGTCAAAGATTCACTATTTAACATCGTTAATTTCTTCAGTATACACAATAACGCATATTTAGCTCTACTTGCAAGATCTTTACAAGCGAAGGTAAAGCTTAAACGTGTAGAAAAATATATGCCAAGATATTTGTAAGCATTCACAACGGGCATAGCAGTTCCATTATATAGCCACCTTTCTCTGGCTGCAAGATATCCACCCTTTCTGAACACAATTATATTGCTTTTATTCATGTTTATGTTTAATCGAAGTGAAGCGGATGCTCTTTCTAAACTGTTCAACTGGGTTTGTAAACCAACTATCGTTTCAGACATCAATGCTACATCGTCAGCTAAAAGAAGAATGAAAATTTCCAAAAAATCATTTATGAATTTTGCACCATGTCGTCCAGAATTAGTCACTTCTTTCGTTAATTCATTAATGAACAAAGAAAACAAAATGGGACTACAAACATCCCCTTGTTTAACTCCAATTGTACAGGTTATATAATCAGTCAGAGAACCGCCGCTCCTTACTCTAGCTTTTACAGAGTCGTACATACTCATGACACATTGATACAATTTACCTCTTATCCCATTTTTAAACAAAATTCGCCATAATATACTCCTGTTAACAGAATCAAATGCTTTCTCAAAGTCAATAAAAGCGACATATAATTTACGATTCAAACAAAATTGTTTTTGCACAAACGCCATTAAAGTGAACATGTGGTCTATCGTGGAGTAATTGCGTTTAAATCCAGCTTGGCATTCACCTGTGAGGTTCTTTTCCTCTACCCACTCCTGCAGTCTTCCATTGATAACAGTACTGTACAATTTACTACAAACATTACACAAAGAAATTCCTCTATAATTATTAGGATCATCAATATTACCCTTTTTATATAAAGGAAGAACTATTGATTCTGTCCACAGCACAGGAAAAACACCCCTGTCAAATAGAGAGTTGAAATACTTTGTAACAAAATCCAATATCAAATTAGACTTACATGCATTTTTCACCATTTCACCAATAATACTATCAGGGCCACTAGCTTTATGACTTTTCAGTTTTCTTAAGGCCATCATAATTTCATCCCTTGAAATTGGACGATTGAAATAATCGTTACTGGAATTACTATCATCACTGGAATCATGTTGAACATTTCCACCACCACTGCCTTCCTCATCTGTAGCATCATCTGTGTCAACGTCTTTTTCAAGCAGTTTCTGAAAATGTTCAGACCAGTCTTCCAAACCAATGTTATTAGACGGTTGCTTTCCTTTATTGTTGATTTTACGCATTGAGTTCCAAAACTCCCTTTGGTCATTCACAGAAGAAACCAACTGTTCTACTAAATTACTGTTAAACTGTTTACGTTTGTGTTTCAAAAGATTCTTGTAGTCACGCCTGGCTGCACAGTAAGAAAAATGATCAGGGGGTAATAAAGTGCGACGATATTTATTTAAATGGTTACGGGCCTTTCTTTTACCGTTACGACACTCTACGTCATACCAGTCATCACAACTTTGTTTTGCATTTATGTTAAACTGTTTTTTCATACATTCAGCTGCATCTTTTAGGCAACTGTTAAATATATTCAAAGATTCGTTAACATCAACACCAATTTTTGTAATCGCCATTTCTATTCTCTCCTGAATTTCAGGAGAGCACATTGCATCACTGAAAGTACTGGCATAAGTCTCATTCCATACATACTTCTCCATTAAACATCTACCAATATTCATTTTCGCATTATTTATGTTTTCATTATAAAATCTGAATTTCATCATTACAGGCATATGGTCAGATTCAACTCTTTCTAACACATGCAGTTCACAATTATTAACAAATTTTGCAAGCAAATCACGTGACATTATAAAATAATCATTGACGCTATTGCCTCTCTCAGAAATGTATGTGTAGCGATCGTCGAAATCGCCCTGACACATACCATTCACAATATTCAAATTCAAAGCAGTGCACATATTAATCAACATCTTACCGTAGTTGTTCAGCACAGTATCTTCAGACTTCCTGTTCATACATACAGGATTACTTAAATGCTTATGACCAAAAGGCAACCCATCGTCTTCCAAATCATGTGAAATATTTGAAGTCCTGCTGTTAAAATCTCCACTTAATAACACATAAGCATCATCAACAGAAAGTAAACAATCACTCACAAACTCTTCAAGCATACTTATTCCATTGCCATTGCCAGCATATGTATAATAAGGTGAGTCTGCCGGTGGTATGTAAGCACAGATGTACAAAATGTTTTGGTTCAAACACATCAGAGATTTATCAATCACAAAAGCAAAACAAGAATCCGATTGAATATCCAATAATTCAACAAATGAACAGAGCTCGTGCCTCACAAGACATACGAGTCCACCAGAGCGCCTTCCACGGGTTGTAAGTTTAATGGCTGGCTTACAGAATTTCTTATATCCCGTAAATATTGACGAATGAAAATCTTCCAAAAATGTTTCAACAAAACAAATGAAATCGAAGGAACAAACAAACGATACAAATTCTTTATCATGTAATTTAGAAAGTAAACCATTCACATTCCAGTGAAGAAAAGACAAACATTTAGAATTATTATATACAACAGAGCGATCTGGGTCAAGACTTTCAGTGACCACGGAAGAAGCCCCGCTCCCGCTGTCATGTAATGCGTCACACACGGTGTCTGAAGCCGAGTCATTCAACACATGCTCAGTGTCAACATGCACATGTTCACATTCTACGCTGGCTGTACCGCTGGCACAACACACCTGGTCACCCGTCTCTTGATCAGCACGTGCAAGCTCACTGCTAAACCCGCTACACTGTGACAGCCAAACCGGTGCACACTGAAAGTTTGTTCCCTCTACTGACTGACCATGAATATCTCTGGGCCGGCCAACGTCCTATCTTATTTCTACCAGCCGGTCACCAGAATCAACAGCGTATTTCTTTCCGTCTATCAGGAGGTGGTCAAACACCATGGTGGCCCGTTTACCTTCACCACGAGCTCTCTTTAGATGTGGTGTCAACCTCCTCCTAAGTTCTCTCACTCGACTAGAAAAGTCCTCACTGATGAAAATCCGACTTCCCCGTAGCTTTCCTTTAGCTTTAAGCACATCTAATTTCTGCTTATAAAAAACGCATCTAGCAATCACGGGGGAGTCTGACTTAGAGTTTATTCGGTGAACCCTGTCGAATTCTATGTCACGAGACAGCTCCAGCTTGTCAGTGAGAAGTTCATTCACAATACCTTCACACTCAGCGGTTGTCTCGTTGTCCTTCCTGGGTAATCCATAGAACACCAGGTTGTTCCTCTTGGACCGCCCCTCCAAGTCGTCCGTCTTCCTCTCCAGGTCTTCAATCTTCTTGCCGAGATCATCGTTCCTTCTCTGCAGGTCTTCGTTCTGCTGACGGAGCGTGACGACCTCCTCCCTCAGCCCCCTCAGCTCGTCCCTCATGTCCACATAGTCTTCATGGAGGATGCGGATCTCTTCTTTCACTTCTCCAATCTTACTGTCCAGCTTCGTATCCAAGGAGCTCAGCATTCCTATCACGTCAGACAGGGTAGGCTGACTTGCTGTTCCACCGGAAGTACTGCCTGAAGGGTTGTCCGTCCTGTCTAGACTGACTCTGCTGCTTGTTGATCTTGTGCTGGTCAGTCGGGACTGCCTCATGCTTTCCTTGCTGTCTTTGGTCTGAGAAGTGTTGGGTCCCGGATTGCTTTCCACGTCTCCACAGCGAAGAAGAAAGCCGCCCCAGTACAAATAAGAGAGGAGCAATCCTACTATAACACCGGAGAGAGAGAGAGAGAGAGAGAGAGAGAGAGAGAGAGAGAGAGAGAGAACAGACAGACAGACAGACAGACAGAGAGAGAGAGAGAGAGAGAGAGAGAGAGAGAGAGAGAGAGAAACAGACAGACAGACAGACAGAGAGAGAGAGAGAGAGAGAGAAGTGTCTGTCTTTCTCTCTGATGATTTCTTTCACAGCAAGGATCTTCTGTTGTACCTGCCTGTCGCCATTTGACTGAAGTTTACGAGAGTCATGTCTCTTCACAGTCTGTTGTTAGTTTTGGCCTTATGACAACGTGTGAGGCAGAGGACAAGGTGAAGCAGGTCTCAGCACATCAGCACAACCACACGACGGAACACGAACAGATCAGCAAATGAAAGCATGCATCGGCACGTTGAAGACGCTCAGGTTTAAAGCTTGTCTTAATCGCTTCTGGCGTTTGTTAATCTTTCCAAGAAACTCTCAAATACTGCCAAATGTGTGCTTAAGTTTCTTCAGAGATCAGAACTCTAGATCGACTAACTGATTGAAATGTAGTTTTCGCCTCTTTCCTGTATTTGTTATTATTCCACAAAATAACGAATCTCTATGGTTTGTTATTGTTTGAGCAAGTCATTAAACAGGTCTGCTTTCAGATTTTGGTTCCATTCGTCCCACTAGCACTGTTTTTTCTTTCCTTTTGCAGACTCACACCACAGATACAGGGTGGTGGTGTTAATGTCCTTTTATGTGTGTGGGTGGGGTGGGGGGGGGTGGGGGGGGGAGGTGGGGGATAGACGGTGGTGAAGTGACAGAAGAGGACAGCTCGTTTTCTTTTTTTTCTTTTTATTAAAGATAGATAGATAGATAGATAGATAGATAGATAGATAGATAGATAGATAGACAGAAAGAGAAGGAGAAAGAAAGAGGAGAGAGAGAGAGAGAGAGAGAGAGAGAGAGAGAGAGAGAGAGAGAGAGAGAGATATTTAAAAACAAACTAATTTACTCTTCTTCTTGCAATACATTTCATATATTTGTTTTCTTTGATTCACACAGAAAGTTACCACGCATTATGAAACCAAAGAGCAATAAAAATGTGGCTAGATTTAAGCAGTCTTGTGATAACCTCTCTGACCACTTGTGACAGTGGTAGAATGTGAAAGGCTAGTACTGGGAAACTGGGAGAGGGGTGATAGAAGCACGCATAAAACGGAGCATAACGTAGCGATACGCGCATTTCTTCTAGGTTGTATTCGCAGAAAAGTGACCGTTTAAGCCTACCATAAAATCCTAACTCTCGAATAGATTATTAGGCCAGTCCAAGGCGATCGACATTGGCATCTGCATGCACACTCACAGACAGGCATTGACACACAGAGAGACAAAGTAAGAGAGAGAGAGAGAGAGAGAGAGAGAGAGAGAGAGAGAGAGAGAGAGAGAGAGCGAGAGAGAGAGAGAGAGAGAGAGTCAGACAGACAGACAGACAGACAGACAGACAGACAGAATAGATTACTAGGTCAGTCCAAGGTGATCGTCATTGGCATCTGCATGCACACTCACAGACAGGCATTGACACACAGAGAGACAAAGTAAGAGAGAGAGAGAGAGAGAGAGAGAGAGAGAGAGAGAGAGACAGACAGACAGACAGACAGACAGACAGACAGAGATGGGGGGGGGGGGGGGAACGGGAGGCAGACAGAGAGACAGAGACAGAGAGACAAACAGAGAAACAAGGACAGAGAGGGAAAATGAGAGGGGGGGGGGGGGTTGGGGGGTGAGGGACGAAAGGAGGATGGGAGAGGGGCACTGTCTTCCATTTAGTAGAAGTAGAAAAAACAGACCCCACTATACCTGACTATGGCACAGACCTCAAGGTGAAGAAAGAGAAGAGGGTAAGTCAGAGGAGGAAAGGTCAGAGCCCAGTGAACTCACGAGGATTTGTGTTCAAAGGAAAGGCCGTTTGTGCGCTGGTGCGTTAAGTCTCTGCCGTCACAACAGGCCTCAAGAAGATGCTTGAAACTGTCGTCAAAGTTTAGCTGGTGGAATCTACCTACTGATAGGACTAAGAGCCACAGCTGCAATGTGATGTTTGTGTTGAGAGAGAGAGAGAGAGAGAGAGAGAGAGAGAGAGAGAGAGAGAGAGAGAGAGAGAGAGAGAAGAGAGAGGTATAAGCCGATGTAAAAAGACATAGAGAGGGAGAGAGACAGAGACAGAGGACAGACAGAGACAGAGATACAGACAGACACACAGATAGACAGACAGACAGACGGAGAACAGAGAACAGAGGGACAGAGAGACCGAGCCAGAGAAAGAGACGCAGAGACATAGATGCAGAGACGCAGAGAGAGAGAAAGAGAGAGAGAAAGAGAGAGAGAGAGAGAGAGAGAGAGAGAGAGAGAGAGAGAGGGGGGGGAAGAGAGGGAAAGAGATGAGGAAGGAAGGAAGGTTGAGGGTTGAGAGAGAAAAAAAAGTTTGGAGTACCATATCGCTCCATTATGCATTTGTTATCATACTGATGCTCTACAGCTTCAGAAACATCCAAGTTTGGTTTTTTGTCTAAGAAGATGCATATAGTTCGCGCATAAAACAAAGCTGTTTTAAATAACGCCAGGAAAGTAAACATAATTCCACTATAGTGTTAGCCCTGGTTTTTAAACTGCTTTTTAAGTTTTGATGTGTTCTTACCAGGTAAAACAATCCCTCTCAGAAAAAAAAAACAAAGCTTGTTATGATAGAGATTACAATGTTTCAATATAGATGCCAACGGGCACTTTCTTCATACTACTGAGAGTTCATAACCAAATCCGCTAGATGGCAATTATTTTTTTCTGCCTTTTAAACTGCTCAGACATACTCAAACTAGCAGACCATGCTGGCCATGGCTGGGCTGAAATGGACTGCTATCACTTCCTCTGTGTTGTTTTACCAAACACGTGAAAAGGAGAACAATATCTTCAAGAGGGGGGTATTACCTTGTAGGAAATTACCGCTTAAAGTATAGGTGGAGAAGGTCTGTTAGCACCTGAATATGCTTTTTGTACTCCCAGTTCTTATAGAACAGGGAGTACTTTACAATGGGAACGAAGAAATGCGGTCTGTGTCTGTCTGTCTGTCTGTCCGTCCGTGGTCAAAATGTGTTCCACTCACTCCAGACAAAACTATTGGGCCGATCTTTCTGAAAATTTGTAGATATGTTCATTGTGGGTCACGGATGATGACCGATGTTTTAGTGTACCAAAATAGCCGTTACTAACAGCTATAAATGAGAATTTTGTTGTGTACAGTTTTAGCAATAACGGTTTATGAACTTAAGTTTAACCGAATGGTGTAAGTTCCTTGGTAGCATGGTGCTTAGTATCCCGCCTGTCACGCGGGAGACCGGGGTTCATTTCCGGAGAATTTGTTTTTTCTTTTCTCTTACACACAAAATTTCTACCACCAAAAGGGGAGTGCTATAGGGCTATAGTGACTGATTCATATATGTAGTTTTGTTGTTGTTGTTGTTGTTGTTGTGCAGCTGCACTGGGAGTACGTGCTGATGAGTTACAATTTACACCTTGTGCATTCTGGTTGCCATTTGTCCGTGGAGTGATGTGAACTCGTGTTGTCTGTTTGCGGTCATGCATATATGAGGTGTAAGCAAGGAATGGAGAGTATCCTTTGGGACCAATGGAGTTGGATTGGAAAGGTTGGATGGAATGAATGAAGGGTAGTCAACTGGACTGGCTTGTTTACATGCGACTTAGTTTATGTTATCAGATTTCTCTTTTTGGTAACAATTACATGAGTTATATTTCAGAAAGTGATTTTCTGTCTTTTTTGTTTTGTTTCTACCATTGTCAGTCACTGTGCATACATTTGAATGATGTCGTTTGTCAAGTCGTATGTGCCCCTCTTGTACTAATGGCTTGCTTATCGGAAGGCAATAAAACGTAAAAATGTCAGTGCCACAAATACTCTCTCCTCTCTCTCTCTCTCTCTCTCTCTCTCTCTTCTCTCTCTCTCTCTCTTCTCTCTCTTTGTACATTTCTCTCCTCTCTCCTCTCTCTCTCTCTTTGATTACCACATCTCTCTCTCTCTTCTTTGATTACCACATCTCTCTCTCTCTCTCTCTTTGATTACCACATCTTCTCTCTCCTCACTCTCTCTCTTCTCTCTCTCTCTCTCTCTCTCTTGTTTGATTACCACATCTCTTCTCTCTCTCTCTCTCTCTCTCTCTCTCTCTCTCTCTCTCTCTCTCTCTCTCTCTCTCTCTCTCGGGTACAGGCATGCTAGCGAAGGTTGTAATTCAAATTACTGTCACCAGAATTCAAAGCAGAACGTAGCAGAGCCTTGCTCGCTGCATCCATTTGCGGACAGCCAGCCAGGGGAATTCACTCTGGACCATTCTAATGACATAATGGACACTGTCCACGATTGACAATAGAGAAACAAGTCTGTTAGTAATTTGTAACATTTGATTTATCAAAGCCTCAGACGTGGTTGTTGCGATGTTGTAAAACTTTTAACCAGCATCACTGTACTAATGGACCAACGCGAATGGTCGCTAAACTCATTACCTTTGTTGAACTTACCTGTTATGTAGGATCTAAGCAGAACACTGCTGACGATCGTACCCCCCAGTATCAGGATGTAGAAACCCCT
This sequence comes from Conus canariensis, assembly GCA_033310375.1. Classification (NCBI taxonomy): domain Eukaryota; kingdom Metazoa; phylum Mollusca; class Gastropoda; order Neogastropoda; family Conidae; genus Conus; species Conus canariensis. The sequence goes on along the minus strand of CM065748.1, from coordinate 24,196,898 downwards.
TTCTGTTTTTACTACCATGTGTTCAAAGTAAGAAGGTAAAAAGATAACATCGTTAATCCCAACGATTTAAAAAATCTTTAAGTGGGAAAGGGGCATCGCAGATCCAGACAAGGCATTTTGTAATTGGGATCAGCACTTTCGCTGATGTGTGTAACCAACACATCTCCCCACAGGTACATCGACACGCTAAGAACAGTTTAAACCCATCACAGTCATTATCAAAGAAAGGTGAGAGGAGAGAAGGAAGGAAAGAGAGCGAGAGATAGACACAGGAATGGAGGGGGGGGGGAGTGGGAGAGAGAGGGTGGAGGGAGAGAGAGAGGGGAATGAGATAGATATGGAGAGAGAGAGAGAGAGAGAGAGAGACAGACAGAGAGAGAAGAGAGAAGAGAGGACAGAGAGAGAGAGAGAGAGATGTCTTCTATTTATTAGAAGAAGAAGAAGGAGAAGAAGAAGAAGAAGAAAAAGAAGAAGAACAAGAAGAAGCAGAAGAAGAAGAAGATGATGATGACGAAGACGAAGACGAAAAAGATGAGAGAGAGGGGGAGGGAGAGAGAGAGAGAGAGAGAGAGAGAGAGAGGAGAGAGAGAGAGAGAGAGAGAGAGAGAGACACTTTGACACTTTGATATTTTATTGTCATTACCAAAGAGGTCTTTTGACAAGGGGGGAGAGGTAACAGAACAAAAACATTTCCCTCTTCCTTTCCTGCAAACAAATAGTACACTTTCATTCCTAGTGTGTATCAAATCCAAAATTAACAAAAACAAATAAATTCGTAACATTTCGTTATGTCCTCACCTCACGCACAGGAGTAATGCAGTAAGGTTTAAAAAAAAAAAAAAAAAAAAGCACCTTAAGACTGACTCGACCATCCGCTGAATCAAATGATGACATTGTATTTTACTGATGTCTTCAACATGAAAAAAAAAAGGACTGACTCGACCATCCACTCAATCAAATGATGACATTGTATCTTACAGATCTCTTCAACATGCGATGAATGATCACATTCATTCCGATATCTCTTATAATGTATTATCTTCAATTTTACTATCCTTCATCCGTCTAATTTTCAATGCTTCCGCGATGAATTTCGCAACTGATTTTATTACATTTCATCATCTGATGATAACACATCAGCGACATTTTGTCTTTTCGCTATATCTAACTGGAAAAGTGAACAGTTTGTCCGCACTTCATTATAAGCAGTACAGGGGAACAGAAAGTGTTCTTCGTCATCAATAATATGTCTACATGCAGGACAAGGAGATTCTGTGGATGTTTCACATTCAAACCATCTTTTGTTCGCATTAAAACCTAAAGTCCTCAACCTAAATCTTGCGTAATTTATTCTGTGCCATTTATCTGTTATGACATTGAGAAACTTTTCAGAATGAAACACATTCTTAAATGAGAAAAGCAGCGATATTTTTCTTTACTTTCCATATCCGAGTGCCAATTCTGTTTAAAAGAAAAAATAAGCCTGTCTTTAAATTCCGCAATGAACTGTTGCTCATTTCCTACTTCCTGAGTCATCCGCACTATTCCAAAACCCTGTTCTGAAAGGACTTTCTTTACTTTATAAGCCCAGTTTTCTGTACCTTTTCCATTTCTAGAAGCATCATATCATAGGCTTGCCTGCTCAAACGGGACTGGGGTAGCTTCAAGATCTTCAACCAATATTTAATACATTTCACAAATGTACTTATATACAAAGGGTATCTGCCCATTTCTCCATATACGACGGTGTTGGATGAATGAATAGGTACTTGAAGGAAACGCTTCATAGCATACGTATGTACTTTTTCCATCTGCGAATTTTCATGTAAGCCCCAAATTTCAGCTGCATAAGTAAGAAGAGGTTTTATCTGTGTATCAAACATTTTCCAAAATATACCACAGTCTGTACAGTTCAGTTTTCTCAGGGATTTCAGAATTTCAATAGTACCTTTTTTCCCTTTTCTCAGAGATTCTTCCCATGCGTAACGGAAAGTTAATTTTGTTGAAAATATCATTCCAAGATATTTATATGAATTAACTACTTGAACATCTGCATTTCCATACGACCATTTTTCATACACTGATAGGTGGCTACCCATTCTAAAGACCACTATATTCGTCTTATCCAAGTTAACTGATAAACCTAAGCGGTCTGCTTCTTCTTTCAATACATTTAGTTGGTTTTGCAAACCTACAACTGTCCCGGACAGAAGAACAACATCATGAGCATGCAGTAGTAAAACAATTCAACTGCTCCAGGTATCATCTGGATACCATGTCTTCCTTTGCGGGACAATTCCACCGCCAGTTCGTTTATGAAAAAAGACAACAACTGTGGACTCAACAAGCATCCTTGTTTTACTCCATTTGGACAATCAAAATAATCTGAATACTCACTCTTCACACGCACACATGCAAGCACTGAGCTGTACACCCCTCTAACAGCCATGTACAGTTTACTATTAACACCACTTTTACGGAGTACATTCCACAGAGCATTCCGATTTACCGAGTCAAAGGCCTTCTTGAAATCTACAAATGCAATGTAGAGCTTCGATTTGCAGAGTAGATGTTTCTGAATCAAAGAATATAGTGTAAATATATGGTCTATGGTGCTGTAACTGGTTCTAAAACCTGCTTGTTCTTCCACTATTTTTTCTTTCAGTTTCAGCCCATTCAGTTAATCTTGCATTTAGTATGTAAGTGTAGATTTTACTTAAAATGCTGGTAAGTGATACTTCACGATAGTTGTCGGGATTGTTCACGTCTCCTTTGTTTTTGTAAATTGGTACAATTATAGGTTTAGCCCATTCTGATGGAAAGATACCATTATCAAAAAGTTGGTGAATAAATGAACAAGAAAATTGATTACAGTTAAGTTTGCATTCTTCAACATTTCTGCTATAATTCTATCTGGTCCTGCACTCTTTCCTAATTTTAAATGTTTAATACCAGCAACGACTTCTTCACTGGAAATAGGTTGATTAAATAATGGCTCAATTTCATTTTCTTCTAC
>CM065748.1:24171382-24178882 GCA_033310375.1 Conus canariensis | reverse complement strand
AGCGGGTAAAGGGAGGGGAGGGAACGAGAGAGAAGAGAAGTGTAAAGAGAGCGTGTGGTGTTGATAGAGTGAAACATCATAATCGTATTCATACATGTACATAAGTTTTTCCTCATCCATCTCTTTTTTCCTTCTCTCTCTCTCTCTCTCTCTCTCTCTCTCTCTCTCTCTCTCGCTTTCTCTCTCTCTCTATCACGTTTTGCTGTTTTGACTACTATTACTACTACTACTGCTGCTGCTGCTACTGCTGCTCCTCCTCCTCCTCCTCCTTCTTCTTCTTCTCTAATTTAAGTAGACTCTTTTCCCCTTCACCGCATTTACTTCCATTTCCTCCTTCTCCGGCAGTGGCAGTATTGCCCTTTAGAACCAACCTCAACACAAAGACTATCTATTTTCCCCAATACGCTGTCATCTCTTCGAGGTGTTACTGTTCAAAATAGTTTCCCATTTTGACTTAATTTTGCTCTTTCGACAGAACCATGAGAAACAACGGTTTCAACCCTATCATAAAGGCCTCTGCAACCCTGGCCACAGTGACATTCAAGACGAGAATGTTCCAGTTCGTTCATCCACACTCAAAGACTTGCATCTACTTTGCAACGCTTCAACCACATTCAAGCACCATCATAGGCTTAAACATCCCTAAGTTTTTCAACAAATATTGGACAAAGTTCTCACCAGGTTTATGGGCGAACTTGACATAACTTAAAATGCTGAAGGAGATCCTGACCCGTGCCAAAGATTGTGAAGCATTACTGATCACAGGCCAACTGACACAGATAATGATTATAAAAAGAGCTCAATCCAGTCCATTCGTTTACCAACCTATTTTTTGACCAATTGTTCGTGGTCACTCTTTTTCCTTAGTAAAAAAAACCCGGTAGCTGACCCATTACCATAGCAGGGACAGCGAAGCCATCGTCGTCCTTTCTGTATGCACCGCAGCACCTCCCATTCTGCCATTCAAAGCCATAAGCGTGATAGGGTAAGCCAAGCAAGTTAGCGTTCATCTCACGGACTGAATCGTGGAAAGGAGGGCAACAGTATCGAGCTAAGTGTGCTAGTCAGAGCCACACTGATTGGTTGAGGTTATTGCAGTCATTGTGGCTGAAGCGATTTCGTCTCCGCAGAGAGGCACAAAGACGCACAAACACAGCAGAGAGAGAGAGAGAGAGAGAGAGAGAGAGAGAGAGAAGAAGACAGACAGACAGACAGACAGACAGACAAACAGATAGACAGTGAGAGAGGGGGGAAGAGAGAGAGACAGACAGACAGACAGACAGAGAGACAGACAGACAGACAGAGAGACAGACAGAGTGACAGACAGATAGAGGAAGGATAGAGAAAGGATAGAGAGGGGGGGGGAAGGAGAGGGAGAGTAATAGAGAGAGAGAAAAACAGGAAAGAGAGGGAGAGGTCAAAAGCGTGACAAATATACAGAAAAAAAATGTGATAAAAGAAGAAAATAAGAGAGAGAGAGAGAGAGAGAGAGAGGAGAGAGAGAGAGAGAGAGAGGAGAGAGAGAGAGAAGAAGAAAAAAGAAAAAAAAAGAAGAGAAACAATTGCGGTGATTTAAACGAGGGAAGTCAAAAGGAAGGAGTGGCGAAACAGACCACTAAAAAGTAGAAAGAAAGAAAGGCTGGAATGAATCAAGTATAGAGAAATGCACATGGTGAGAACAAAACACAACAATACCTCACAACACACCACGAACCGAAGCATCAGCAATGCAGCCCACAGACTTGACCACGTGCTCGACGGCAGAGTTCCAAACCTGCACACATGAACGTAGATGGTGGTGAGATTTTGTGACATTGTTAAAAAGTAATGAAAACAAAAGAATGAGACAAAACCACACACGATTTTAAACACACACACACACGAAATGAATGGGGGATCAAATAGAGGTAACAAAAAGACACGAATAAGTGATCAAACGAAAGGAAGAACAAAGGGATGGAGGAACAAATCAAGATAGGAACGTAGAAGGGAATCGAAGAAGAAAGACAGCAGGAAAAGCAGCAAGGGAAACGGAATGAAGCGAAGCAGGATGGTGGCAAGAAAAAGAAGAACAAAAGAAGAAAGACAGGAGCGAAAGAAGATATCACAGAAAAAAAGAAAGAAAGAAAGGAGGAAGTCAAAGTGGATGAAAAAGAAGGATGCATGGTGGTGGAAAATAATTAAAACAATAAAGCACAAAGAGAAGAAAAGAGGGAAGACATGAAGCGAAAGAAAACAAATACACCCACCTAAAAAGTTCATGGAGGAATAAAAAAGGGAAGGAAGAATAAAATGAAAGTTAAAGAAGAAGGAAGTAGATGAGAAAAACTTAGAAAAACTTAGAAAAGAAAAGAAGAAAAGAAAGAAAGAAAGAAAGAAAGAAAAGAAAGAAGAAAGAAAGAAAGAAGAAAAGAAGGAGATAAAAAAAAAAACAGGAATGAGAATGGAACGGCAGGACGGGAAGAAATGAGGGATCAAATGGAATGAATGTGGCAGAGAAGGATAGGAAGATACAATTTGAAGTTATAAACGAAGGGAAACATCGAAAGGAGAATGAATAAAATTAGAAAGGAATGATAGCAGGAAAAAACGGATGGCAAGGGTAGATAAACATAAACCTGAGTCAAAACAGTAAACGATAATCAGATAGAAATCCTGCGACGAAGAAAGCTACAGACTTAAGCCCAAGCACAATACTACGGACCGACAAGAGGGCCACACAAGCTCAACTCTGATGAAGGCAGGACGGCCATACTAACAAGTAGGAACAAAGCTCCTTCACAGCCATTAAGCTGGCACCTGCTTTTCAGCTTTTTGAAACCAATACCATCAACGTCTCTCCGAGCAAGGAGTTCGTGTGTGTGTGTGTTTGTGTGTGTGTGTATGTGTGTGTGTGTGTGTGTGTGTGTGTGTGTGTGTGTGTGTGTGTGTGTGTGTGTGTGTGTGTGCGCGCGCGCGCACGCGCGCGCGCGCGTGTGTATGTGTGTGTGTGTGTGTGTGTGAGAGAGAGAGAGAGAGAGAGAGAGAGAGAGAGACAGAGACAGAGACAGAGACAGAGACACACAGAGACACAGAGAGAGGGGGAGGGAGAGAGAGAGAGGGAGAGGGAGAGAGAGAGGGAGAGAGGGGGAGGGAGCGAGGGGACCATGTAATATTACACACATTCAAAGTCACACGACGACTGTGAAGTTCCATTTTCCTAACGATTGTGCATCCCCAGTTACACGCGCACATGTGCAGTAATATCGACACATTGCAACAGAAGCAGTCAGTGCATCCGGTTGACCATGTACTATTCATAAATTTGTTTGTCATAGAATTTATACTTCAAAACCATTAAGACCGCACTGCATTTCATCACATGTCCTTTGAAGAACATTCACATCACCTATCTGCTGTCTCATGTTCTGTGCTCGTAACGTCCCCTACTGCTCCACCTTCCAACACCTCTGATGACACAACTTTCACACTGTTATTCTGGTTCGCCCTGCACACGTACAGGTATTCCTAGCATCATCTTGTTGCAACCTCACAGTTCTGTCAATCGGTATCAGCTCACCACACTGGGCAACCCGCCCAACCACTTGCATACACGTTAACTGTACGATTCGTTACAACATCTTGTTTGTGCAGACAGTTGGCCATCGCTGTTGGGGTCAGCAGAGCTGGTGACACCATTTTAAGTATGTAAAAGAATACCAGATCACATACAAAATTGCTTTGAACCAAACAGATGGAGAAAACAAATCTCTTGACGCACGAAAACGGTGCAACTTACTGCAGGAAATGTTTGTGCCGACAAATAATCTTGTCAACGCAGATAAGGTCAAGAGAGAGGGCAAACTTTTTTTTTTAGTATTTGGATAATGGGTATTATTTTAAAAAAAAAAAAAGATAAAGATTGACAAACGTGGTCCGCTTAAATTGCATAAAAAAATCAGAGAAGTGCTAGTGGATGCAGACCTTGCTCGATGTTACTTTGGACAGCAGAGAAGATAGATACCTCTCAAGTGTGGTAGAGGACAGAGAGTAAGTAGATCTTCGAGTAGTCTGCTCCTCCACCCCCCCCCCCACCCCCACATGCCCCCCCCGCCCCCCCCCCCCCCCCCCCCCCCCCCCCCAAGTCTCGTCTCTTCCAAAGCCCTCAACAGACTAGCTTCAAACCGAAATAGGATACGGCCCTGCTCCTCTCTCCCCTTTCAATTCCCCCTCTTCTCTCAATAGAGAAACACTCGGAGCGCCCGTCTCTCTCTCTCTCTCTCTCTCTCTCTCTCTCTCTCTCTCTCTCTCATTCGCTTGCTCGCTCATTCTCTCTCTCTCTCCTTCTCTTTTTTTCGCACCGCAAAGACTACTATCAATCAATATTACATCTTCCTCCCAAAAGGTGGGGGAAAGAAGTATCCTTCTGCTGCTGAAGACATTTTAAACGTGTGGTCTTCACCTTGGAAGGCGTGCTGTCTTCGACTTCCTGTCAGTTATAGTGTGTAGATGCCGTTCCTCCTTCGACGGTTCCGCTTGCCGGAGGGGATTCTTTCTTCCGTGCATTGCCTACCGGTTCCCTTCAATGAAAGATGGTTTTTTTGTTTTTTTTGTTTTTTTTGTTTTTTGTTTTGTGAGATGACTGAAAGTGGAACCGTTCTAGTTCAGCAGAAATTGTTTGAATAGCAGTGTTGACCACAAGTAATGTAATAAAGTCGGACAGACGACTTCCACGAGAGAATTATGTGTCTGTATGGTTGTTTTCAAAAGGAAATGATTATCGATGGTTTTGAAAGGAAATGTTTTCATCCACGTTAATTGCATTTTGATTCCAGATTTTTAAAAGAAATGGCCACGCAGAAAACACGAAGTAAGTTATATAGCATCTCACAACGAGAGAGAGAGAGAGAGAGAGAGAGAGAGAGAGAGAGAGAGAGAGAGAGAGGAGGGAACTAGGGGAGAGAGAGAGAGGGGGTAGTGAGTGGTGAAGGACAGGGAAGGAGAGAGCAGTGCGAATCATGGTAAGTCAGTAGGAATAACAATCACAAGAAAAAGGAGAGGGAAAGCCACTTCACTGTAATAGTTGACGCCAAAAACCATTCACGCTTTTTCATCTGATTTTTGTTTGCTTTATTTTGTTTCTTAGCTTCAGCATGATTTATTTCAGTTCCGTTTTGTTTTGACTTTTAGGGAAAAGTACCGGCAACTTTTCCCTATGAATGAATATATGATAGCAACAAAAGCAGTCATCACACCACTAATAATAATAATTTGATTCCTCTACAGCGCTATATCCGTCCAAAACTCGTCTGCTTAACACATAATGAAGTCTCGGTCTAATGTAAATATTTACATGTAAAAAAAACATAAACACGAATGAAAGAAAACAACTATAACAACAAAACGTACGACTTGCAATTAGCATACCCTTAGGCGTTAGAACAAGAAACAACAGAAGCATGAATATAGCCGAAAATTGAGGATGATGATGATCATGACAATGATGATGATGAACTGGTTTCATAGTCTGTTCGATTCGCAAAAAAAATTTCAGTAGAAGTTTTTTGATTTACGATTTACATGCACATAAGTGCTCAGAGAAAATTGCTTTTTTTTAATTTAATGTAGGCGTCTACCACCACTCCTTTTCCACAGCACACGTATTCCAAAGTGTCTAACAGGCATAATGATTCAGAGAGGTCATTCAACGACAGTCTAAACTTAGCCATTTCTACATTTTTTATTTGTTACTCCATCTTGAATTCTATATTTTTGCACGAGTTTGGAACTGTTTTCAAAATCAAGTACCGAGTACAACGAGAAAACAAGTTTAAAACAAAGTACAACTAAAACAATCCAACACACACACACACACACACACACACACACACACACACACACACACACTTTCTACCTAGTCATCCCTTCAGCCCACCCCCTGTCTCCCAAGGAAAAAATATTATCCTTTGTCAAGCGATTCCTCAAAAATAACATGAGAAAAAAATAGTAATAGGAGAATGAAGTGATGGCAAGAACTGCGAACATTTAATAGCACGCTCAAGCACGGATTCTTACTTTATGAAATGATATTGGAATAGCAGTACGTGGAGAAACTTGTCATATGATTTCAATAAATCAATTTAGAGTTCAGATTTTAAATCAACCAAATATCTGAGAGTATTTTTTGTTAGCTTTTTTAGGAATAATCAGCAAATGTTATCAAAGGTAAAAATAGACTTAACCTTGATCATATTCACATATGCTGATCCTGTTTAAGTATGACAATCCGTTCGTGATCTCTCGCGTTGCTAGTTTTTTTTTTTTTTTTTTTTTTTTTTTTTTTTTTCGCACGTTAATGTAACGGCCAAAGTTTGCGTCAACTTCCAAAGGGACGTAACTCTCGTAGGATACCAGTCAAAACGAAGTAAACAGGTGCTGGGGAAACGTAAAAAAAAAAGAAGGCAGAAGAGGGAAAGAACACAGAGTTCCCTGCCGTGAATGAATGAAAACCACAAAGAATTGTGAAGAAGACATAAACCACTGTGTGTGTGTGTTGTGTGTGTGTGTGTGTGTGTGTGTGTGTGTGTAACAAAGCTGTGCGATCATACACACACGCACAAACACACGGTGACAGAGAGAGAAAGAAAGAAAGAGAGAGAGAGAGAGAGAGAGAGAGAGAGAGAGAGAGAGAGAGAGAGAGAGAGAGAGATAAACAGACGTGGAGATAACGCAGGGTTTCAGAAGAAGAAACAGAAGAGGATAAAAGGTTAAAATCCAGGTTACTGCTGACGACATTGCCTTCAAAGGAAAGGCTGTTGTTGTGAGCTGGTGTGTGACTCTCTGTCATCACCACTGGCACGTGTGGCCCCAGGGGGCACTTAAGACCGTCGTCAAGCTTTAGCTGGGGAAACGTCTTATTGATAACACAGCACTCCATACCTGCTCCGTGGTTTGTTTGTGCTGGGAGTCGGTAGAAGAGAGAGAGAGAGAGAGAGAGCTCAAAACTCAAACTCAAATAGTTTAATTGCAAAGGCCACAGACCTGTCTGCAATCAGGTCAAGAACAAAAGTAGAACACACCCGCGCTCGGCGCACATACTGAAAATTATTAAATAAAATATTTGCATAACAAAATGTTCTTCGTGAAATTACTCTTGCATTTTTGTGTTAACTGATAACAGTTCCTCTCTCCGTTTTATTGCATTAAAAATGAACATAGCTGCAGAGCAAGTTACAATTCTCTTTTCATGTTGCGGTAATAGAAGCAATGGCACTTGATGAATATTTCTAGTATGAGGCAAAATGTATTTATCTCTTAAATCGTTATAGGATGGACAATCAAAAAAATGTATTTCGTCCTCGATTTGATTACAGACTGGGCAGTTTGGGGAGTTTAGTGCATAACTTTGATAGACATTCAAATCACTAATACCAAATCGAAACTTAGGGGTTGTAATATTAGTTAAATATTTGCCGGGCTGCCATAAGGATTTGAAGGAACAATATGTTGAATATCTGTCAC
>CM065748.1:24161382-24166382 GCA_033310375.1 Conus canariensis | reverse complement strand
AAGAAAACTATATTCCCTTCCAACTCCTTTAAACATCCACACTACACCAAATCCATTTCCACATAAAACGTTCTGCACGTTGGTTACCCAATGGCCAAGATTCATGCTGAAGAAGAAGCATTTCATGTGTCTGTCTGCATAGTCGTGACATGTGTACTTTAAGGAGCTTTAGTCAGTATCTAATACATTTCGAAGTTATTTTTTATATTAAGAGAGAGAGAGAGAGAGAGAGAGAGAGAGAGAGAGGAGAGAGAAAGAGAGAGAGAGAGAGAGGTGAGGGAGGGCGTTTGTACATGGGCGAATACACATATGCGCACGTGCACGCACATACCTATGTATGTATGTATCTATCTGGGTACCTACCTTTCTGTCTATCCATCTATATATTGATGTATTTATATGTGTATGTATGTATAAACGTATTTATCTATGTACCAATCCATGTGTCTATTTATGCATGTATGTATGCATGTATGTATGTATGTATCTGTCACACACACACACACACACACACACACACACACACACACACACACACACACAAACACACACACGCACGCACGCATGCACGCACGCACACACGCATGTATGCACGCACGCACTCACGCACGCACACGCACACACACACACACACACACACACACACACACACACACAGAGGCACGCACGCGCGCGGACGTAAAAACACAGCCACCATCACAACTGTCATCAATAAATGATATTTTTTGAATGAGAGCACCAAACTTAGAGTAAACAAGAGTTTAAAAATAGAGACGCACAGAGGAGGAGCCAGACAGGAGAAGAAGCTGACTGATAAAGGCAAGAAGAAAAGGCTCGAGAGAGAAGCAAAGAGAGAAAAAAAAAAAACAAGTTAGAAAACCCTGAGCTTCTTCTTCAACGTCCTTCTGAAGTTCGTCAATATGCATGGTCTCATTGACAACACCTACGTATTTCCTCACAATACTAGACGGACACGGGAGACAAAGATGACGCCCATATGATTTTCCTGCACGAAAACTTTTTTTTTTTAATATGCAAGCTGACTATGTCTGCCCATTGTCAGATTCGGTTTACGTTTTATCAAGTTCCTTCAAAAAGTTCCAGACTTTGGAAAGACACAATAGGAAAGAAACCATCCTTGCACTTTACCGACAGGAGGTACTGAGTGACAATTCATGTCCGAAGATTATTCTATCATCAGCTTCTTCATAAAACACCTCCCTCACTCCCATCACAAGCCCCCACCCCTACCCACCAACCCTCACTCACATCTCTCCTCTTCCAAGTACCAAGTTATACCGGAGGTATTCACACTATTCCAGAAACGCCACAATCAAGACGAAAGGGGGAGGGGAGGTGGCTGTCATAATACTTTCCTGCAAGTGGAATAATAATAAATGGTGAATATATGTGCAGACCCCCAGTCTCGTCTCCTGAGGTGCGTTTTTACAGCAGCCATCTATCTGTGGCGAGGCTACCTCATGAAAGTCGTACTGTCACAACTGAACCATGAAATGTGATTGATTTACTGTTATATGTAAGCACTGGGCAGTAAGATTTACATTTAACTCAAAAAGTACATGAGGCTTAATTAATATAACTGTATTCCTGGCTTAATCACCAGCCATATGACAGGAATACACACAGGAAGGGGTGGATGGATGCTTGAAAAAAAATGAATGAATTCCCTTAATTAAACAGTACAAAAAACTGAATAAACGACTCAAAGCATTAAAATGGGTGAATCAGTGAAAAAAAAACCAGAAGAAACATAAACACTTCCAAAGCCGTCACTGCACCTGGCGTTTCCATGAGAGGAAGCTCAGACAACCACCCTGTCATTTAGTCTCACATCAGGATGGATCTCAGTAGAATTATCTTCATCATCCTCATTCTCAATAATCATCATTGAAAAAAAAAAATCTGTGACCGTGGAACCCTTCCACCCTCACAGTGACCTCGGTGTTTACTTCCTGTGAACGTCCATGCAACTAATGAGTTCCGGTCAAATATTCGTCTGTACTGGAAAATGTATGAGGGCTGTCGTTGAATGAAGATGGCGGCACTCTACAAAGAGGGAAGATCACTCTTGCTGTCTCCACGGCAAAGCAATCACATTGTCGTAGTTGTTATCCTGCATGTGCCGGGTCAGAACAGCACCACTGAACGCACACCACACACACACACACACACACACACACACACACACACACACACACACACCGCAACAGATTTTTGAGTGAGTATTTAAACATGATGGCTCCAAAATTTCAGATGACCTTTTTTTTAATACAATGGTCATTTCACAAGATAGTTGCTCAATGGGAAGCTTTCTCCAATGATCATTGGGTAGCACGTTTTGTACTATCCAGCCAGCCATTAAAGCCATACTAGACCTAAAAAACCAACGCTAAACACTAGTAGCCATACTCGTTTCAAGGGATAATCGTTTGATGGCTACTCCCATTCACGAAAATAATAAGTCAGGCTTAGAAGTAACGGTGACGATTTCCTTGGATAGTCGCCACACAGGCACGGACAACACTTGCTGACTGCAGCTGATATGATGCTTACAATCGTCTTGCTGTCTATGGACACTTCGCTGCGAGATATTAACGTCTTGAACTCTTCGTCTGGGACGTAATACATACAGGATCTATGGATACAGTAGGGTCGGTGAAAAGGAACTGGAGAGAGAGAGAGAGAGAGAGAGAGAGAGAGAGAGAGAGAGGAGAGAGAGAGAGAGAGAGAGCTGAGAGATGAGCTGTCATCCTTCTTTTACGATTATACTTCTGAGTGAGTGGCTTATGTGAAGACAGGTCCACTATTCTATGTCTGCGACCCACCAACTCTCTCTCTCTCTCTCTCTCTCTCTCTCTCTCTCTCTCTCTCTCTCTCTCTCTCTCTCTCTCTCTCTCTCTTCTTTCGTTCTCCCCGCTATTGTATCACGTAAGGATATTTTGACAACGGTAGGAACTCTCAAAAAAATACTTATTTGGTAACACGAGTCTGCGGGCTGATGATAAGGTTTTCTTTAATGTATTGGGTAAAAGGTATGTAAGCGGTCGATTTTTCACGGCCCGTGCAGGTGTGTAAAACTATCAATATCTGCTTGCATGAATGGGTGCGAAAAGTGTGTATTCAGCACAATTAGAACACCCAAAAATCTGAATCAGGGAAGTTCCTAAAATCCACGGTTGTTTTAATTTGTTTATTTCTGAAATAAAAACGAGTAAGGCAGCTAAAGAGTTGGTGTTAAAGAATCCTGGAGTTTTTGCATACTGTTAGCACTGTTTACTATGACATTATCTTTTGATATGAACAAGGTTGGATTACATAGCATTTGAATGTCCAGAAAAAAGATGCAGTTTGTTATGGCATAATTTTCACTTGAATAAAATAAATACAATGGTTTTTGGAATGGATTAAACCACCCACTACCAAAATAGAAAAGAAAGAAAGAAAGAAGGAAGGAAGGAAATATAGCAAGAAAGAAAGAAGGAAGGAAAGAAATAAAGAAAGAAATCAACCAACCATCCAATCAACCAACCAACCAACCAACCAATTAACCAACCAACCAACCAAAACAAGAATATGTGTAATGATGAAATATATGACAACTTAATAATATTTAGGAATCGCATCAATTGCCTTTGTGCATATATTCCTCTCTATTGAAACTGCATAATACTGTCAGAAAACTCCGACTTCGTACAAAACATGATATTCCCATAGGAAATCCATCAAAGAAGTTAATCTGTTCATTTTTTCCTCGTGATAGATCGAATTCCTGTATGTTGATAAAAGCAGTCAAGACTACCGGATTGGCTTCTTTCAGGCTTTCCCCTCTCTTGTTCAACTGTCCAGTTTATGAAAGCATACCACACACACACACACACACACACACACACACACACACACACACACACACACACACACAATAGAGACAGACAGACAGACAGTCAGACAGACAGACAGACAGACAGACAGACAGACAGACAGACAGACAGACAGACAGACAGACAGATAGATAGATAGATAGATAGATAGATAGATAGATAGATAGACAGACAGACAGACAGATAGATAGATAGATAGATAGATAGATAGATAGATAGATACATACATACATACATACATACATAGATAGATAGATAGATAGATAGATAGATAGATAGATAGACAGACAGACTATAGATGCATAATACAGACTGACAGTTCCTGCACAGAGAGAGAGAGAGAGAGAGAGAGAGAGAGAGAGAGAGAGAGAGAGAGAGAGAGAGAGGAGAGAGAGAGAGAGAGAGAGAGAGAGAGAGAGAGAGAGAGAGAGAGAGAGAGAGAGAACGAACGAAAGGTTTTAATCGGTATAGGCCATGACCGCTTCCGATGGGGGTACAATATAACAATAACAATCCATACAATAAGGTAACATGATATAGTTTAACAACGAGAAGCTGATAGATCTGCATGCTAACTATACACAATGGAAACGACATTTGGGTTCAATTAACTGACCATAGTTGTGCGTCTCTTAAAGGCCTTGTATAAATATACACATATGCTCTTCAGTACTTAAAAAATTTCCGGGAATGCATTCATATCATAAATCGTTCAGCAAAGGACAACAAATTAGGAAATGCAATTCGTCTTCATTTGCGTTTTTGCATAAAGGACACAGCATACTAACATTATTGGTATTTGCATATCGATACTGATGCGCTTTGATGTCTGAAATTCCTAATCTAAATCTTGTCAGATAACTTCTAATATGCCTGTCAATATTAAGTGAGAGATATTTTTTCACATCTAACAGATGTCTTAAAAGTTCTATAAAATGAATATCGCTCACTGTTCTGGATGTTTTCATGCTAATGTTTCCATCGACTATCAATCAGTCTTTGCCTAAGTTGCTTCAAAAACGCATTTCCATTTCCAACCCCTTGATTCATACAAACAAACCCAAATCCATTATGAAACATAAAATCTTAAACACATGAAAC
>CM065748.1:24151382-24153882 GCA_033310375.1 Conus canariensis | reverse complement strand
AATTCCACTCGTTTTTTGTTTGTTGTTTTTTTGTTTTGTTTTGGCTGTCAGACACTTCTTTCTGATTATGTTAGTGCCTCCAGATAGATTTGATGCGTGCGCGTTCAATTCATATATTATGTGATGCATGCGTGGGACTGCCTTCTGCGCATTTCAACCATCAATGTTGACGGGAACGAATGCCTGCGTGACAGAAATCGGTTTCATATGTGTTTGCTCATAGTTGCAAAATGTGCCTAAAATAGGATTATAGCTTGAAAGGTGAAAATGATGATGTGAAGTCAAAACTTTGTAACCTTGTTTGTTTTGTGTATGATCGATTCACAAGGAACGTTGTTTGCTGTCTATTACTTTGGGACTTTGAAGTTCCGCTTAGTTTTAACCCCTTTGTATTCCTGTCATCTTTGTCTAAGGTTTTCATCTTTTATTTTTCTGTTTCATCTTATGATCCCTTCCAGTTGCATTACTCTTACACATCTCATTCTGGCTCTCTCACTCACAGCCACAGCCAACTTTGACCTGTTATCTGGGGGTCGGAATGGCTGAGTTGGTAGAGCGACGGGCTCGTGATCCTGGGGTTGCGAGTTCGAATTTCGGTACAGGGGGATTTTTCCCTCGGAGTTAACATTGGTTCTGACTCCATTCCCCATACAGTCCTTCGAATGAGACTATAAACCGAGGTTCCGTGTGTGAACGCACGCATAACATCTTGCACACACGTAAAATCCCATCACCAACTTTCGGAAGAGAAGGTCAGTTTGGCCGTTGGTATGGATGACACGTTACACATAGCATGCACCTTCCTCGAAGATGGAGTATAGGCTGCCTTAATGGCGGGATGAAAAACGGTCATACACACAAAACGCAGGAGTCCGCAGGAGTATCAGCCTGCGTACGCAGAAAGAAAGAAAGAAAAGAACCTGTCATCTGAGCACAGACAGCCCACAGAGAAACAATCAACAGGAGGTCGTCATGAAGTAGCCTGCCAGAGAAGACACTGCATCGGTCCTGGGCCACGTCGCACGTTCCTGCCTGTTTGGATCCATTCTTTGCAAAACACTGGTTTCCATGCCTTCTTCTGACAACAACTGCTCTGCTTGGGAATTATATATGATGAGCACCCCCTCTGCTCCTTGCTGGTGGACGTCATAACTCCATCCACTGTCAAATCCTGTCAGCACACCGAAGACTTTAAAACCAGCTCTCTACTGGCATGGGTGTGGGGAGGATATCAAAAGTTAGTTCAGCATCAGAGCACGACATGGAGAGCCGTGGGCACGAAGACGTTTTCTCTTTTAAACAAACGAATACATTCTTAATGAGTACAATAATACTACGCTACAGAACTGCATTCTATGTTTCTTTTCATGACAAATCTTAGCAGAAACCAAGCCTAAAAGATACAAGAAAATCTAGGCTGGATCGCAAAAACACTAAATCATGAGGAAAAGTACGAGACAGCAATACCCTTGTTTCTGTCGACATTCTCACCACTCATTACTCACTGGATGGTTTATAGTACTGAAGTGGATATTTGAGTATCATTCTTACAGACACATTCACTAAGTGAATGAAAGTGGACCTGTACTGAAAGTCTTTCCATCTGAGACCAAAGCACACTCAGTAATTCTGGACAGAGGTTGGCCAGGGCCAAAATATCCAATAATTATTTTCTCTCCAGTGGGACTTTAATCCAGCACTACCCAACTGGACACTCAAAACACTACCACTTTGAGCTATTTCTTTTTGCCCAAATCGAGCCTGCTGATGACCAACATTTTTTGTAAGATAAACTTAAGGCTCAATTGACCCAATTGAAACAAAAACATTCTTCGAAATAAAAACAGATGAATGAAAGAATAAACGATCATTTTTTTCTAGGCTGCGATAATTTATTGAGGTTGAGTGGCATTAGCTAAGTGCACACACACACACACACACACACACACACACACACCACACACACACACACACACGCACGCACGCACGCACACCGCACACACGCACGCACGCACGCACGCACGCACGCACACACACACACACACACACACACACACACATACACACACACCCCATTCTTCTATCAATTTTGCTTTTCCCTGTGGGGAAACGTACTTACACAGAGAAAGAATGAAAAAAGAAAAGACTCGTGAAATAGCTATACATAAAATATGAAAAATATGAAACCGAATACAAGGTAACGATTATTCAATTTATATTACAAATAGACGAGTAGATTTTCTATGAACATATACTGTTCAGACGTCAGACTTAGCAGACAAGAAAAAAAAAGTAGAAAAGAATACTCCCTAGACTGCAGCCAGCAGAAGAATCGTAGTAAGAATTCCAGACTACATAATAATCTTTTAACTGGACGCCATCTGGGACACGCCTTCACAGAGAAGTAGCAAGCACCATTGAAGACCTCTCAGACTCATGCCGCTCTTATCACCAATTCATAGAAGACTCTGTCTTTCTCTATGTCTGTCTGTCTCTCTTT
>CM065748.1:24141382-24146382 GCA_033310375.1 Conus canariensis | reverse complement strand
CAGATTCCAATCAAACTGTGCGCCCAACATCTACTCATTAAGAGTATCACACATTTTCCATCAAATATGAACATGATGACGTTACTGATCACAACGTGATCAATGTCTGTGAAGCAGTGTCTAGTCATGGAATATTAAAACTTTCTGGTAAATGAATATGGGCAATTTATATTTTCCACATCCTATTCAAAAGAGTTTATGACAGGTAACTTTTTTCAGTCTATACCCATGATTACATTCCACAGTAGAAATAAATAAAAACGTGTTTAGTAATGAACTGACATGATCACGAAGTTGAAAAAGTGATAATAAAAAAAAACATCCGACTCATTCTTTCATCTGCTCCATCTTGCATTAAATTAGCCATTTTCTGTCGCTTCGTTTTGGAGTGAATCTGCATTAAAATACGCAAAGAAAAGAAAGAGAGAACGGCAAGTAAGACATTTAAGAAGGAAAGTTAAGGAGAAAGGCAATCAAGATTGTCAAGAGAGAAAGGCACGAGAGGAAGACATGTCAAAAACCCCAAACTCATACTTCCACATCTTTGTGAAGTTCGTAAATGCACCAAGTGTTACTGAGAGCACGAATTCAGTTCCTCAAAATACAAGACAGGCACGGGAAAGAAAAATGCCATTCCAGTGGTTCTCATGCAAGAAGATAAAAGAAATGAACACTGACAATGTGTGTCCAGGGGTCACAAATAGTCATGTTTTATTTAAAGTTCCCGAAAAGAAAGTAGTTTGAGGTGAAACATTCAACAATTCCTGGGACCCAGGAGAGACAGTCAACTGGTGGGACACGATCGCTGCATTTTACTGAAGGGACGTACAGAACACAGGGTGACAGTTCACGTCTGAAGATCATACTTCTTTCAGCTTCTTCATAAAATAACAGCCCCCCTCCCCCCCCTCCCATCCCATCGCCTGTCCCCGCCTCACCCCCTACTCCGCTCTCTACACTCACCCGCTCCTCCCATCTCCCACGAACCACGTTTTACCGAAGACACTGACACAGTTCCAGAATTGTCAGACTGAAAAGGAAAGGGGCTGCCAGAACACTTTCCTGCAAGTGGAATAGTAATAAACGGTGACTACGTCTGTGCAGAGCCAAGTCTCGCCTGCACTGGTGTGTTTTTACAGCAGACATCTGTCTAAAGAGTGACTTTCAGCTTTTCTGTTACTACTAAAATATGAAATACGATTTTTTTCCCTTTCCCATATTGAAGCACTAGGCAGCCATATTTACACTTAACTCCCCAAATCATATAACGCTCAGATGATATCATTCTTGGTAGATGATCACTTCACGGTGGGAGGTTAGTGACTGTAATTTGTCAAATAAAATTATACCTTCTTCTCTTCCTTTTCCTGATCGAAACCCTTTACTGAAAAAAGTCAACCGACTGGACTAATTACGAATGAAATAAAACATTGGATAAATGAAAGATATACGTGAATTATTTTTTCCCTGATGAAATATAAGTTAAATAGATAGGTCTGTAATCGAATAAATTACGAACTAAATAATTGATGCAAATAAACTTTGATAATAAATTAACTGTTCAAAAATATGTGTGGATACAATAGATTTATTTAAAATAAAACATTAATGAACAATTGGAAGACCACCCCGATCCCAGTAAAAAATATAATCGTTGACATGAATACAGAAATGAATAGAATGATAGATGGACTATTGACAATCTATCTGACGGAAATGCAAAAATAAACGAATGGATAAAAGTTTGAATAAATGAATGTGTGAATGAATTTATTTACTCAAATGTTACAAATGATTGAATAACCAAATTAAAGCATGAGAACGAGTGGATCAATAAAAAAATGATTGATTATGAAGAAACATAAACCAACTTCCACAGCTATCACTGCAGCCTGGTTGAAGCCTGGACATTCCATAGAAGGAAGGGCGCAGCACAACCCTGCCCATGTTGTCACAATAGAATTGAACTCTATCGCATCGTCTTCGTCATCCCCATCCTCATTCATATAACAAAGAAAAGCGTTTCGCATTTGAGACCATCCATCACGGTGACTTACTGATGGATTTCTCTCAACAAGGTCCTATCAGCGCGTTGGACTAATGCGTAAGTCAGACATCTGCTAAGTCGTGGCCATGAGACCCCATTCTCAAGTTCCCTCATCTTAGTCATTGATTCATTTATCCATCAGCTTTAAATCAAGCGCAGAGTGGTCTCGAAACTTAGTGGATGTGGTGGAGCGTGTGACACGTTGATGAAACTGAGTCTGAAATATCTCAGGCATCTGCGCGTGTTATGGGTTTGAGTCATATTCGTCGACACTTGCCATGTTCATGAGGGCTGTCGCTGGATGAAGATGTTGGCGCTCTAAGAAGGAGGATCCTTGATCATCCGGTCCCTGCAATGAAGCAATCATACTGTTGTGAGTTTGGGACTTCACAGGTGATGTCCTGCGTGTGTCGGATCAGGACAGGCACCGCTGAACTCCACCAAAGTGATCAGGCAGCATTGCTGTGTCTCCTCTGGTAAGATGCCTAATGCATTCTGATATTGCTAGTTCTCTGTGGGCTATGGTGCTAGGTCAGGACTGACGTGGGCGCAGCTGTGTGTGGAAGAGCGAGAATAAATGGCATTGGAGTAGCAGCATTACGTGTTGAATTATTCAAATCAAAGGAGAAAATAAATAAACTCACAAAGAAAATAAAACTCCGAAAAGAAAGTGGTTATAGAGAAACCAGTGAAATCAAAAGAAAAAGGCACCCTAAGCAAAAGATTTCTGAGTTGTTAACTGAAAGCAATGCTGCGAAAATTCAGATGGCAATTTTTTTAGGACAGTCATTTCATGGGATAGTCGATCAATGATATGGCTAATCCAGTGATGAAAATATACGTGATTAACCATATAGGCGACCATTAAAGCCGTACTAGACCTTATAGCTAATGATGAGAATTAGTAGCATCAGTCATTTCATGGAATAGCCATTTAATGGCTACTCCCATTCACTAAAAGTGTCATGGTTAGAACTAACAGCAACGATTTCATTTGATAGCCGGCACACAGACGCTTACAAAAATTGCTGATTGCAGATAGATAGAGATGAACGGCAGTGGATATGATGCTTAAAATGGTTATGCTCTCTGTGGGGACTTCGCCGGGAAATATTAACTTTGTCGAAACTTTCCGTCTGGGTCTCAGTAAGACTTGGATCTGTGAATACAGTGGGGCTGGATGAAAGGCACTTCGGGCAGAACTGAGTGGCATACTGTCATCGTTTCTTTTACTGCTGTACTTTTGAGTGAGTGGTTTTCCGACCGGTTTCTATAGGAGGAAGCAGGTCTACAATTATTGTCTGTCTGGCACCCACCAGCTCTCTCTGTCTCTAGGTCTCTGTCTCTTTCTGTCTCTGTCTGTCTGTCTGTCTGTCTGTCTGTCTGTCTGTCTGTCTGTCTGTCTGTCTCTCTCTCTCTCTCTCTCTCTCTCTCTCTCTCTCTCCAAATATTCTATAATGTAAGGAGACACTGACAGTCTTGGAAAATAAATGTAGAGGATCTTAATTGTATTTTAGGGACAGTTTTGTGGTATATAGTGAAAACAATGCTGACAAAAGACTGTAAAAAAAATAAAAAGATAAGTGAGGAAGTGAACAGCACGATAGAGTCTATTCATACTATATTTACTCCTCGCAAAAAATAGCTGTTTGGTAATACAAAAGTGTACGTGACATTTGCGGACTTCAGCAAGGCTTTCGGGTTTGTGAATGATAACACTCTATGAAGTGTACAAGACAGAAAGAAAAAAGAAAGAAAGAAAGAAAAGAAAGAAAGAAAAGAGAAAGAAAAGGAAAACCGCGATGGTTAATTTTGCACAGACCTTAGCAATGTTCATAACATGCTGCTTGCTACCAAAGATCGGAAGAGTGTATGTTTAATTGATCTAGAATATCCAGATAATGTAAAAGAAGGTCCCTAAATCCTGAGTTGATTTCATTTTTTCCTTAAATAAACTAGAAGGGAGATTTGATAAGAATCTGTAGATATGGGGGTCAAATACTCTCTGGAACTATTAACACATCTCCCGATCAATTTCTTAAGTTATCTAACAAGTTTGAATTGAAAACAACGTAATGACACTCACAAATACATGTACAGCCCAACAAAAGTCTGCTGTTCCTATAGCTTTTGTTTTCCTTTACTTTCCCTTGTCTAGTTTGTGTCTGTCTGTCTGTCTATCTATCGACCTATCCATACAGAGAGAGAAGGAGAGTCGAGAGAGAGAGGGAAGAGAGAGAGAGAGAGAGAGAGGAGAGAGAGAGAGAAGAGAGAAGAGAGACAGAGAGAGAGAGGACAGAGAGGGGGGTTGGCGGACAGGGAGAGATAGAGAGACAGACACACAAGCAGCACACAGCAGGCAGACAGGCAGACAGACAGAGAGACAGGCAGAGCAGGCAGGCAGAGACAGACAGACAGACAGATAGATAGATAGGTAGATAGATAGATAGATAGATAGATAATGCGAGATAGATTGACAATGACTGAGATTGATATGATTGATGATTGATAGTCAGATGATTGATTGATTGATTATTTGATTGATTAATTGATCGACAGAGAGACAGAAGAGAGATGGATAGATGGATGGTTGAATATATAGATGGATGATGAATGGATGGATGGTTTGTTGGATACAGAGAGAGAGGTGGAGTTGGGGGTAAGAGAGAGAGAGAGAGAGAGTGAGAGAGAGAGAGAGAGGCGAAGACAGAGACAGACAGACAGACAGACACACACACACACACACACACACACACACACACACACACACACACACACACACACACACACACACACACTACGTACGTACAACAGACTGACAGCTCCTGCCTGAGATTTCGTTTCCTTCAACCTCTTGTTTAAAGCAGCCGAGGGTTTACCTGAAGATTTCCACATATTTCCCAAACTCTAAAGCCATGGAAGGAAACATTGACCACCTTGCCGCAAACAGAAG
>CM065748.1:24121382-24126382 GCA_033310375.1 Conus canariensis | reverse complement strand
CAGCTGAAAAACAAGGCTTGGAAAAACTGTGGAAAGACCTGAAAGAAAAACACAGTGCCCTCAGCAAAGCGGAATCTGCGAGGAAGAGGAAGAGCAAAAAGAAGAAGACACAAGAGCGCTTCTTCAGAGACCCCTTCCAGTTTGCCAGAACACTGTTTGAGCAGCCAAAATCTGGGACCCTAAGTGTGGACAAAGGAGTTCTTGAGCAGCATCTGAGGAAAAACATACTCTGACCCACAGAGCAAAGCACCACTCGACATTCAAGGTCTGGTGTGGCCAACCAACCCTGAGGAACAGTTCAATGGCAAGCCTCCAACGTTGGCGGAAATCAAGAAGGTGGTCGACAAAGCCAGAGCCAAATCATCACCAGGGCCAAACGGAATACCTTACCAGCTTTACAAGAAATGTCCCAAGGTGCTGGAGTGGCTCCACAGGCTGCTGCGATCGGCTTGGAGAAACCAGAAGATCAGCGGCCAGTGGATGACGGCAGATGGTGTGTACATCCCCAAAGAGCAAAACTCAAGTGACATTAGCCAGTTCAGGCCAATATCACTACTGAACGTCGAAGGGAAAATCTTCTTCTCTGTCATGGCAGCAAGGCTGACCAAGTACCTGATGGAAAACAAGTACTTGGATGTGTCAGTCCAGAAAGGTGGCATCCCAGGCGTGGCTGGCTGTGTAGAACACGCCACAATGATCTGGGACGCAATCCAAAAAGCAAAAACAGAAAAGAGAGACCTGGACGTAGTGTGGCTTGATCTGGCAAACGCATATGGATCTGTGCCCCATGAGATGATACAGTTGGCTCTTGAGATGTACCATGTGCCAAAGAACATCCGCGACATGCTCAAGAAGTACTTCAATGGCTTCTCAATGCGGTTCTCTACCAAGGAGTACACAACAGACTGGATCAACTTGGAAGTGGGTATTGCAATGGGCTGTGCAATTTCCCCAATACTGTTCGTGCTGGCAATGGAACTCATCTTGAAAGCAGCAACAAACAACGCGAGACAAACAGACCTTGGCGATGGATACAAGATGCCTCCTCTCAAGGCCTTCATGGATGACACTACAGTGATTTCATCCAGAGAAGACGAGACACGTCATGTGCTGGAGAGGCTGGACGACATAGTTGCCTCATCCAGAATGAAGTTCAAGCCAAAGAAATCACGGAGTCTCTCACTGAGGAAAGGAAAAGTGGCCGGATCTGTGGTCTTCAGTGTTGCCAACCAGGCCATTCCAACAGTCACAGAAGAACCAGTCAAGAGCCTTGGAAGATGGTATGATGATACGCTGAAAGACACACAAAGAGCAAAAGAAACCAAGCAGATGGCGGAGGAAGGCTTGGAGACCATTGACCAGTGTGGGCTCCCTGGCAAATACAAGGTCTGGTGTCTGCAGTTCATGCTGATACCAAAGCTGCTATGGCCTCTGATGATATACGACATCTGCACCAGCATAGTGGAGGCAATGGAAGCCAAAATCAACAAGTTCACAAGGAAATGGCTTGGTGTCCCACCCTGTCTGACTGACATAGCGCTGTACTGTCGCCAAGCAAAGCTGAAACTACCCCTGAAATCCATCCTGGAGGAATACAAAGCAGGGAAGATCAGACTTCAAAGCATGCTGGAGGACTCAGGAGACAAGGTGGTAGAAGCAATTAAGCCCCGGCTGAAGACAGGCAGAACATGGAAAGTTCAAGAGGCGATGGATTCTGCAAAAGAAAGTCTCAAGATCAGAGAAATAACAGGACACACACAGACCAACAGACAGGGACTGGGGGTGACCAAAACTGAATGGTGGTCAAAGGCCAAAGGAAAAGCCAAAAGAGACATGATGATTCAGGAGATGAGAAAAGAAGAAGACCAAAAAAGACTCCAAAAAGCAGTCCAGCAGAGCCAGCAAGGGCAATGGACAACGTGGGAGAATGCACTCCAAAGAAGTCTCACTTGGAATGACATTTGGCACATGGCCCCTCTCAGGATCAGCTTCATTCTCAGATCTGCATATGACCTTCTGCCCTCAAATGCAAACCTGGTGAAGTGGGGGAAAACAGACGATCCTGCATGCCCCCTCTGCCATGAAAAACAAACAGTGGAGCATGTCCTAAGCTCATGTAAAGTAGCCCTGGCTCAAGGAAGGTACACATGGAGGCACAACCAAGTGCTCAAAGAAATTGTACAAGTAGTCTGGGCTAGTACCAACACCACAAAAGGGAAAATCAGGACTCCAAAAGCACCCGCAACATTCTTCACGGCAGGAGGCAGCAAATCATGGCCAAGAACAACAGTGCCACTCGAAACATGCAGGCAGAGTCTGCTGGACGGGGCAGATGACTGGGAGTGCACTGCAGACCTCCCAGAATGGAAGAGTCACCCAGAGATCATCAGCAAGAGTGGCATGAGACCAGACATAGTAGTCCACTCTAAGTCAACCAAGCAGCTGATCATGATCGAGCTCACGGTGCCATATGAGAAACAGAATGGAGGCAGCTCAAATCTACAAGACTGAAAAGTATGCTGATCTGGCAAACAGCCTGAGGAGAGAAGGCTATCAGGTCAAAGTCCTCACTGCAGAAATTGGAGCTAGGGGGTTTGTAGGAACGTCTGCATACAGCCTCATGAAACAGCTCTCAGTTGCAGGGAAGGAAAAAACCAGAGCCCTGAAAGCAATGGCAGAAGCGGCAGAGAGGTGTTCAAGCTGGATCTGGTCAAGGAGGAACAAAAGTGAACTTCATAAGGCTTAATTTCCCTACAAATATCAGGTGTCCCTGTGGCTCAGTGGTTAAAGCGCGAGTCATTAAGTGGAAAATGAGCATGTCCAGAGGGTCATGGGTTCGAATCCCAGCCATGGCTCGTCCCAAGATGGGAAAAAAAAGGGGCAGCAGAGGGACATCCGGAGTCATGAACCGGGTGTGGCCCAACCCCCCTAGAGTGTCAGGAGATAAGGGCCGAAACACTTGCTTGAAGGGGGCTTCTCTTCTGAGGACTCTCTGCTGCCACGCTCTCCACGAGTTTCTTTCTACTGTGGGGGACAGGGTTGGAGAGACTCCATGTATCCTCTCCAGATCTATCTTGGTCTATAAATTTCGATTAAAGACGTCTGTTTTTGGCAAGACGTGTGTTGCATGGGATAGAAATTGTATCCATTGCTAAGCTTTATAAATTATACAAATATCGCTGCATATCGCTGTTGATTGTACGCTTTTTTGTGAATATTAGTTCCGACTCTCTCTAGATGCCCGCTGTGATTCTATCACCTGCAAACGTTTTACTGGAATACTGTCTTTGAATTTGCAATGTCACTAAAAGCAATGCTTTTTTGCTCTTTGTGTTCGTCGAATAAATTCGATTCATTAAAGCCTTTCTTGCGATATTTTTGGAATCATTTTCAGCCTCAATTCAAAATGCTTCATTCTTTTCTTGACTGTCAGTACGTGTTTATGTATTGATGGTAAGGGCTTGTTAAGAGAGAGAGAGAGAGAGAGAGAGAGAGAGAGAGAGACAGACAGACAGACAGACAGACAGACAGACAGACAGACAGACAGACAGACAGACAGACAGACAGAGAC
Source organism: Conus canariensis (assembly GCA_033310375.1). Lineage (NCBI taxonomy): Eukaryota > Metazoa > Mollusca > Gastropoda > Neogastropoda > Conidae > Conus > Conus canariensis. Next base: position 24,122,811 of record CM065748.1, on the reverse strand, counting down.
AGAGAGAAGAAGAAGGGAAGGAGTATATTAAAAGAGAAAGAGAGAGAGAGAGAGAGAGAGAGAGAGAGAGAGAGAGAGCGGGGGAGATATAGAGAGGGGGGTGGTAGTAGTGAGAGAGCGAGAGTCAGAGAGAAGAGGTCGGGGGAATGAGACATACAGACAGACAGACACTTGAACCGTGTGACACACTTCAATACACACAGGTATCTAAATATGGAAAAATAACCAGACAACCTCATGGCAGTTGCAGCCACTTGAGACTGGAAGCTCTCCCAGAACCACCAATTAAGGGGCATAAAGTATGAAATGGAGACACCTCACCGACATTTGGCTCGCTGTTTGCCCAGCAACCACCACTTTAGGACATGGCCTTGAAGTTTCAGACAGACTGAGCCGACTTAGTTCTGATATATTAAACTTTAAAAAAAACCGCACAATTAAGATCTGACAATTACACAGTTATTTTGTTTATTCGTTTTTTTTCCCTGCATATAGATAAATGCATGCATGAATGCTTTGTGTGTGTGTGTGTGTGTGTGTGTGTGTGTGTGTGTGTGTGTGTTGTGTGTGTGTGTGTGTGTGAGAGAGAGAGAGAGAGAGAGAGAGACAGACAGACAGACAGAGAGAGAGAGAGGAGAGACAGACAGACAGACAGACAGACAGACAGACAGACAGACACATGGACAGAGAAGTTGAGGTTATGTATGTTTTTCATTTAAAACCTATATATCTATCGTTCCCTTGGCGGTCTACTCTTTTAATTCAGAAAGATGTAACAATGCAATTGTGTTTTTAAAGGAAGTTCAGAAAGTGTATAAATCTGACAGAAAAAGCTTACCATAAGAAACTTTGCTGCAATGGTATTCTATTATTTCCTTGTTTATATCTGTTTAGGATGTCTATTTTCTATTGTTTATCTCCATGTTGTTGCTCCAGTGTATATTTCTATACTGTTTGCTTTTGTTGTTCCTTTTCTTTTGACCTAATCAGCTTTTACCAGTTTTGAGTTCGTCTGGGCGAAAAACACCTTTTTCCTCATCTTTAATCCTTTCATAGTCTTCTTTCTTTCTTTTTCCCCCTCTCTATCTTCGCCTTCCTGCAATTGGCCTACTGTCTTTATCTCTTTCAATCCACAAGCATTGTCTCATTACAGAGTCTCCTAAGCTCAAAAATTAAGTATCTTGGCGCCTCGACCAAATCCTCTCCTGGATTTTATTGCTGGCAGAAATCACCGAGCTGCCTGTCTCCATTTAATCCCGCTCGTGAAAAGTATCGGGGATGGCGATCTTGCGCGCGTCGTTGCTATCAAAGGGCGTGAACACGAATTATCCTTTACGCCGGAGATTACGGTTTGGGGTAGGGTGAGTGTGTGTGCGTGGGTGGGGATTGGGAGGGGGGAGGGGGGGGGGAGACTCTGTGTGTGTGTGTG
>CM065748.1:24111382-24116382 GCA_033310375.1 Conus canariensis | reverse complement strand
ACTCTTCAATATTCCTGTCAAGAAGTGATGAATGCTCCTCATTTCACCATTGAAAACAACAACAAAATATAAGCGCCGCCACTTAAACTATCATTTGACATACAATTACAAACACAATTCTGCACAGACAGACAGAGAAAAAAAGCATAACTGACTGCTTTTTAACAGCGTCTATCGTAGCATTTTATTGCGCAAGCGAGCATGAATTATGCAAGCCCCGTCATCTGGAAGAAAGCAGGGGATGGGAGAAGGGATGGTTGAAGTCAGGGGAAGAAGTAGTGGTGATTAGAGGAAAACGTTGTTTTAGTGTCTTCAACTCGAAACCACGAGTACTCTATGCGATTTATCGAACTGAAATTTGAACTCAAACCGAAAATCCACCCAACTGGTGAAAATATAGCACAGAACTGATACTGGAGAAGAAGCCTTGTTGTCGTCACTGCCACGTAGGATCTACAATTCTACCCAGGGATGAATTGGCGGGGGATAAAGAAACGACCCTGTCCAGCTTTTTATGGTCCTGCCAACTGTGAAGGCACACATCAGGGCTGAAAAAATATATGACAAAGTTACGTATGAATTAAGAACAGAGAGAGAGAGAGAGAGAGAGAGAGAGAGAGAGAGAGAGAGAGAGAGAGAGAGAGAAGCTCAAAATATATTTCTTGTTACTACTACTACAAAAACCACCACCACCACCACCACCACCACCACCACCACTACTACTACTACTACTACTACTACTACTCTCCTCCTCCTCCTCCTCCTCCTCCTCCTCCGCCTCCTCCTCCTCCTCCTCCTCCTCCTCCTCCTCATTTAAACTAATTTATTTTTGATATTCACGTTCTGATCAGTCAGCACAAACAATATAATTCAACTGGAGAAAAACAGCCATCTGAGGCGAAACGTGTCGGAACTGTGGGTCCATCTGCTGAGACGTAAAGGCCGTACCTGCAACCGTCAATGACCGGCTGGTGCTTGCATTCAGCAATCATTGACACAAAGAAAGCAAAAACATTGGAAATGCACGAAGCGAAGGCGTTCCACACCTTAACTGGACGACACTGAATAAATAAAACACCCTGCAAGGAACAGTCAGAGGAAGCCGTAATAGAGGAAGACAAAGGCAGAGGTGGGAGGACAATATCCGAGAGTGGACTGGAATGAGCCTAGCAGAATCTCAGCGAGCGGTGGAGGACAGGGACGGATGGAGGAGAGCGGTGGCCAGATCATCAGGGGTGCCCCAACGACAACGGACGATGTCAAGGATTAGGTGAAGGTGAAGAATAAAATGCATGCTTAACATTAGTAGGCTAAGCAACATCAAAGGCAAAGGGCGGAACTGACAGTCCACCACGGACGGTCCGAATGAACAAGACGGACAAACAAAAATGGTGTTCTCAACACTAATGGTTCTGATATAATTGCAGATCTTCGTGGACCACCAACCCACCCATCCCCTCCCCCATCCCATCCTCTCTCCGCTCTACGTGTTCTTGAAGGAGTCTGATGTCGACAATGATTGAGAGTTGATGCTTGAAGGAGACACCGCGGTAACGGAGACTGGTTTGTTTGGGAACCTGTTTGACCACTGAGGTAACTATTTCGGTATTACTGGTAATATTGTGTAGCTGCCTCCCAGTCGTGTTGCCTGAAAGCGTATGGCATTCAGTGATGACTCTCTCTCTCTCTCTCTGTGTGTGTGTGTGTGTGGTGTGTGTGTGTGTGTGTGTGTGTGTGTGTGTTGTGTGTGTGTGTGTGTGTGTCTGATAATATTGAATATCTCTCCCTATTATGTCGCCAACAGTTTCTAAACTAACAAATGAATAGGTCTGTCTCTCCTAGTGTTGTGTGTGTGTGTGTGTGTGTGTGTGTGTGTGTGTGTGTGTGTGTGTGTGTGTGTGTGTGTGTGTGTGTGTGTCTGATAATATTGAATATCTCTCCCTATTATGTCGCCAACAGTTTCTAAACTAACAAATGAATAGGTCTGTCTCGCCTAGTGTTGTGTGTGTGTGTGTGTGTGTGTGTGTGTGTGTGTGTGTGTGTGTGTGTGTGTGTGTGTGTGTGATAATATTGAATATCTCTCCCTATTATGTCGCCAACAGTTTCTAAACTAACAAATGAATAGGTCTGTCTCGCCTAGTGTTGGTGGCGATAGTGTGTGTGCCTGTGTCCCAGTCACGTAGGCCATTAGAAAAAAAAAAAAGGGGGGGGGGGGGGAGAGGAGGTGGTTGTTAAGTGATGATGAGTCTCTCCCTCAGTGCTGCAGGTGCTAATACGTGTTGGTCTCCCGGTCCTGTTGCCCATTCAAAAGACGATTGCTTCATGATGCCTCAATGAGTCTCTCTCAGTACTGCTGGACACTGTCCTGTTCTAAAGATGGCTCTGGAATAATGGATTTGCCAGTCTTTCAGTATTGCTGGTTAAAATGTGCTCCTGCATCCTAATCCCATGGTCCTCTTAAAATAACATTACTCAACAAACAGTTACTACTTTTAAGCCAGTTTTGTTCGTGAATTCGCAGGTTCGTGTCTCAGGCTTGCCACCTTCTGGAAAGAACGCGTTTGAATCATGAATGAATATGGCTCGCAGTGTGTGTGTGTGTGTGTGTGTGTGTGTGTGTGTGTGTGTGTGTTGTGTGTGTGTGTGTGCGTGCGTGCGTGCGTGCGTGCGTGCGTGCGCGCGCGCGCGCGTGTGTGTGTGTGTGTGCGCGCGCGCGCGACACCACAACGTGCATTCATTACTTCACTTATGCTTTTAGTTTTATTTCCTTCACTTAACAGAACAATGAAATAAACATTGGGACTATCATGTTAAAATGAAGTATGCATATATCCACATTTATTGGAGCTCTCAAATGGTACAATACAACATTCCCTCCTTCTGTCCCTTTGTCTATCTCGAGCCCACTCCGTACCCCCCCCCCCCTCTCCCCGACAACCTTCTCTCTCTTTCTTCTCTTTTCTCTCTATCTCTCTCTCTCCCTCTCTCTTTACCCTCCCCCCCTCTCTCTCTCTCTCTCTGAATTAATTTATTTATCACACACAAATATAGCCGGGTAGAAGAGACAGTAAAACTGTTCATTAAATCAGTTGAGAGAGAGAGAGAGAGAGAGAGAGAGAGAGAGAGAGAGAGAGAGAGGAGAGAGAGAGAGAGAGAGAGAGAGAGAGGAGGCTCACTTTTTTCGCAAATCAATTTTCGGCGTACTATTTTTTAGTGGATGGTCTGTTAACGAAACACGATCTATAAGCTGCAATCCCTAAACAACACTCAATTTCCCGTAATCTTTCACTGCTGGCTAAAGGAGAGGACAGCAAGAGATTAAACTTGACGTTGGCCTTTAATGGTTCTTTTCGCACAGTCAACAACTGATCCATGAAAACATATGGGGGAAAAAAAACGCTCTGGGTCAACGTGTTCCTTCAAAACAAGTAAGATATCACGTGTCCGTGATTGAGGTGCCTTTAATCTGATGGAGATTTACATTCGACAGTTCTGAAAAGTGAGAAACTCGAAAAGCATTTGGGGAAAAAGCAGATCTCCACCAAATTCGAACGGATCCGGGATTACCCCTTTGATCATCATCAGAGGTATGGTCGCCGTTGTGGACCTAAACTGTGAGTTCCTTTGTACTATTTTTTTTTTTCAAATTTCAAATTTATTAGGATGTGGGTGGTCATGTTATCAAGAAGTTGTAATATCCTTGAAATGTATATTACCACAAGCGTTTCAGGGATAAAGCAGACCTCTACCGAGGTCAAATGCATTCTGGTTCCACCCTTTGATCACTACAAAGGGAAGTAATAGCTGACACGGACTGAAATAGTGAATTCCCTTGTATCTTTATTTTGTGTTAAAATGTCGAGGCAAGGAGTATATTTACCAGAAGGGCACTCGAGAGAACGCAGTCCTCCCCAAAGAGCGAGCGGATCCTGGTTTGACACACAGGTCATCACCAGGCGAAACAATAATTGGTACTATTTAAATAGTGAGTATCCTTGTTCTTTTTATCCTGGGATGTGGAGAATTAACTTATCAAAAGTTGTAGTATTCTTTGAAAGTACATTCTGTGAAAGTGTATCACCAACAGGGCGTTCGGAAGAACACGGACTCCACCAAGGTCGACCGGATCCTGGATCAGCTCTTTGATTCACTATCAGGGGAAGTAATAGTTAATATTTCCTGAAAGTAAATTCCCATATTTTTTTTCCTTTATAGAATGTGGACGTTTGTATCATCAGAACGTTTTGATATTTCATGAAAGTATGTCACTTCACAAATAACCATTAAGTGGTCAACGGTACCTTCACAGAGGTCATATTCAATGGACAGTTTGTAATAATTTTACTCAACAGGTACCAGATCTGAAGTCATATCCGAATCCATACCAAAATTGAATGTGCTCGCCACATTCCATTTTTCCAACAACTTTCGTTCAAATCGTTTCATTGGTTCTATGTAAACTTCCTGGCAAACACACACACACACACACACACACACACACACACAGACAAACAAATCGACAAACTTCCTGGCAAACACACACACAGACAAACAAATCGACAAACCACCAGGCTCAGGAGAAAGCATAATCTCCTTAGCGGAGGTAATAAAACTTGGCACAAGGGAATTGACTACCAATCTTTTCGTGGCAGCCACCGCAACAGTCCTTCATTGGTGAGTAAATTATCGGCATTAGCACCACTACAAGTCCAACATATATTGCTCCCCTTTGCATAAATTTTCCACGCTCGATTGATTTTAAGGAAATTCTGAACAGCAACATTTTCTCTGTTTTTTTTTTTTTCTTATAGACATAATCTAAGTTGGTAAATTATCATGGTGTCAAAGCGTGTCCCCATCACAAAATCATCTAGCCACGAAAAGCACCGAAGAAACAGGAAACAATCATCGCTGTCCTGCACAATCACAAAAGGTCGTCTCCCACGGTGTCTGCACCAGAATTCCCTCGTATTTCACCAGAAAAATCAGAGCGGAACTCA
>CM065748.1:24081382-24108882 GCA_033310375.1 Conus canariensis | reverse complement strand
GTCTATCCGTCTCACTGTCTCTGTCTCTCTTTCTCTCTCTCGCATAGAGACAAGGAGAGAGACAGACAGATAGACAGACAGACTGACAAACTGAGACAGAGAGACACACAAACAGATCGACAGACAGAGGCAAATATACTGGGAGACAGACAGATAAAGAGAGAAAGGGAGGGAGGGAGACAGACAGATACACACACTAAGATACAGCAATAAGGGCAGAGAAGAGAGAGAGAGAGAGAGAGAGAGAGAGAGAGAGAGAGAGAGAGAGAGAGAGAGAGAGATCAATAACTAGCAGAATATCTACAGAACAGTTTGAACAATGGCTGTCCATTTTGCCTGCTAAATCACCCAGTGCTTTGTAGAAATACAGAACCTTGAATCACAGGCTGTCAGTTGAGAGTGGTCGTTTTGCTGGCATTACCAGTAAAGACAAGACAGGGATATTTTCTCTCCACATAGGTTTTCAAGCTCTGCAACGATAAGAACTTTGTTTGCATGGAACACACCAGTTTTCTTTTGACTTCGCATTTTCACGGAAATTTCTGGATAGAGACAGAAGCAGCTGACTGATGTTGACTGTTCTTGTATTTGTTAGACAGCTCACCCTTGTCCTCCATGAACAAAAGTCTGGTAAAGCTGACATTGAGATGCTGGTAACATTGCCCATTTGGTACTAGGCGTGTGATGTTCGCAGGACTGCCGTCTTCATAATAACAATCATCAACCATTTCATCAACCATTTCACCAACCAACAGCAGCAAATTCTGGTTCCTCTGCTTGGGATTCAAATAAAGCAAAACAACGCATGAGTTCTAAGATCTGAAGTATTCAACCTTGTGTCGACTTGTTAGGAGTCTCTATTTTGTAGATCCTGTAGACATTTTCTTTCTTTTTTTCAGATTCGGGTCTTTTTGTTCCAGAAGCCTCTTTACGCTTGTTCACATTCATCATATGTCTATAATCTAGAAAGATTTTACAGATCTATTTTCGAACACGATTTCAGAATTATGGCTACACGTGCACTTGAGTGACCTATAGACTGCACGAACTGCACCGAGTTTGTTTTGTTCATTTACCAGTCCTGCTGTGGACGGAACTGTTGATCCGCATAACACTGCACTTGATTTACGTCATGCAGGGAGGTTCAGAACCCCTATGTCGTTTCCTCCATGCATATGGATAACATCCGTTCTCATTTCACCCCACCTCCCAAACGGAGAAAAAGAACAGTGAAAGGTTTAGGAGCCTGCAAAAAAAGATTATGACAGGTACGACATCGGTTCTATTTTAGCGTTCGGCATTTCATGGTACAATTTCCACATCCGTGTTAAGGTTTAGGTTCATGGGCACCATTTTGGAAGTAATGTATTGCATAGTTTATTGATTGATTTTGCTGTCGGTTATCACGCCTAGCAGTCTGCGTCGTCATTCACGCTGAATTATGCATTGAACATCGCACGGTTGGCTATCACGAAAATACCAAATGCGTTTTTACTTCCTTTGTTATGCAGGCGTGCCGGTTTGGTAATCTATGCCGTGTGCGTTTTTAAGGGATGGAGGTTTTGGAGTTATACTGTTGACATTGTAAATGGGCGACTTTTAGCAAGCATTTTAAAATCCTTTGAAGATTCGAGCCCGTGGTGTTTCGCTTTGAGCTTTGCTGTGTTGCAATAGTTGTCCGGTATTATTTTTGTTTGATGGCATTTTTAAATTCAATTCGGATTTTTGCTACTGTGTTCTGTTACCTTTATGTTTTAGTTGGTTGATTTTCCGTTGTTTGCATTTGAGGAAAATGCACTAAAATATGATAAATCCATCAGAAACAAAAACTAGACTGGAATTTCTTTCCCTTTTTTTCTTTTCTTTTCTTTCTTTCTTTTGTTGTTGTTGTGGTTTACTGGGGGGGGGGGGGGGGGGGGGCATGGTTCCATGTCCAATTACCAGAACAAGCAAAACTTGATTTGCGTCCAATAAATCATGACAGAAGAAACAAGGCTGACATGAACCGTTATTGCCAGTAAAGAAAGTTCTTGCATTGCTCTAGTAATGGTGATGATCTACAGGCAGATTATGACTGCTTGACGGTATCCTTCTTCCAGACTGCTTAAGAACGACTGAAGGCCTGGGAAGACGGGTGGGAGGGAAAGGCAGAAAACGCATGGAGAGTGGCCATGTTTCGGCAGCTGTATTTTTTTTGTCTTTCTTCCTAACCTATCACAGGCTTCCAAGACCTGTTTTGTTTTCCCCACCCTATCATAGACTTCCACACTTGCTCAGCAAATGTAATTACTCTGGATAAGTTTGATTCTTTCAATCTGAAAAATTGTGAAACCTAGTTTTCAGCAAGACAATGAGAAGCCTTCTTAACAGTCAGTAGGTGTGATAGCGTGTTTTCTCCACTGTCCTTCGTTTCTAGCCAATGACAGGGTTAAGTACATAGAGGAAAACTGAAATTTCTCTTTGAAATCGGAAAGCCTGACAAGAAGTTTGAGAAGCGCCTGCATGTTGTTTTGTATAAACATTCTTTACATTCGTTTAGGGTAGTTCTCTGCTTTCTTACACAACCTGGCAGTTAATCAAAAAACGCATATGATTGGATTCGTTAGTTTATTTTCATCAGAAAATTTCATTGCCAAACTTAGAGTTTGAAGAGGCAGCGTTGGTTAGAACAAACAACATGCTAATCATTTCATGTATTTTTTTCTTGGTAAGAACAGCTCCCCGTAGTCAGTGTCTTTTGTTAAAGTAATGGGAACTTGTGCAAGTTTTCACGGTCGCACAGACTTTTTTTCAGAATTCAATATTTTTCAAACTTTAATCTGCACCTCCTCTCTCTCTCTCTCTCTCTCTCTCTCTCTCTCTCTCTCTCTCTCTCTCTCTCTCTGTCTGTGTGTGTGTTTTCTCTTTCTCATTTCCCACTTTCCCAGTATTACTCACAAGCCTATTACTTCTTCTACCCTACCTCAATGTCCACAGAATATACTGTCTATCCAAGAGCTCCGTCTCTATCATCAGTCTTCCACGTTTTCCCGCTGTCTGAGCCAGCACTCTCCACAAAAGACAATGACGTTGTCGGCAGATATTTCTGATCCAATCAAATCTCTTGGGGTGAGGATGGAAAACATAATCCTGCGGAAAATAACTTTCTCTGATGAAGAAACCATTGGACAAGGCAGGCATCCTGGTTCATTCCTGGCATGCATACGCATGAGATCCGTCAACTTAGCACCAAGAGAAAACGAATCTATCCTTCGCCATTGTGTGTGGGGCAAACTCTTTTTTTCTATATCTCAGTGATGACTTGCTTTCTCTGAGTCGACTGAGCGCATTTGTCAAATGTCTGAGTGTTTCAAGGGGATTTACATGTTGACAGTTGTAAAGGCGACACTGTCTTGCTTTTAACAGACTGAATGTGCCGTCAGTATTATATGTTTTCGATGTATGGCCAAGATGCTGTCAAATTGAACTTTTAAAGTAGGCAACCTGCTATTGTCGGTGATGTTGAACACTGACAAGTGAAGGGATGTTTCTTCGGCTCACGTGAGTTTAATAATCATGCTTGTTCAAAGAAGTGGATACTCATCACAGATGGCCACACCTCTTGCTTTCTATTGTACTATATTTATTTCAAACAATCCCATAAACACAATGACTGTCACTGAACTTCATTTTAAAATGTTGTCTTTTAAGCTACAATAAGGTGTTGTGTAACTTTCTCATCACAGGAATATTTTGCTTGTACGTCAAATGTGGCTGCTTTCTCCAAGAAGAATGTGCTTGAATTGAATGAAACCACCCCCTTTTCAACGCAAAGTTGAACACTCAGAAACATCAGTGTGTTCAACATTATAACCAAGTATTAACCACTATGAAACGCAACGCTAGAAGTTCAGTAAAATCAGTGTGTCTTCAACCAGGATAATCGAGGCAAGTATTACTCACTATAAAACCGAACAATGAACATTTAGTAGGATAAGTATGTTCAACTGGAACAATACAGACATGCATTACCCACGATAAAACCAGAAGTGAAAATCCAATAAAATCACTGTATTTAACTGAGACAATACAGTCAGGTATGAACTTTAACAGACCCAAAGTTGAATTTCGGTTAAAAAAAAAGTCGTTCAACTGTGACAATACGGATAAGTATTAACCACAGTAACAAAATTCAAAGTTAAACTTTCTGTAGGAAAGTGTGTTCAGCATGGACCACATGGAAAAAAATGCTAACAAGTCATACTTAGTAGTAGGCCCTACTAGCCATGTTAGATATTCAAGCACATCTTTGGATTCTCTAGTAATGTTGATGATGTGGTATGTTACGAAAAGAACCCTTAAAACACTCCGTCACCAGGTCATAAAATGCTGGCAATAATGGCTTCAGAGTCGCGTGACGGTAAAGCAGAATTAGTGGGCCACCAGACGAATGGGATGAAAAGGTTACAAAACAAACACAACGCGTTTCAACCTATTGTCTTCATCTACCGGGTCAAGTAGTATTTGAAACATGGTGACTGTTTGTTCGTAATTTGTTTTCAATGTTTTTGAATGTTATGTGTCTTGCCTGAAAAGAAAATTAGTAGGATGTGTTTGTGTAGTTGCCCGTTCGTTCCAGGTGCCTTATAATTCACAAAATAAGGTATTCCACTTCATCGGTAGTTTTAGCAGCCCCAGAAAAGTAACACATTGTGTTACTGTCATTATCACAACGAATGTGTTGTCAACACATTTCTGTCGTTAATCTCATTTGTTTATTTGTCATCAGGATTTTCGGTGTTTGTCATTTTTACGTTGCCTTTCTTTTTTTTTTTTTTACAAAAAAAAGCAAATCAACAAAGAAACAAAAATAAGAACAACAGAATGAATCCGAAAAGAAAATTATGAAAATTCTCAGAGTAGTCATAACAAAAAAGTGGTATCACAGTGAGCTTTTACCATCTGTCCACTTGTGTGCGTACATATCTATGCCTGAATGCCAGCATGCATGAGTGTATTCTCCTCTGTACGTCTGCAAGTGGCACGTACACGCCTGCACATATATTCGTGCTAGGGTCTTTGGGTGCCACTATGTCAACGCATGTAAGTGCATCACATAGGAGAAAAGGTCTCAGAACATGTATCAGACATGTCAAGCACACTGACCCACACAGAGGAAAAGAAGACAGAAGATGGTTCAGATTTCTTGGAAGAGTTTGGATGCCAGCAACAGATCAAGACAACATGCGGCAACAGATCAAGACAACATGCGGCAACAGATCAAGACAACAGGCAGCAACAGATCAAGACAACATGCGGCAACAGATCAAGACAACATGCGGCAACAGATCAAGACAACATGCGGCAACAGATCAAGACAACAGGCAGCAACAAATCAAGACAACATGCGGCAACAGATCCAGACAACTGGCGGCAACAGATCAAGACAACAGGGGGCAGCATTGTCATGGCCGACTAGCAGAAAGAGCAAGGCACCGGACACAGGTCACAAACCAAACTGTCTGTGAATCAGGGTGCTGTCAAAAGGCTCGCAGATTGCAGACAGTTTCCATGCATTTTCTAGAGCGTATCTTTACCTCGCTCGAGTGAGCATTTGATGCGGTTTGTTATTGTGCATATCATCTCATGTAAGCTTTTCATGGTTTCAGTTGTCCTTTGCTTTATTTTGTTGTTGTTGTTGTTGTTGTTTGTGTGTGTGTGTGTGTGTGTGTGTGTGTGTGTGTGTGTGTGTGTGGTGTGGTTGTTTTTAAGCGTAGCTGAATGGCTAAAAGCATAGGGGCTGTCACCTGGTAAATAAAAAACCAACAACAAAGAGTTATCCCATGGTAAGAAGAATAACATGAACCATACATGCATACAAACTATTCACGACACAGAAGCTGAACTATCAAATCCTCAAAGCAGATAGGACGAGGCCATGTCGAATGTGTCAAGCATTCCGCTTATCGTCAACAAAATGGAAATCAACTGAAAACAAACTGACATTACCTCAAGAGTGCATGAGAAGCCCTATGGATTCTTGACATTCCAGAGCGGACGTCTTGTAACCATTCCCTTGTTTAACATCCCTGCATTGTCTCCGGATCACAGCGGCATATCCGGCATGTCATGGTGTAATGGGTACAGTTTCCTGGAACCAACAGAGATGAGATGACCATGAAGGCAGAAAGGCAGCATGAACAATCGAGAGGAAAGGAAGATGAAGGCAGGGTGACAGAAGAAAAAAAAAACATTATCTAAAATTTTGGTGTCTGTGTATGTGTGTGTGTTGTGGTGTGTGTGTGTGTGTGTGTGTGTGTGTGTGTGTGTGGTGTGTGTGTGTGTGTGTAGACTTACACACGAAATGAAATGATCATTTAAGTAAAGGACTCGTGTGTTTTAAGAGAGAGAGAGACAGACAGGGAGAGAGAGAGAGAGAGAGAGAGAGAGAGAGAGAGAGAGAGAAAGAGAGAGAGACAGACAGACAGACAGACAGAGAGACGGAGAGAGAGGGACGGAGGGAGGGAGAGAGAGTGACAGACAGACAGACAGACAGAGAGAGGGGGAGAGTAGAGACAGGCAGAGAGAGAGAGAGAGAGAGAGAGAGAGATGACGATGATGATGATGATTATGATGATGATGCTTTCAAATACAAAATGCTTTTCGTGTATACAAATTCCTTCTTTTTTGTGTAAAACTAGTAAAAATTATGTTCTTATTTACAGTGCACTTTGTCAACTCAAATATTATCCTCTGACAAAAAGACAAAATGTACAATAAACAGAGCCGAAAAACAATGCAGGAACTGATATGAAAATGACAAGAATGGATTTGAAAACAGTCATTAGCAGATCTCATATATATCTAAAACATTTCTCAGATTGAATGTTTTTGGAAGTAGCCTCAGGCGATAGGATTTAAATCTCTCTCTCTCTCTCTCTCTCTCTCTCTCTCTCTCTCTCTCTCTCTCTCTCTCTCTCTCTCTCTCTCTCTGCGAATGTTTGTCTGTATGTGACTGTGTGCGCATACATGCGCGCGCATGTGTGTGTGTGTGTGTGTGTGTGTGTGTGTGTGTGTGTGTGTGTGTGTGTGTGTGTGTGTGCAGGCGTGCAGCGTGTGTGTGTGTGTGTGTGTGTGTGTGTGTGTGTGTGTGTGTGTGTGTGTGGTTGTGCTAGTTGGCAGCTAGCGTTCACACAAGTCCTTCCATGGCTTGTTTTTTTGTCTGAAGCACATGTGCCTCGTGTGTAGCAATTTAAAATGAAGCTCGTAGCGTTTCAGATGCATTTCTGTGTTTTACTGCTTTTTCTTTCAGAGGTTAGTTGTAATCATCATAGCCTTCTTCTTCTTTTCTTTCTTTCTTCTTCTTTTCAATTTCTTTTCTTCTTCTTCTTCTTTTTCTTTATCATCATCATTCATCATCATCTCTATCATTCATCATCATCATCATTCATCATCTCGTCGTCGTCGTCATCATCATCTTTTCTTCCTCTTCATTTGCTTCTTCGTCTTCTTCGTTCTTCTTCTTGTTCTTTCTTCCTCCTCTCTCTCTTTTCTCCTCCTCTCTCTCCTCTTCTCCTCCTCTTCCTCTCCTCTTCTTCTTCTCCTCCTTCCTCCTACTCCTTCTTCTTTCTTCTTCTTCTTCTTCTTCTTCTTCTTCTTCTTCTTCTTCTTCTTCTTCTTCTTCTCTCTCCTCTCCTCCTCCTTCCCCTGCTCCTCTTCCTCCTCCCCCACCTCCTTCTCCTCTTCCTCTTCCTTTTTTCTGATGGTCGCCATGTTCATGCTATGAAGTTCTTTAAAGGAGAGATAAAAAAACAACTACAGAAGGAAATGTTGCTATATTTGTTATGCGTCGCCATGTTCATGCTAGAAGTTCTATAAAGGAGAGGATTAAAAACAACTACAGAAGGAAATGGTTGCTATATTTGTTCTGGTGGTCGCCATGTTCATGCTATGAAGTTCTATAAAGGAGTGGATAAAAAAAAAAAAAAAAAAACTACAGGAAATGGTTGCTATTTTTTTTTCTGATGGTCGCCATGTTCATGCTATGAAGTTCTATAAAGAAGTGAATAAAAAAAAACTACAGAAGGAACTGGTTGCTGTATTTTTCTCATCTTCTATGACCACCACCAGACATGACATGCGGTATCACAGAAAATGGGACTTCCTTGATGATTATCACTGTGGATAATAATACACAAAGTGCTATGGAATTTCATTCCGCTCAGAGACCACATAGACATGCTTCTTTCCGTAATAATATCCTGGCATGAACCAGACTAGGGGGATGTAGATACCTGCCGTGTTGGCCAGAAAATGTGATTAACACTTTGTGAACATATCGATTATGTGGATGAAACTCGTCAGTGTGGTTCCAATCATTTTCCGTCGGAGCAAAATATATACCCATCTCTCTTCACGAAGCGGCTAGGGCGTACTGTACCTCAAGGCAAAGAAACACAATCCAAGAAAAACCTCTGACAGGGATTGAACTCGCCACCCTCAAGTCCATGGGAGGATGATGCTGACCACCGCATCAGTGTGGATAAGGTCATCAACCTTTCTGTGGCAGCTATTGTAATGATCATCCATCGACGAATGGCTTCTCCATATTTCAGGTATTTCTGGTCTAAAATATATTGCTCTTATTTGCATGAATTATCCAGATTTGATCATTTTCAAACAGAAACTGGAAAGAGAAATATTGTGAAGTCACGCTTGATCTCTTTCATATACATAACTAGTAATTATGACAAAGTCATCGTGTCAAAGTCCGCCCCATTACAAAATTTTGGGAAACTGACATGAAACGCACGAAAAAAAAAAACACCTCAGGAAATAGCATCGGCGCAGGACGGACAATCCAATATATTTGTCTGGCCAAAGATGCAGACAGCACAAGATCAGTATATCGGCTCGTTTTTCTCTCCATTTGCCTTTGATGGAGTCCCATTCGCTGGCACAGGTAACTGTCATTTGCAGGCGAATAAATATTCGTTTGGCTGATTGGCCTCTTTATTGATCACATATGACAGCTCTATTGTTCGCTGTTCAGCGAGATCCGTCTTCTGCCTGCAAGAAGGCTTTGCTAGTTGTCAACCACTGTATGTGTGCTTTAAAGTTGACACTGTTGGGTGAAAAGTATGGTTGATAGAAAGCACACCTGTGAACGGCATGCAGAGCCATGAGACCAACAGGAAACAGTGAATGTCTTCACTGTGTGGGATTGAACTCCAACGTGCAAAATAAAAAAAATACCGATCCTCTCCTCCTTATATCTCTGGTCTGACACAGTTTTTGTCAGAATTCTCGTGCATTTCAGACGTGAAAATGGCGCGGACCTCGTGCATAAGCAAAGAGGAAGCCAAGTGGAACCACAGACACGCTTAGACAGTTTTCTTCCTTGCAAAAGGAACATTTTCGCGCAAATTATTTTCCCATATGCGCTTCAGGTGATTTGATTGTCAGAAAACACTGTACTGAGCAGGAACATTGGCTATGCTAGCGGGGTATGATTCTAGTTAGAAGAAGACAGTCAGACGAATGACAGAAACGAGACTTGAAACAGTTTGCGTCCTCCCCGCCCCTCCCCCCCCCCCCCCCCCCCCCAACTTGATCAATGGAACTGGAAGGAATTAGGAGTTGGGGGTGGGGTGAGGTGGGGTGGGGAGACGGATATAGCTTAGAAGGAAGAAGAACTGACTGCCAACAATGATGTATTACTCCTACCGTAGGCAATAAACTCTCTCTCTCTCTCTCTCTCTCTCTCTCTCTCTCTCTCTCTCTCTCTCTCTCTCTCTCTCTCTCTCTCTGCAGATGGATGTATAGATAGGCAGATAGACAGACAGACATATAGATAGATAGATAGCAACCTTTCTCGAAAAAAAGTCTTGCACACAGAAAGTTGAAAACGAATGAGAAAGGACACATCCAAACTTCACCCGAGCCAGATAGCAAGCAATACCGGGAGGAATCTTCCCAACATCTGTCCCTGGGTTTGACAGCATCATGTTTGATATTTTCAGCTTTCTCTTCAGCCAGTGAATATCGCATTGCTCTCCTCTTTTTTTTTTATCGCAGTAGTTCCTGACAATCCTGCAGCATTTGGTCTGTATCCGATGCTGTCATCTCTCCTGCCGCCAGACGTTTGTCTGATATTGTCTCCACGCACCGTCCCTGGACTATCAAAAGTTCTCCACTTTTGTGATATGCTATATCAAAGCACGCGTGCATGACAGACAACACCAGAATGTATGCGCTTCCACATTCCAACGCATCGCATGCACATAAATTCATAGTTCGTGCATGCATTCACATTACGTAAGACTCTCTCTCTCTCCTCACACACACACACACACACACACACACACACACACACACACACACACACACACACTACACACACACACACACACACACACACACACACACACACACACACACACACACACACACACACCACACAAAGCGCGCGCGAGCACAGGTGTGTGTAAATACAGAGACACACACAGTGTTCCACCTCATTTCTCTTTTTTCTGCATCCATTCGTCCAATTTCTTCTAAGAGGTAAATTTTGAAATTGAATTATTGACGAAGCAGCAGGAGCGCCGTGTGAACGATAGTTAAAGATAAAAACATATGTCTGCAAATATATTGAAATAAGCCTTCCAGCGCCTCCACCGCCCCCACCCACCAACCCCCATCCCCATTCCCTCTCTGCCAAGAACACACAAACAGGGAGAGAGAGAGAGGGATAGAGACAGAGACAGAGCGACAGAAAGAGAGAGGGAAGGAGAAACAGACAGACAGACAGAAACAGACAGTGACAGAGAGACAGAAAGACAGACAGAGACAGAAAGACAGAGACATAGAGGCAGACAGAGAGACATAGCTCGAGAGAGGGGACATACACCAAAATAAGCACGAACACACACACACACACACACACACACACACACACACACACACACACACACACACACACACACACACACACACACACGCAGGCGCACGCGTGCGCGTGCGCGTCGTGAGGGGGCACTCGCGCAAGTGTGTGCGTATACAGACAAATAATTATTCAGACTTCCACCTCGTTTATCTTTTTTTTCTGCATCCATTCATTCCTTTTCCCTTCAGCTCGGAAATGCTTCACTGACAAAGAGCACAAGCTGTACCAGCAGTGGTAGTGGTAATAGTAGTAGTCATCATCACTCTAGTTGTAGTAGTAGTAGTGGTGGTGGTAGCAGAAGTAGTAGTAGTAGTAGTAGTAGGAGGAGGAGGAGGAGGAGGAGGAGCAGGAGCAGGAGCAGGAGCAGGAGCAGGAGCAGGAGCAGGAAGAGGAGTCATCGCATCATAGTAGTAGTAGTAGTAGTAGTAGTAGTAGTAGTAGTAGTAGTAGTAGTAGTGAAGTAGTAGTAGTAGTAGGAGGAGGAGGAGGAGGAGTGTTCATTTGTTGTCAATTATTATGGTGGTAGTAGTAGTAGTAGTAGTAGTAGTAGAGGAGGAGGAGGAGGAGGAGAGGAGTGTTCATTTGTTGTCATTATTATGGTGGTGGTAGTAGTAGTAGTAGTAGTAGTAGTAGTAGGAGGAGGAGGAGGAGGAGGAGGAGGAGTGGTAATTGTTATTATGTTGGTGTTGGTAGTAGTAGTAGTAGTAGTAGTAGTAGTAGTGGTGTAGTAGCAGCAGCAGCAGCAGCAGCAGCAGCAGCAGTGACAGTGCCAACAGCAATGTGTGTGATTGCATTAGTGAGTGGTTATGTATGACTGAATGAGAGAGAGAGAGAGAGAGAGAGAGAGAGAGAGAGTGTGTGTGTGTGTGTGTGTGTGTGTGCGTGCGTGCGTGCGTGCGTGCGTGCGTGCGTGCGTGCGTGTGTGTGTGTGTTGTGCGTGCTGGTGCGTGCGTGCGTGCGTGCGTGCGTGCGTGCGTGCGTGCGTGCGCGCGCGTGCGTGGAGTATGTGTGTAGTAGTAGTAGTAGTAGTAGCAGTTCGTCGTCGTCGTCGTCGTCGTCGTCGTTCGTCGTAGTAGTAGTAGTAGTGGTGGTAGTAGTAGTAGTAGTAGTAGTAGTAGTAGTGTCGTCGTCGTCGTCGTCGTCGTAGTAGTAGTAGTAGTAGTAGTAGTAGGAGGAGGAGGAGGAGGAGGAGAGAAGGAGTCATAGCATCATAGTAGAAGTAGTAGTAGTAGCAGGAGCTGGCTCCAGCTCGGAATTTTCTCCCGTTGGTACAGAAGTACAATTTCATGATGAGAAAGTTGGTTATATCTATATACGCGTGATAACGCTTGTTTTGTTATCGAACACAATAATTAATGCTTAGTGAACTAGAACAACAAAGTCGATGTCATCAAGAACAAAATAGAAGAAAACAAAAAGCTTTTAATCAATTATAATGATTATGGAATAAATGCTCAGATTATTTGCAAACTGAATGAACGTTTCCTGAGCAATACATCCTGGCATGGAGGGAGGACATGGGAGGGGGAGACACAGAGACGTCCACTCAGTGTCAGTCGTGTGTTTTGACAGTCATCAGTAAAGGTAGCCGACCAGTGTTTGTGAGATCAACCTGTGTCAGGTGATCTTTATGACACGGCCAAGGAAGGGTCGTCACACCAAAAATCCAGCACGGGTGGAAACATACCATTTCAGTCGTGTGTTTTGACAGTCATCAGTAAAGGTAGCCGACCAGTGTTTGTGAGATCAACCTGTGTCAGGTGATCTTTATGACACGGCCAAGGAAGGGTCGTCACACCAAAAATCCAGCACGGGTGGAAACATACCATTTCAGTCGTGTTTTTGACATCACAGTAAGTAGCGACCAGGTTTTGAATAACTGTATATCTTTTACACGCAAGAGTCGTCACACCAAATCCAGCAGGGTGGAAACTACATTCATCCATGTGGGAATATTTTCCATACCCATGAGTTAACTCCATCATGGCGGCCAGTTTCTTGTTCGTCAAGCCACATCTAGTCACGTCAAGTCTACAAAAAAAAAAAAAAAAGATTTAAGGTTAAAAATCCCTTGGCGATGGTGAACCGACTCAAGTTTAATTTTGGGGATATGGCGTTATGGTAAGGGGACCTCATTCTTCTCTTTCTGCCTCTTGTTTATCTAATGGCGATGATTTCTGTTTGAGGTGAGTGGCAGGTGGAGGTGGACTATGAGGGGGGGGGGGGTGGAGTTGGGTGATAGTACGTGTGGATGTAAGGCGCGCGTGTGACTGCGGGGAGCGTTTTTGTGTATC
Source organism: Conus canariensis (assembly GCA_033310375.1). Taxonomy (NCBI): domain Eukaryota; kingdom Metazoa; phylum Mollusca; class Gastropoda; order Neogastropoda; family Conidae; genus Conus; species Conus canariensis. The sequence continues at coordinate 24,095,664 of CM065748.1, read as the reverse complement.
GCCTGTTGTTGTTCTGAATGGTTTTATTTGGCTTGTAGTTTTCATATGTGTTCTTATTTATTGTAAACGTCTAAGACATTTAATTGACTAGGTGCATAAATAATAGTGATAATAATAATAATAATGATAACAATAGCAATAATAATCACAATTTAGAACGAAGGATGATGATGATGATATAATAATAATAATAATAATAATAAGTATAGTAGTAGTAGTGTGGTAGTATAGTAGTAGTAGTAGTAGATAGTGTATAGTAATAGAGCATAAGAAGAAGAAGAAGAAGACGAAGGAGAAGCAAACACCCTTAACCTTTCTGACTGTAATCATCTCTGTATGTACTGGAGTGGGCACGGGAGTGGGGAGTGTGGACAGACAGGATTTCCAAAACGTACAATTCTGGCCCCACGAGCTGTTCAAGACCCACGGTGGTCAGCTCTGCATGCAGACGCTCAAACCAGCGGACTAAGGACCTCATGTAAGGAAACCATAAACAAGGCAACGACTCTGAGAATCACCCCAAAGACAAGTCAACATCAACTCCATAGCTTCTAGATGGGAAATACTCGTGGAACACCTATGGACACGACTGTGAACGACACTCGGTGAACAAGGAAAGCAACGCTGGTGTCCACTGAAACAAATGTGCTCCACACGGAACGGCTAAATGCAGCTTCATTTGTCTGGTACAAATCTGGAACAGGTCTCATGCATATTCATGTTTGCAGCCGCACAGGATGCCCATTCTTCCACGATGGTTTTTCTTGTCAGAGAGCGAGGGAGACAGCGAATCAGCGAGCGAGCGAACGAACGAGAGAGAGAGAGAGAGAGAGAGAGAGAGAGAGAGAGCGAGGGAGAGAGAGAGAGGAGAGAGAGAGAGAGAGAGAGGGGGGGGGGGGGAGGAGGAGAGAGGAGAGAGAGAGAGAGAGAGAGAGAGAGAGAGAGAGAGAGTTTTCTCTAAATGGCATTTTCCATCTTAACCCCAGTCGATTTCCTAGATTAGCACTGTCTGGCGAATTGCCTGTTGGCCAAGTGCTGGATCACACAGCAGTAAGAGGAGGAAGACAGATGGTTTGTATGCAGACCTGATACACTGCACACTGTCAACGTGCAGTGTCAATGAGGTAGAGTGAACAAGGGAAAGGGGATAGGGACGTGGGGAATGTGATGAAGGGCGGTGGGTGGGTGGGGAGGGGGGGGGGGTATGAATTCGGCTTAACTGGCTGTCAGCCATGACAAATTACTGCCATTAAGGTAGGAGAGAGAGAGAGAGAGAGAAGAGAAGAGAGAGAGAGGGAGAGGAGGGAGGAGAGAGAGATGAGAGAGGAGAGAGAGAGAGAGAGAGAGAGAATGTGTGTGTGTGTGTGTGTGTGTGTGTGTGTGTGTGTGTGGTGTGTGTGTGTGTGTGTGTGTGAATGAATATTGATGGCAGAATTTTATCACAGCTGGCAGCTAGGAAACCTGAATGTCCTTCCTTCTCCCTCTCGTTTCATCAGGTACCTCCCCAGCATTCTCACAGTCCCACTACTTCTACTCTATCTCAAGGTACACTCACTATCAATTGTCCTCAAGTTTCCTTTACCCACCATCTGACTACCATGTTTCACCGCTGTCACAGCACCAAGCACAACAGCCAAAGACGTGGTCGGCCGATATTTCTGTTCCAGTCAAATCTCCTGGAGGTGAGGGGGAGGGGGGGGGGGCAAGGATGGAAAATGTAATCCTGTGGAAAATGACTTCCTCTGACAAAGGAAGCCAGGGAGAGGGCAGACATTTTTTTCAGTTTCCGGCATGCACACGCATGAGATCTTCCCAACTCAGAATCAAAAGAAAATGAGAGTACGCTCAGTCTTTGCTTGGTGTGCAGTCTATAGCACGTATGTCAGCGACGACGACGTTGGTCCTTTTTTAGGTCAAGAGAGTGGGGGTTACCACAAGCCTGTGAGTGGTTTGATGGCCATTCGCATTTTGCTAGATGTAAAGGTGAGACTGGCTGTCTTTGAAGACAGTGAGAATGCCATTGCCCAGTTATGTTTTCATGTCATGGCCAGCCTGCTGGGTGAGGCAGCAAGAAACTGGAAGCCCTTTATAGTGGTTAATGTAGAGGCTAACAATTGGAGCAGTGTATGTTTAATACACACCTTCATTGTGGTTAATGTAGAGGCTAACAATTGGAGCAGTGTATGTTTAATACACACCTTCATTGTGGTTAATGTAGAGGCTAACAATTGGAGCAGTGTATGTTTAATACACACCTTCATTGTGGTTAATGTAGAGGCTAACATTGGCAGTGTATGTTTAATACACCCTTCATTGTGGTAAGTAGAGGCTAACAATTGGAGCAGTGTATGTTTAATACACACCTTCATTGTGGTTAATGTAGAGGCTAACAATTGGAGCAGTGTATGTTTAATACGCACATCTTTCATTAGTGGTTAATGTAGAGGCTAACAATTGGAGCAGTGTATGTTTAATACACACCAGTTAAAACAAGCTTGTTCCAAAGATCTGAATACTCATCATAGATGACATCTCCTCTTGCATTGTATCAAATTGTATACTATTGTGTTGTATTGAGTTAAGTTGTATTGAGATGTGCTGTGTTGTATTGTGTTGTACTTGCTACAGTCAAGCACAACTCACCCAAACCTCTTCAAACTGATGTCCTTGGCCATCGTCAACAATGATGAACGAGTAGCAGTGTGCGCTGCATTGTGTTGTGTTGTGTTGTGTTATATTGCATCATGTTGGACAGTGTTGTGTCTCGACTCTCTGTCTTACTGAGAGTAATCGAGTATGGATGACTAATTCAGATGGCAGTGTTTGTTTCGAAAAACATTAATCAACAAGAAATTACTCATCGAACATTGATCGACAGAGATCTTTAAGAGAATGACCCTTGATCAGTTACATGTACCAATACAACAGCAACATCAAGGCATCCATTAACTAGTTAGAGTGGCTGTCAGAAACATGCTTCACGTGAATCAATGCCCTGCTGAATATTTTTCACTCGCTTGCATTGGGATGGATGAGCTGTTGATTGTGGGGTATACATCACAAACACCTCTATATTTGCTACCGTGCTGCAATGACAGTGCGAGGAATTCGACTGACGTACGTGAATACCTGTTTATGCAAATGACCTCTTTTGATCGATATTCCACTCCTGCAATTATGACCTTCCCTGACGCAGATCATTTCTTGATGTCCTGGAGGGTGGACGGACAGGGTTTTCAAAGCATCATACTCTGACCCCCTCGAGTTGTTCAAAATATCATGACGGATTTGGCTGTGGAGCCCATGGAATGAAAATAAAACAGCAACGAAGCTATCCGTCATCCCAAAACACATAAGTATCATCTGTACAGCTTCCAGATTGAAAATACCTGTGCAACACCTACAGACAGGACAGTGAACGTCACTCAGTGAACCAGGAAAGCAGCGTTGGTGTTCAGAGAAACAGTATCTGCCAACGCACAACGGCTAAATAGCAGTTTCATTTCCTCTGGTACAAATCTAGAACTGATCTCTTGCATATTCATGTTTGCAGCCTCGCAGGATGCCTGTTCTTCTACAATGGCTTTCCTTGTCACACAGAGAGAGAGAGAGAGAGAGAGAGAGAGAGAGAGAGAGAGAGAGAGAGAGAGAGACAGAGAGACAGAGAGACAGAGAAGAGACAGAGACAGAGAGAGCTTTTCTCGTAAACTACATTTTCTATTTTTGCACCAGTCGATTTGTTTGCATTAGCAATGTCTGCCAATCTCACCAGTGGCTGATGTGCTGGGCACCCAGTTCTGGGTCACAGAACAGTAGCAGAAGCAAGACAGATAGTCTGTATGCAGATCTGATACACTGTACACTGTCTGATCACTCAGAGAGAGAGTGACAAATGGTATGGGAGTGGCAACGCGGTGGTTGATCACAGAGGGGAGAGGAGGATGAGTCTGGCTTAACTAGCTGTCGGCTATAACAAACTACTGGCATTAAAAGGAAGAGAGAGAGAGAAGAGAGAGAGAGAGAGAGAGAGAGAGAGAGAGAGAGAGAGAGAGAGAGAGAGAAGAGGAGAGAGAGAGAGAGAGAGAGAGAGAGGAGAGAGGTGGTATTTGCGTGCGCGTGAATATTGATTGTGGAAATCTGTCAAAGTTGTCAGCTTCGAAACCTGAATTACATTCCTCCTCCCACTCTTCTCCTGAATTACTCTCTCAGTGTCCTCACACTCTCGTTACTTCAACTCAAAGCACACTTTATACAAGGTTTACATACGACTTCTATACCTATCACCTCTCTACCACGTTTAACTGCTCTCTGAGCCAGAACCCAGCACAATAGCTAATGTTAATGACGTGGTCGGCCGATATTTCTGCTCCCTTCAAATCTCCTAGCGGCGGGGGGGAATAGGGGGAGGATGGGGCAAGGATGGAAAATGTAATCCTATGGAAAATTACTTCCTCTGACGAAGGAAGGCACTAGGAAGGGCGGGCATTCTTTACAGTTTCCGGCGGGCATATGCATGAAATGCTTCCCAATTTCAAATCGAAAGAAAACGACAGTACGCTCAGCAGTTGCACGTGGTGCAACCAGCTCGTTTACATCAGCGACGACGTTGCTTTTATTAGGTCAAGTGAGCGGGAGAGACTACATATCTATGGGTGTTTTGATAAATATTCACATTTCGCTAGGTGTGGAAGTGAGACTGGCTGTTTTCTGAAAACACTGAGAATGTCGTTGCTGTGGTATGTTTTCGTTTTATGGACAAGGGGCTGGCTGGTGCAATAGGAAACTCGCAGACCTCTACAGTGGGCCAGGAAGTGAAGGAGTGTGTTGAGTAGCTGTTACCGCATGTCTGTGGGAATTCTGATGGGGTATTACACTGAGAATGCCGTTGCCGTATTATGTTTTCGTTTCATGGTCAAGCTGTTTACTTGAGCAGTGGAAACTGGTAGCCTTTTCTAGTGGTTAATGTAGCAGGCTAAGAAGCGAAAGAGTATGTTTGATTCACATCAGTTCAAACAGTCTTTTTTCAAAATAACAGAGTACTCATCATAGGTCAAAACTCCTGTCGCTGTGTATTGTATCACAGTGCATCGTATTGAATTACATTGTTTTGACTTGTATTATACTGCGTTTGTTTTGAATCAGTGATAGCCGGACACGCAACGCCCAATCCTCCTGAATATAATGTGCTTGCTCATTGTCGACTGCGACTGACAAACACCAATGGATACTGTAGCGTCGTGCTGTGTCGTATTGTATAGCATCGTGTTCTGTCATAGTGCAATGTATTGTATGTCAGCTGGGTAATGAGTATTTGAACTGGTCTTGTATTGTGTGACATCACTTTCTCATACAAACCTTGCTTGGTGGGGGATCTGGTTGCTCTGTCAAAAAGGCAGTGTGTTGCCACAGTATGTGTGTCACCCAATGGGAAACCAATATTGATTCTACAGGTAGATCCTGTTCAACAGTGAGCTGACTAGTACAGCCATACGAAGACTCTCCCTACGTGAAAAAGACAAGTCAAAAGACTCATGTCATAGTGACGCATACCGTATATAGCCACAGCATAAAAAGGAAAGTTAGAAGGCCCATATCATAATGACACATACCGTGTATAGCCACAGCATAGAAAGAAAAGTCAAAAGACCCATGTCATAGTGACACATACCGTGCATAGCCACAGCATAACAAGAAAAGTCAAAGGCCCATGTCATAGTGACACACACCGTATATAGTCACAGCATAAAAGGAAAAGTCAAAAGACTCATGTTATAGTGTCACATACAGTATATAGCCACAGCATAAAAAGAAAAGTCAAAAGACGTTATGTCGTAGCATATAGGAGGAGGAGGAGGTGGAGGAGGAGGAGGAGGAGGTGGAGGAGCAGGAAGTCATGCTTTCATATACGAACAGGTTTTTGTGATAAACACAGGTTGATCCATATTGTTGTAGCTGTGTCAACAGTGAAATGATAAGCGACTGATTTCACCTCACCGTCGTTACCAATATCATTAAAAGATTAAAAGATTATCCCAGTCTACAAGCCATTAAGAAATGATGGGAAATGACAAGGACTGATTTAAAACCTGTTGCGTGCAGATCACATATCTATATTGATGTCTTTTAGTCAGACTCCAGGGACAAGAATTGGAACCTGACTCTCATACACCAACTGCGAGATGTGAGATTTTACTTGCTCGTTTGTTTGTTTTTATTTCGCTGGGGGGGGGGGGGGGGTGTTAGTTTGATTTTCTCTCTTTGGGCAATAAGAATTAATCTCTCTCTCTCTCTCTCTCTCTCTCTCCTCTCTCTCTCTCTCATTCATGAGTGTCTGTGCGTGAGAGAGAGGAGAGAGAGAGAGAGAGAGAGAGAGAGAGAGAGAGAGAGAGAGTGTGTGTGTGTGTGTGTGTGTGTGTGTGTGTGTGTTGCCAGTGCTACTCAAGGCTCGGTCATATTGATGCTACCGGCATTTAATGGCATAAAACCTGACCTGTTCCTGTCGTCATCAGTTTTCAGCAAGGTAGCACCTTCTTTACAATGTACTTCTACACCCCTACCCTACCATCTCCTGTTTCCTCCCAAGACCTCCCCCCCCCCTCCCCCCTCCCAGCCCCTCTCACTGATTCTTGTTAATGACGCTGGTCCGTATCTCAGCAGGATGGGGAAGGAAAGTTGATTGTTCATGACAAAAGAAAGGGCGTTGTGTCATCCGTTTCACTTCTTTGCCATTTAAACAACATTTTGATTGCCACGTGCCGTCTCCGGTGTCAGTCATTTCAAGGAATTATTGTTGTATTTTCACATGAAATGAATATTTTTTTACCCCGGCCATTTCACGGACTGACAGAACTGTGCTGAGGTATATCAATATCAGGATCAGTATCATCGTCGTCGTCGCCGTTATCATCATCATCATCATCATCATCATCATCATCTTCATCATTATGATGATGATTATTATTGTTACTTTATCATCATCATCATCATCATCATCATCATCATCATCATAATTATCATTGTTATTACTATTATTATTATTATTATTGTTATCCTTATTATCCTTATCATTATTTTTATTATTATCATTACCATTATTATTATTATTATTATCATGATTATAATAATTATCATTATCATTATTATTATTGTTATCATTATTATTATTATCATTATTTACCTCCTTGTATACAGAACACAAAAAAGCAAACACCAAACACCAAAGAAAAATAATAATAATAACATCAAGAAAATACCTTTAGAACCGGCTTTTCTGCTGTTTTATTAGCCATGTCATTTGAAATAAATTCCCTTCTTATGTTTGCCATGTGCTGTCTCTGTCATCGATTTAATTGAAATCTTTTTTCAATAGATATAATAATTAGCTATAAATAATAATTGTTAAAGTGTGCGCGCGTGTGTCTATATGTGTGTGTGTGTGTGTGTGTGTGTGTGTGTGTGTGTGTGTGTGTGTGTGTGTGGCTTGATATTTGAAGTTTTTTTTCTTGGTTTAATTGTGTTTCATGTATCTGCATATTTGTATTCAGTGTCACGAACTATTGTCTTCACTTCCTTTATTTGTGTGTCGTTGTGTGTCTGTTTATATGTAAATATGTATATATGTGTACGTGTGTGTATGTTTGTGATCAAGCATGCTGGTGCTCTTTAATGCCTTTGTGAGCAGGTTCTTGTCCGTGTGAGTGTATGCAGGATTGAATGTACCACTTTTCTCATCTGTGGGCACTTGTAATGTGTATTGTTTCCTTTTTTGTAAGTGCTCTGAGCTCCTTCAACTTAGAACGCATTTGATATCCACATCATCATCATCATCATCATCATCATCATCATCATCATATCATCATCATCATCATTATTAATGTTATCATCATCATCATCATCAGCAGCAGCAGCAGCAGCAACATCACCATCATCACCACCATCATCATCGTCACTACTACTACTGCTGCTGCTGCTGCTGCTGCTGCTGCTGTTGCTGCTGCAACTGCAGCTGCTTCTACTTCATTATCACTATCAAATTCGTCATAATCAAAATCATAACAGTAACAGTCATATCATTACACCATGTGACTAACACGGTTTTTACTGTTCAGTCCAAAATGTAAGTGTGGGGTGGTTGATTCGCTGCATCACTGTGTCTTTCATTGTCTTGCCTCATCACCATCTGTCAGTAGCTACTGTCACACAGGGCTTTTTCTCTGTGCCATCCTCCCTGCCCACTTGATGCCGTTCCAGCGTCCTCCCATGGCGCGCTCATTCCGACTCCAGTTAACCACAACCGTGTGCCTGGAATAACTTACTTGGTAGAGCACCAGACCCATGACACCAGTGATCCTGATGTTATAGGTTGGAATTTCTGCCAGGCTGGTTCCAAACAGGCAGAATTAATTAATTCTCTGAGATTGTATTAGTTCTGACACCAGTTACCGAGATTCCTTCAAATGAGGCTGTAAACCAGGTTCCGTGTGTGAAACACGCATATGAGTTTACGTACATAGAAAATCCCATCAACAGCTGTCAGAAATCAGTTTAGCCATCGGTATAGATGATACGAATACATACACATAATACGTTCTCCGTGAAAATTAAGGGACTGAGTGAAAAGCTAACTGACTGACACTCGATTGAACGGCACAGAGAACAAATGATCAGCGCCAGTGGGCAGCTCTTTAGTCGGCCCTACCCACGGTAGGCTGCCCGTTGAGTGAACGAGAGCGTGGACTGTAAAGTGTTTACAGCTTGGTCTCAAACCGAAGTCAGGCGTTATGTAGTGTCAATAATAGCCACACACTCCCCTGTCTTGTCACAGTATCACCAGTCCAGAGGGACCCATAAGTACTCGATAATCATGACACCATCCGACAAAGCCAACACTGCACTGCTTTAGTATCACGATTCAAGACTCTTGAAACAGTTTCCTCCATGCTAATGCATGACACCAGACCCAATTTCATTGCCATGTAATAGGCACGGTTATTACCCGATAACAGAGTTCTTGCATTGTTGTGATAATGGTGATGAGTCGGACTCCTACAAAAGACTGGAAGATGGGAGAGGGGAGAGGAGGGGGAGATATGCAAGGAGGGGGGAGGTCCTTAGGCAATTAATATCATTTGTTCTTGTTTAATCCATTTTCTCCCCATATTGTTCTAAGCTTCCATTTTTCAAGTATGATTTGATGATTAGCGTAATCTAATTCTGACAAATTCTCAAATATACTCTGCAGTAAGAGAATGGCAAGATTCCACAGCACCCATTGGATATGCTTGGCGCATCTCTTCCCCGTCGCCTTTCGTTCCTTGCCAGTTACAGTCTCTGACCGTATAGATGGAAAACATAATCTCTCGGAAAATAGCCCTGTTGAAAGAAAAAGCCAGTGCAGCAGGTAGAGAATCTCGGGCAGTCTGCTGAATGAATATTCATTGGATCCGTTTAAGGGTTTCTTTTCCGCCGCCATGAATAGCGTGGCGAAAAGAAGAAAAGAATGTACCAAACTCACCCGCCAGTTTTCTTGCGTCTGCATGCCAACTTGCATTGAGAGTATTACCGTCCAAATGGTTAATGGCAGGATCGGATGAATCAAATGGTTCTCATGTTAAAATGTCCTTTTGTTGGTAAAAAAATATGGTAATTATCGTCTTTCCTTACAACGATGGAATGTATTTTCGTGATCACAAGGCTTTTTCATAGAAGTCAGTCTCTTTCCAAATCTGCTGTTGCAGTACTCTGAACTGTATGAAAACATCAGTGGTATTGAATATTTATATCCAGATATTCAATTTAAACATTCCACGGACTTCTAAAATGATGAAATACAAGAGTGTGGTCGTCTTATTTACTGGTTAAGCATACGATTTCCTACCCTCCACGACGATGGTCGTTTTCAGAGTGAAGGTATTAACAAGGATCTCATCTCCCTCTCCATCCCAACTGTGCTCCTCACATTCAGGTATACAAGCCACAGTGCTTCTTTCCAAATTACCACCTGAAATGAAAGTATGGCTTGACAGACACACAATTGCATATCTACGCACTAAATTGTTCCATGTCAAACAAATAAAATTTCTTGTCATCCTTGTGAGGAAAACTGTGTACAATAACGTGTGTAGACATGTGGCACACACGTACTTAAATATTGCACGTAAATCGAATGTATCTTGACGCTGAACTTTATTGAATGAGATATCTGGCAGCAAAACATTGTATTTGAGAGTATGCTGATGACCAACATGGTTTCAAAATACAAAACAAATGAAACAAGGGAAGAGAAATTTTTTTTTCAATTATCAGCAGAACGATCGTGTTTCAGTCGGTGAACCCATCTAATTGGCAGGAAAACACATACCGACTTTTGAAATCTATGAGGGTATTAATGTAAAACAAACAGAAAAGAACACAGAAAATCAAGGGCAATAAATAGAAAAATATGGAACAGAAGAGACGTGAGAGGTACGAATTAAAATCGGGACTGAAAGGGAAAAGGTAGCTGAGATCACTTGAGTTCCATATCTGCTTTTGGTCTCGTGGTAACCCATAATATACCTAGCAAGTCAGGCATACTTCTGTCGGATCTGTCTATGAATTTTGAGAGGAGAGAGAGAGAGAGAGAGAGAGAGAGAGAGAGAGAGAGAGAGAGGAGAGAGAGAGAGAGAGAAGGAGGGAGACAGACAGACAGACAGACAGAGACAGAGACAAACAGAGGGTATATCTGAGTGTGAAAAGTGACAACAATGCCAATCACAGCTGCCAGCTAGTTACTTGACTCGTCTTCCTCCACCCTGTCTTGTCACCAAACTCCCTTCGCATCCTCAAACTTGCATGACGTTTCTGCTGTATCCCAACATCTAAACAATACGCACTCTCCCCACTCGCTCTATATGCGTATGATCTGTCTACCACGTTTTCCCTGCTGTTTGATCCAGCACCCAGCTTCAATAGCCAGTGACATGGTCGGCGGATGTTTCTGTTGTAATCAAACCTCCAGGAGCAAGGACAGAAAATACAGTCCAGCAGAAAATGACTTCCTCTGACACAGAAAACTATCATAGAAGGCGGGCATCCTGTTCCGCTTCCGGGATGCAAATGCATGAGATCCATGTCGACGTTGCACCAGGATAAAGTGGAACTACATTCAGCATTTGCGTATAAGGAAACTTCTTTTTTTTCTAGTCGGTGATGCTGTTTGCTTTTCAGATCGTCTGAGTGGCATTTATCAAACGTCTGTGAATGTTTCATGGAGATCTGCATTCCAGAATGTGTAAAGAGAGATTCCTAGCTTTGAAGATGCTGTGAATGCCGTTGCCATTCTGTATGTCTTCCCTCAATGGCCAAGCTGCTGACTGGCTTGGCAACAATCTGTCAGCCTTCTCCAGCGGATGATAGAGAAGACATACAAATGAAAGTGTGGGTTTGGTTAACACTGCCCCACTTACACTGTACTGTATCATATTGTAATATGCACAGTACTATATTATATTGCATTGCATTTGCCATGCGTTGACAACTTTCTCATCACAGCCAGTTCTGCTACACTATCCACAGAAAATGTGTCACCGTAATGTGGCGTTACAGACTTCTGTACCAAACATTGAACATTCCGTAAGATCAGTGTCTTCAGCTGGGATACTAATTATATCCTGTGGCGCATACAGACAGGCTCAGGCATTCATGAATACGTGTATGTGCATTAGCATACACAGTGGAATACACGACCAAGTCTATGGTGAGTCCTAGTGTACTTTCATGTGTACGTGTTCATGTGCATTACAAAGCAGAAGAAGTGGCACATCACACGTACAACATCGTGACAAACCGAGCAGAAGACCGACAACAGTTAAAATATCAGGGTGCATTTTACATCCCAACGACGAATGAAGGCGACAAGCTGGAGAGTTGTCTGACAGACAGACAGATAGAGAAACAGAGAGAGAAGGAATGGCCGGAGGAGAGAGAGAGAGAGAGAGAGAGAGAGAGAGAGAGAGAGAAAAGAAGAGAGAGAGAGAGACAGACAGACAGACAGACAGACAGACAGACAGACAGACGACAGATAAGACAGACAGACAGATTTTCCGCCAGTCACATCACCTGATACATAGATGGAAAAGGTAATCGAGAAATGAACCAGCTGTGGCGGGAGGGGGGGGGGGGGGACGGAGGTAATGTGTCCCGGTGGAGCTTCCTGCATGCATATGCACGAGTTCCGCTTCGAGTTTACTTCTGAAATACAAGGCTGGAGATTCCACACGGAGAGAATGGTTTAGTGCCTGACGAGGATACTGCTTTCCCGGTCCTTTGGTGCATTTCATGTCAGCCTGTGTGTGTGGTGTGTTGTGTGTGTGTGTGTGTGTGTGTGTGTGTGTGTGTGTGTGTGTGTGTGTCCTTCATTTAACGTCTATCCACTATTCGTGATATTAGACCCCCCAAAAAAGAAAAAAAGGTGAATGTGTACGGAAGTAATTGCGAGCGTGCACATAATGTGTGTATGTGTATATGTATGGGTGCGCGTGCGTGCGAATATGTGTGTGTGTGTGTGTGTGTGTGTGTGTGTGTGTGTGTGTGTGTGTGTGTGTGTGTGTGTGTAGTGTGTGTGTGTGTGTGTGTGTGTGTGTGTGTGTGTGTGTGTGTGTGTGTGTGTGTGTGAGTATGTGTGCCTGTGTGTGTGAATGAGAGAGTTGTGGATGTGTAAGTGTGTGAATATCTTTACATAAGTCATAAGTGAAGATTAACATAAAACACAATATTTATAACCAACATCTAACTAATCAATTAAAATCAAAACGGATGACAGTATTTTTAAAAAATGAAAAAAAAAATGAATAAATAAATAAATAAACAAAAATTAAAAACATCCTTTGCTTCCCCCCCCCCCCCCCCCCCCCCACTTTTATCCACCCCACCCCCTTCCTTTCTTATCCCCCGCAAATAAAGTTAATAAAAATATAAGTATTTTCCAATAGGAGTGCGTTCTAAGTATACAAAGAATTCATGTCAGCATGTGCCTCGGTTATGATGTGCTGGTGGTAACCTCCGACATCACGCTAGATTACTAGCTGGAATCCTGTAAACTGAAACAAAAGTAAGAATGAGTTATGCACATGCATCTTTTCTGTTTCCTACTGAGAGTAATCGATTACGGATGGACTGATTCAAAATATTGTGGGTTTTTTTTTTCGACAAAATGTTTTGTAAAGAGTAAGGAATAACTCATGATTATTTAGCTTTAGTGCGCCCACTCTTTGGAATTCTCTTCCTGACAGCTTACGTGACCTGCCTACATTATCTAAATTCAAGTCAGAGTTAAAAACATACTTCTTTAGGAAAGCCTTCTTCAACCATAATATCTGAATGCTGTGTCTATTATTATGACCTGACTTTTTATGTACTGCATGCAAAACTGTATTGTTTACGCTTGAACCGATGAACTTGATTGATAAGTGCGCCTGTGTCGGTAAGTGTGTGTGTGTGTGTGTGTGTGCGTGTGTGTGTGTGTGTGTGTGTGTGTGTGTGTGTGTGTGTGTGTGTGTGTGTGTGTGTGTGTGTGTGTGTGAACACATGTTAGTGCGAGTGTTTGAGTGTGTGTTGAGCGCAATGTGTTGATCCCAAGAATTGCGCTATATAAAATCCATACATTATTATTATTATTATCATTATTATTATTATTATTATTATTATTATTATGGACTGACTGGGTTTTATGAGGATAATACAAAATTAATTTCATGTACCGGGGTTCAGCATCCATATATCAGTACACCTGGAACTTCAAGGTATCCATTCGGTTGTAAAGCGCGTCAAAAACATATTTCACAAGTATGCATGCGTATATGCTTGCTTTTGTGTGTGTGTGTGTGTGTGTGTGTGTGTGTGTGTGTGTGTGTGTGTGTGTGTGTGTGTGTGTGTTTAAGTGCATAGATCCATTTCACATGTGAGAGAGAGAGAGAGAGAGAGAGTATCAATGTGTCGATGAGTGCATGTGCATATGTGTGTGTGTGTGTGTGTGTGTGTGTGTGTGTGTGTGTGTGTGTGTGTGTGTGTGTGTGTGTGTGTGTGAGTGTGTGTGTATGTGTATGTGTGGTCTGTGTGTGAATGTGTGTGTGTAAGGGAGAGAGAGAGAGAGATACAAAGAGAGACAGAGAAAGGCAGAGAAAGAGAGAGAGAGAGAGAGTGGGGGGAGCAGAGAGAGAGGGAAGTCGGGATGACAAACAGACAGACAGACAAACATAGAGAGGAGGAATGGAAGGAGAGAGAGAGAGAGAGAGAGAGAGAGA
>CM065748.1:24071382-24078882 GCA_033310375.1 Conus canariensis | reverse complement strand
CAATTAGTTGGCCGTGAATGACGTTGGAAGAAGTCAAACTGGTGAGGGAAAGTAGTAGAATTTGTACTGTACACCAGATGTCCTCTGTTCCCTTCATCTTTATCAATAAGTTTGGAAAGAACGAACATGAGGGGCACACACACACACACACACACACACACACACACACACACACACACACACACACACACACACACACACACAGGCCCGCACGCACGCACGCTCCTCTTTCATTCTTCGACTCGTTCTTTTCTGGCGTCCGATGCTACCGACTTTTCTCTACTTTGGGGGCTATTTCACCTGTCTTAATCTACACACACCCCTCCCTCCCCATCTCTTCCCCGAAATTTCAGTTCATGATTTGTACAGGATTACATTATCATCTGACGACTGTACAGAGATTTCAATCAATGCGGCTAGCACCAGTGTTGAAAAGCAAACTGGAATTTCAATACATTTTAGCGGCACTAACAAGTGTTTGACTGTATTGATTATTTTCCTTTCAAAAACTGTGTGTGACAAGTCAAGCGATTCACATAGTTTACACATTTTAGTCGCCTGCCTTTAGGATGAAAGTAAATATGAAATGAGGCAGTAAACAGTAAAACAATAAACAAGTAGGTTAACTCTTAGTCCCACGAAGAAACAAACACACGCCCACAACTCCAAAGGAATGCTGCCCACGACACCGAATCGCCTAGCAGACATGACAGCACAGAGCACACAGAACAAACAAGGAAGCATCCCTAAAAAGTATGTTCCAAGCTTGCCCATATACCCTGTACCGGACACATCTACACAGCAACAACTGGCGAAATGAACAAATGCAAATCAACTTCTATTCAAGACTGGCACAGCCTTGTCGATCTTGAACACAGTCAGACAAGCACATGGGCGAACAGAAACAAGCACAGGCCAATCGATTTGACTCATATGAAAGTAAGTATGAAATGAGCAGGGAACAGTGAACAGTAAGTAATAAACAAGAAGGGTAACTCTTGTGCACACGATTTGTCTTTCTTCATTTATCCAGCAAGAGTTTCCCACCTTGTTTATTCTTGGCCTTTAGGATGCTGGTGTTTAAACTGCCGTGCTATTACCTGTATGTTTCGATGCTGATGTGAGTACGCATTGTTTTCTTACCATTACAGGGCACTGATTTGTGTTATTTTACATTGAGTTAGCTCTGCTGGAGGTCGCCCAGAGAGAAGGTTTTGCTGACGTTCGATAAGAACGTTTCGCTTGTCTAAACAACATATCTTTTAAAACAGGACTGTCAAAAGAGAGAGAGAGAGAGAGAGAGAGGAGAGAGAGAGAGAGAGAGAGTAGAGAGAGAGAGAGAGAGAGAGATGACTAGAATGTTGTCGGTTAGCAATTATTGCTTTCCTTATTGAACGACCTTAGACGATAATTTGATCGAAAAGTTTTTAAATAATTAGATAAACAGGGCTGGTACAGTTGCTGAATAAACGCCACAAAAGAAATCCGAAATACATACACAGTCATGAGACACGGAATCCGACTGCGGTCACCGCCATCTTGAATCCATCTGCAGACAATCTCTGAGGGTCGCGACACAACATTTTGAACGTTCACACGAACTTCCCGTTGTCCAGGCAGGGCACAAAAAGCTACAGAATGTTCTGCCTGGCCAACGCAGCCCTGGCATAGCTCTGCCTGCTCAGGTAGTCTGTAAAGCAATACATACAAAGATAACCTAAACTGAAGCAGGCTTACGTCAGATAAGATGCACAAGAATGATTCCCCGTCAGAAGCTCACTCGACCACGATGAAGATAATTTTAGACGTTGCGTGGAATCTCCCAACAATCTGGAAGCCTCTGACAGCATCCTGATCCGTTGACAATTTGCTGTGTGACCTGTGCAGGGCACCGTGGCCTTTTAGCTAATGAAGCGTAGCGATTCTGCATTATGTTGTCTCCATCTACCGCTGACATCTGAAATGCTGCCAGAAATCTGAATCCTCTTCTGTCCACTTTTTTTTCTGTGGGTCAGATTGTTTGACATGTTTGGAAAGTTATGGAGACGTTCCTTTTTTGTGTGTGTGACGCGCTCAGACATATCAACATGAAAGCACACAAACAGGCCCACACGAACAAAATTGTATCTACATGTTCATATACTTACACATAAATATAATACTTAGACATTTGGACACCTGCATGTACATGTACATTAGTTAATACACACATGCATGCTGGGATTCAGTTATTCTTCTCTACATACGAGTGTGCAGTGAGAAATCTCTCTGCAATATTGCTTTTGTTATTTTGAATAATGAAGATGACAGTATATTCTGGTGTGTGTGTGGTGTGTGTGTGTGTGTGTGTGTGTGTGTGTGTGTGTGTGTGTGTGTGTGTGTGTGTGCGCGTGCGTGCAAGTGTGAGTGTGTGTGTGTGTGTGTGTGTGTGTGTGTGTGTGTGTGTGTGTGTGTGTGTGTGTGTGTGCTTGTGTGCTTTAAGAGAGAGAGAGAGAGAGAGAGAGAGAGAGAGAGAGAGAGAGAGAGAACTTCAAGTGTACTAAAGCAAGAGATGAAAACATCGATTAAACAATGATCAGTTAGTCATATACACAGGAATAGGGGGAGAATACATCTGAGATGATCATGGAAGAACAAAGATCATATAGCTCTTATAGGACAAATACAAATGCAAATGGCAGACGTTAATGCAACCATGCTGTGACAAGATAATGGATTTTAAACATTTCTCCTTTAACATTTCAAATTATCATGCTTCATTATGTGACAAGACAAGCACACCTACAGTTGGCGTTTGTTTCTCTCTGTATTGTCCAAACTGAACCCCCTGGTCGTTCTGAATATTAGACATCGGGTTTCACATACCACCTGTCTGTATTGTTCTGATGGAACTCACTGATCTTGCTAATTGTTCAACTTTGGATTTGATAGCGGTGACAAACACTTCCCTTCAAAGCTAACCACCTTCACTTTCCAACTCTGGGGTGCAAATCTGCGTATGATACCTATAGACTTCTAGCGAACGCCTTTCCATCGATTACGAAACCTATGTGTCGTCGCTAAGATAACCAAGACAGGTTACCACACACATTTGCTAAGCGTAGTTTAATTTTCTTTTTCCCGGTGTAAACTCGGACAGAACTCATACCTATGCATGCATGGAAACTCAGTAAGATGCCTAGCGTGTGCAATGGCTTTCTTCCTCAGAGAAAGTAATTTCCCACGGGATTTTGTTTTCAATCATTGCCCAAGGAGATGTGACTGGATCAGAAATATCTGCCAGCCACGCCATTTGCTATTGTGCTGGGTGCGGTTCACACGGCAGTGAAACGAGGTAAACAGGTGGTACGTATAGAGTATCTACATACAGAGAGAGAGAGAGAGAGAAAGAGAGAGAATGAGAGTGTGTGTGCGACGAGGGATGTTTGTGGTTTTACCCTAAGTGGCAGAGCGAGGTAAGGTAAAACTGTAGAAACACTTTGAGAGAGAGGGAGATAGAGAGAGACAGAGAGAGAGAGACAGACAGACAGAGAGAAGCCAGAGACAAAGACAGCCAGAGAGACAGACAGACAGACGGATAGATGGACGGACAGACAAACAGAAAACCAGACCGAGAGACCGACAGAGAGAGAGAAGAGAGAGAGAGAGAGAGAGAGAGAGAGAGAGAGAGGAGGCAGGGAGGGAGGGAGGCAGGGAGGGAGGGAGGGAGTTCATGGAAAACTTATCACAGTACCAATCCATCATTAGTGGCAGTTGATTCAGCCCCCCCCCCCCCCCCCCATCCCCACCCCCTCCCCCACGTCTCTCCCTTCGTGAACCTCCCCGCCCATGTTCACAGCCCGCCTCACCATCGTTCCTTCCAGTCTTATTGATAATGGTCACGGGAAAAAAATGGAGCATGTCTGGTGTACAGTACAAACTCTATTCTCCCACTCACCTGACCGGCACTTCCAACGACATTCAAAGCGCACCAATGGTCCAGCTGGGCACAATCATTTCCGCCAATCATATCACCTGATGCATGGGTGGAAAAAGTGATCGAGCACAAATGCACCCTTTGGAGGAAGGAACATTGCCTCAGCATCATTACTCCGGCGGGGCTTCCTGTGTGCATATGCATGAGTTCGATTCTAATATCAATTCTGGAAGAAGAAAAAAAAAGAAGAAGGGTGATGGAGATACTGCATGGAGAGAACGTTTTGGTGCCTGTTGTGGATATTACGTTTTCTGTATTTTGTCAGTTTGTGCCGTGGTGGCTATTTGCTAATGGCAAGCATGATGGATTACTAACTTAACTCATGTAAATTGAAAGATTTTCAGAATGAGTTATGCATGCGCCTCTGTTCCCTTTCCCACTGGTCACGGATGACTAATTCAACTGATTGTAGAATAATTTAGAATAAATAGCGTGGGTGTCAACAAGAACTCGCTTCTTGATTAATGTTTGCACGGAGGGGTTCACGGGGATGGGGTCAGAGTATTTCTATGCATCGGTGTTTCGTATCCATATAATGACTAAAACGACAACATCAAGCCATCCAGTTGGTTGCGATGGCTGTCAGAAACATATCATTTCACAAAATACGATCTCATGCTAAGGAAATGCAGGCCCTTCCTTTTCTCTGCTTCCATTTCTCCCGTGTGTTGTGATGGATCAGCTGTTGATTGTGAGAAATGCATCACAAGGCCTGTCATGTTTGCTTCCATGCTGCAATGATAGTGCAGGGAAATCAACTGATGTTTACGAATATCAAATTGTGCAGTTAAAATGAAGAAAAATGAGGGAAAAAAAGATTGATAAAGAGTCAGCCCCTGGCGGGCTTGTACACACATTCATACACGCGCGCGCGCACGCACTCTTGCACGCACGCGTGCACACACACACACGCACGCACACACACACACACACACACACACACACACACACACACACACACACACACACACACACACAAGAAAAACAAATGTTGTTCAGGCATGGAATCAAGTACCACGTGGATAACGTTGTCTATACAGACAGACAGGCAGACAGACAGAGTAGGGTATATGGGTTACAGAGATGTGGGTAGGGGCGAGGGAAATAGAAGGTTTTGATGACTCGGTCGAACACATGTTAATCATGTCGAGTCTTGAGCTGTATATATAGAAGTAAAATATGATCCAACATGATAAATTCATAAAAAGGAATGCAACTCCAACATGATGGCTTCACATAAAAGAATGCAATTTCA
The DNA here is from genome assembly GCA_033310375.1 of Conus canariensis. Classification (NCBI taxonomy): domain Eukaryota; kingdom Metazoa; phylum Mollusca; class Gastropoda; order Neogastropoda; family Conidae; genus Conus; species Conus canariensis. The sequence continues at coordinate 24,073,651 of CM065748.1, read as the reverse complement.
ACATGATAGGTTCATAAAAAATCCAGCATAATAGATTAAAAAAATGAACGCAACTTCAGCATGATAGATTCATAAAAAAGGATGCAACTCCTGAAAATGTGTCACTGTAATTTGCTTTTGGATTTTAGGGAGTACGATTCTACAGCCGTGCTCCAGAATAAGCGTGGCTTAATTTGCAAGGAATGAATTACAATAGATGAAATAAAGCTCTCAGCCACCGTTATCATCAAAAAACAGCGTTCTTCAATTGTTGCGATCGTAAAAGATGATTCACAGGCACTTTATTGTCTGGTGGCGTTTTTGATGGACCCCCTGAGAACGACTGGAAGAGAAAGGGGTTGGAGAAGGACGGGAAGGGGAGGCAGGAATAGGAGGGAGGGTGTTTTTCAGAGAGTGTTATTTTTGGTAGTTCACTACTCCCGTTTCTTCTCATCTAATCATGAGCTTCCACACTTTTTTTTAACGATTCCACAATAGCTGTGATTTTTTTGCTCTCCGTTTCGAACAATTCCTAAGTGCAGTCCCCAGCAACTGAGTTACAAGGATCTATAACAAACAATAGATATGCTCGGTGCATTCTCTCCTCGTCGCCCTCCGTTCCTAGCCAATGGGAGTGTCACAGGAACTAGCGGACACAATGGAACGGGAGGGTGAGGGGGGTGTGAGAGAGGAGGGGGACGGGCAGCAGGTTGTTTTGTTGGAAGCAGCAGAAGGGTAGAGAGAATCAAATCATGGAGGAAATGATGTTTTCAAATTACAGATATTTCTGGAAAACGGAATGATCCTCCATATCTGTCCCTCGCGTTCTGGGACAGTGAAATTATGGGAAAGGTTCTCATTCTCGTCGTTATCGCTGGTATTATCAAGTGACAAGAAATGAGGATAAACAGACAAAAAGCCCGCCAGTAATAAATCAATTGATAGGGAAATGACAAGGATGGATTTCTAAGCAACCGTGCGCAGGTCTCCTCTGCAGATCACACATTCAAAATGAATTATTGTCTTATTTTTGTCAATCTGTCCGAGGCGATATCATATCAATTGCCCTCTACTCCACCCCCCCACCCACCTCACCTCTCTCTGTCTCTTTCTCTGTCTGTCTGTCTGTCTGTCTCTCTCTCTCTCTCTCTGTGTCTTTCTCTCTCTCTCTCTCTCTCTCTCTCTCTCTCTCTCTCTCTCTCTCTCTCTCTCTCTCTCTCTCTCTCTGGCATTTACCGAGTACAGCATGCTTTGACCAGAAATATAAAGCACCCCCAACAAAGAATCCATGCCCTCTACAGAGATATAGAAACGCATTGCATGCTTATCATGTTTACCAGAAATATCGCTGTAAATACAAATATCTAACGTTGCACAAAATAAAGAAAGAGTTAAAACTGAAACAATTCGAATAGTCTTTAAATTGGGTAAACTGAGAGATGATTCCTATCATCTGCTTTCTCCATTAATAGCCGACATTATAATGTGACCACAGCATGGCAGTAAAACATGACATGGCTTGTATTGCATTCCTTCCTTTCAGCATTTGATCCATTACAAATTCAAATCGGACAAGAAGAAAAAACTGTACTTTCTTCAACAGGAATTGTTTGTATCGTGGGAAAGGTGTTTGTAACAGCTAGTGCTACTAAACAGATGCGTTTAGGTCGTTTAGATATGAAACGTCGGTACATCGAGCTGAGACCATATGTTGCTGTTAAAGCCATGTGTACAATCATTTATCGGTGAGTGATTTCTGTTGAATACCAAAACACTTTTCAGAGCAATAATTCAATTATCTTTATCAATCATCCACAGTCTATTACTTCCAAAAGGGAACAGATTAGTGACATGTCCGAAACTCCTTCTTTTTTCCAGCTTTTTTTTCGAATCCATATGGTTTAGTCATCAATCGTGATGTTAAACTAGCACCACAAAGTTACAGGAGCACACAACAGACGCGAAATAAACCAAGAACCAGGAAAGCTGCATACACATTACACACAGTTTCCAAATGCTCTTTCTGCACGGTATCTTCAGCACAGTTCCTTCGTATTTCAGACATGAAATAAGAGCGGAATTATAAGAGCGGAATTAATGAATATATGTGCAAAGAATCCCTCCGGAACACGCTGACATAGTTTTCCTTCTCGCAACAGATAAAGTTTAGCTCAATCATCCATTCCATCTATGCATCAGGTGATTTGAGAGGTGGAAGATTCTGTGTACAGCTAAACCATAAGTGAGCTGTCAACTCCTAGAAGGAAGTCAACAAAGTGAGGAAAAATGT
>CM065748.1:24058882-24066382 GCA_033310375.1 Conus canariensis | reverse complement strand
ATAAGACAAATGCACAAATGAGAGTTTTTGTAGCATCTGTAGAGAGAAGGTGACGTACAGAGCTGATTCTTCTTAGTTCTAAATAGGCAATCTTGCAAATATTTGAAACCTGTTTCTCAAAGGAGAGGGATTGGTCAAGTATGACCCCTAGACTGCGGACAGAGGTGGAGACAGAGACAGCACAGTCATTGATAGTGACAGTTGAAGGCAGAGAAGGATGGTTAGGCTGTTTTGTCACGAACATGAGTTCCGTCTTGTCGTCGTTTAGTTGTAGTTTGTTGGTTGTCATCCAGTCCTTTAGGTCTGCAATGCAGCCCCGCGTCCGAGAAATCAGTGAGTCAGTTTCAGCAATGGGAGCCGACTGATGAAGCTGAGTATCGTCAGCAAAGCTCTCATGCGACATGGCGTGACCACTGATGACGTCAGACACAGGACCTAGCATACAGCACAAAAAGGACTGGCCCCAGTACAGAACCCTGAGGCACACCGTACCTAAGAGGAGAACTGTCTGAGTATCTTCCCTGTACACACACTGTCTGAGTCCGTCCAGTCAAGTAAGAGATAATCCAGTCGAGAGCTGTGTCTTTGAATCCAAAGGAAGTTTGAAGCCGTGAGAACAAAATATTATGATCGATTGTGTCAAATGCTGCAGAGAGGTCTAACATCGCTAATAAGGAAACATTCCCATCGTCAAACCCGCAGAGGAGGTCATTGACTATACGGAGGAGTGCTGTCTCACAACTATGGCCTTGTCTGTAAGCAGATTGATGAGGATTCAAAAAGTGATTCTTTTCGAGATGTTCTAGAATTTGTTCCAAAACGATCTTCTCCAATAATTTTGATAGAAATGACAAATTTGATACAGGCCGATAATTCTTTAAAACATTTTTATCTAATGAAGGTTTCTTGATCAATGGACGTACCACTGCGGACCGGAAGATTTCAGGAACGTGACCAGAGGACAAAGAGGTATTGATAACATGAGTAAGATGGGGTAGAACATCATCAATGCACTGAAAGAGCAAGTTAGTGGGAATGGCATCAAGTTCACATGATTTAGGGCTGCATCGCAAACGAAGTTTTTTGACATAGTCTTGACTAACAGGGCTAAAACAAGCCAAAGGAGGTCCACAGTAAACTTTGTCATTCAGAGGATGTACAGGTGCAGTAGAATCTAGCTTTTCACGGATAGTGTCAATTTTTCCATTGAAAAACTCTAAGAATTTCTGAGGGAGCTCTTGAGTTTGGAAGATGGTGGGAAGGGGAGTGGGTAGTTTGTGACTTTGGTCCAATATCTTTGAAGAATAGAACAAAGTTTTTGCTTGATGAACAATGTCAGTAACATGATTTCTCGCAGTTTGATATATTTCCCTGTGCACAGTCAGTCCCGTGGCGCGCCATCGCCTCTCAGCCCCCCTCCTCTCCTGCTTGGCCTCCGAAAACTCGGGACCCACTGTGTTGTGCCATTGACACAGTGAGCGATCAGTGATCAAGCGCCTGCTCACTGGAGCATGCTTATCAAGCATGGCACGGAGGGCAGAGGTCAGCTGACAGGCCGATGGCTCGCTCGGTATGGCCGTGGTCAGATCAGATTTGAAAGCCTCTATATCGATAGCAGAAATTTTCCTAACTTCCTTGTAAGTCTTTGGAACGGCGGGCCTAACGATATCTAATTCACAGCATAATGATCCGATGCTAGGTTATTGTCAACGGTTGAGGATTTGAGAAGATGATCACTGTCTCTGTAAACTACCCAGTCTACTATGTTACCCTGTTTGTTCGTCATTTCATTCACGGACTGCTGGAGTCCGAAAGTATCTAAAATTTCTAACACCTCGGGCGTGTATCCAACTGTGGGCTTATTGAAATGGAAGTTGAAGTCGCCGATCAATAACAATGTTCCTGGAAGGTCATTTACAAATTCAAGAAAGTTTGGGAGTTCGTTGACAAACATGCTGGGCGTAAATTTGTTCTTTCTGCTGGGTACCGGTCTATAAATCCCAAAAATGTTAGTGACAGGAGCGCTAGGTAGGGACAGTTTCAGGTGAACAAGTTCAAAGGTCCGATGCTGAAAATCAAAAGAAGAGTCAAAAGAGCAATAGGGGAGCAGCTTATCCGAGATGACGAAGGCGATTCCGCCCCGCAGGTCGTGGTGGGGCGGGGGAAGGACTTGGTGGTATAGCCAGCTGGGGCGAGGTCACGTAGCTTTGGTTCATCGCCGCTTTCCTTGAACCACGTTTCCGTTACACAAAGAATATATATACAACTGCTTTGCTTTTTAGATTTCGTAGAATACATTCCACAGCATGCTCCAGAATTAGCGAGACTTGATTTGCAAAGAATGAAATAAAATAGATGAAATAAAGCCACCGTTCTTACCCAGAACAGAGATCTTCAACTGCTGCGATCGGAGTGATGATTCACAGGCACATCGCTGCCTGAAGGCATTCTCAGTGGACCCCCTGAGAAGGACCCGAAGAGAAAGGGGGTGGGGTGAGGCGGGAAGGAGATTCAGGAAAAGGAGTGAGGGAGTCTTTCAGAGAGTGTCATTTTTGTTATAGTTCATTAATCCCACTTCTTTTGATCTAATCATGAGCTTCCATACTTTTTTTCCTGAAATCTTAACGATTTCACACTGGCTGTGATTTTTTTTTTTTTTGCTCTCCTTTTGAACAATTCCTAAGTGCAGTCCCCAGCAAGTGAGCTATAAGGCTCTAAAACAGCCAACAGGTATGAATAATAATAATATAATGAAATTTTATATGCGCCCCATATCTGATGAGCTCAAAGCGCTTACAAAGTGTGAATAAAAGCATAAACTACAATAAACAGCTGTATTCATGCCAAAGAAAGAAAATAGAGGTGAACTTCATAAATATTAAGCAAGAAATAAACAAGTCACAAATATCTCACAGAATTAAAATCACTCAATGACATAATGAATCTCTAATATACAAAATGCAAGCGCACGCGCGCGCGCACACACACAAACACACACACACACACACACACACACACACACACACACACACACCACACACACACGACCACATTTCATGAATAGCATGTCAAAAGATATTTTGAAAAAGAAAGGACACAGAAGTGCAAAAAAAAATAAACATCGCACCATTTTAACATAGGCCTAATAAAAATTTCTGTTGGAAACAAACAAAATCTTGTAAACTATTAAACAAGAAGACAGAAGAGAAGTAAGCAACACACACACACACACACACACACACACACACACACACACACACACACACACACACACACACACACACACGCACAAAGGCTGCACACGCGCCTGCGCCCGCTCGCACACACAAAACACGCGCGCGCGTACACACACACGCACACGCACACACACACACACACACACACACACACACCGACACACGCACACTCAGACAGACCTGCACAGACACACGAACAGACAGACAACACTACACGCAACTGAATGCTCGGCGCATTCCTTCTTAGTCGCGCTCCTTTCATGGCCAATGAGAGATCTCAAGAACTGGTGGAAACAAAGAAGCAAGGTGTGAGAGACGAGGAGAAAGGGCAGCGGGGATGCGTTGTTGGAAGCAGTGGAGAACGGAGGGAGAAATCAAATCATGGAAGAAATAGTGTTTTCAAACAACCGGTATTTCTGGACAACCGACAGCTCCTCCATATTAATCCCTTGTCTTCTCAGGCAGTAAAATTATGTTCATCGTCATCGTTAATATCATCAGGTGATAAGAAACAAGGAGAAACAGACAAAAAGGCCACGAGTGATAAATCATCTGATGGGAAATGACACGGGTGGATTTTAAAGCAGCCATGTGCAGGTCTCATCTGTTGATCACAAATTCAAAATGAATTGTAAGCTTATTTTTTGTCAATCAGACCGACTTGATATAATTCTAATAACCCCCCACGCATACCTCACCTCACCACGCACTGTCCCTGTCTCTTTCTGTCTCTGTACCTGACTGTCTCTGTCGCTATGTCTGTCTGTCTGTCTGTTTCTCTCTCTCTCGTCTCTCTCTCTCTCTCTCCTCTCTCTCTCTCTCTCTCTCTCTCTCTCTCTCTTCTCTCTCATTAGCAGAGTACAGCATAATTTGACCAGGAATATAGAACATCTCTACCAAAGGATCAATGGTGCTGGGGAGATACAGAAGAATGTGTCATGTTAATCATCATGATGATTACGATCATCGCAGTAAATGTGAATATGGCACGGTGTGTAAAATGAAAGAGCTGAAATGATATGATGGGCGTGTAAAATGTGTACATTGAAGATAATACATGTAACATGCTTTTTCCCCAGTGACAGCTGGTTTCTACGAAGTCATCACAGCTTGACAGCAAACACGACAAGGTTTGGAATGCATTCCTAACAATCAGCAGCTGACCCATCATGATTTCAATCAGAGAAAAGAAGCTGCATTCCTTCATCAGGGATTGTGTGTATCGTAGAAAATGTGTTTCTGAAAACCATTGCTAAGGCGTGGATGCGTGAATGGCGCAGGTTAATGAATATATGAATGTGAAACAACAATACATCGACCTGAGCCCATATCTTCCTGTTACAACCAGCTGTACAACTGTTTATCGTTGAGTAAATTGTTAAGACAGAAATTCTTTTCCAATCAATAAGTCAGTCGTTTACATCGATCATCAATAGTCGATTACTTCCAAAACAAAACAGATTAGTGACATATCCAATGCCTCTTCTTCGCTTTTTCAATTCACATGGTTTAAACATATGTCAGGATGTCAAGCCTGTGTACAGCACAAAATCACAAGAGCACAAACACACACGAAATAAACTAAGAACCAGAAACGTAGCATTAAATGCTTCACGAAAAGTTTTCAAACGTTCTTTCCACAGGGTAACCCAGCACAATTCCCTTGCATTTCTTGAGAAAAATTCGAGAGGAACTCATGTGTATGCATGACTCCCCTCCCCCTCCCTAGACCATTATGGTAAAGGAGAGTATAGGGCTTTTTCTGTGCACCTGATTTGCTATGTGTTTTCCCGGACTTTTACCAATCAGATTGGAGATAACAAAGATGAGACAGAGTGAAAACAAATGAGAACAGGGGTTAAAAAGTTCACACACAGGGATGTGCGTTAAAGGACTGGACTAACTGCCGCCAATGATAGACTGCTCTTGCCACAGATTATCCATTAACACACAGTCTCTCTCTCTCTCTCTCCCCTCTCTCTCTCTCTCTCTCTCTCTCTCTCTCTCTCTCTCTCTCTCCATGACAAGGATCTGACTTCTCTGATTGTATATTGTGACAGCCATACCCCACGTCGACCAAACAAAACTTTTTTGCTGAGATTTGGCAAGAACCACTTTACCTTTTTTTTTTACCAACAATATGGAGAGGCGCCGTCAAGAAAGAAATTGATCTGCGCATTGTCGATTTGTGCTCGTTCTCTTCATTACTGAACGATCTCAAACGATAACACAATGGAAACAGACCTTGCTATAAACAGATAGATAACGCTGATGTCGAACCGCAACGATACAACTGAAATTCAAAACAAGCGTGCAGTTATGAGAACTGAAATCCGACAACAGTCGCGGTCATCTTGTTTCCTCCTGTAGCCAATCTCTGAGGGGCACCAGAGACCGTTTTGACCGCTCGCAGCCAAATTCCCCGTTGTCCAGGCAGAGCACAGGAGTTGCTACTAACTGTTCTGCCTGGACAACTTGCCGCTGGTATAGCTGTCTGGTCAGCTAGGCTCTATGCAACAGATGAAACGAACACCTGAACTGATACAACCTCACGTCAGACGAGATGCAAAAGAATGGTCCGCATCAAAAGCTCATTCGACTGTGGTGAAGATACATTTCAGAATTGCGCGGAATCTCCTTATGATCTTAGGAGTCTGACAGCAGCCTAATCCATGACAGGTGCTGTGTGACCTTGCAGGACCATGTGCCCTTTAAACCAGTCGGGTGCTGCCATTCTGCCACATGATACCTTGATCTATGGCTGATATCTGAACTGCTCCCACAACTCTGAACCCTCGTCTGTCCCTTTGTCATATCTGTAGGTCAGTCTGTTTTACATGTATGTAATGCAGTGCAAACTAAACTTTACTGGCTTGTGATGCACTTGGGCACGTGTACACACACACACACACACACACACACACACACACACACACACACACACACACACACACACACACAGAGTTTTGTATGCGTGTGCACGTACTTACATACAAACATATATACTCACACATGTAAATACAAGCATTCATGTGCACACAAGCTAATAAACAGGCATGCTGAAATTTGGCCAAACACACATGCAAGCAAATGCACTGAAATTGAAACATCGCTGCGTTGCTTTTCTTGTTAAAAATGATGGTTACGTTTTTTTCTGCTTGTCTATTACATACATTTTTTGTCCGCGCGTTTGTTTCCTAGTCTGTTCGTTTGTTTAAAAAGAACTTCAAAATAACAAAATAAGTCGACGACCTCTTTGAGAAATCAACCAGAAATACAAACAGAAATGAATAGAAAACACATTTGCAGTGCTCACGGAAGAATGGACGAAAACCTTCTCTTATGGGAATACTAACAATACCAATGGATTGAAAGACATTATAGCCAGCATTCTGTGACCAGATGACAGGGGTGTCTTTTTTTTTTTTTTTACATCTTTTCGTAACATATCATACAATACATCACATCAGCGACAATATAAAGATTTATTTTAGAAAGATAAGACTTACCTAACTTTATTATAAGACCAGCACAACTTAAGGTGGGAGGTCATTTTTTTTTCTCTCTGTATTATCCCGACAGAATTTGCTGGTCCTATTGAATGTTCAACTTCGGGTTCGATAGCGGGAAATACTTGTCTGCATTTTCCCAACGTAACGCTTGATGTTACCACATGTTTACCTTTGTGCTAAATAGTTATTCATGGTTGTCTGTATTGTCTGTTATCATCGCTATGATTTCAATACATCATCATCATTATTATTATTATTATTATTATTGTTGTTGTTGTTATTGTTTTTATCATTATTATTGTTATTTTTGTTGTTTGTTGTTGTTGTTATTGTTTTTATCATTATTATTTTTGTTGTTACCAATTCACATATTTGTTTATTCATTTACACATTCAATTATCTGTTTCTTTCTTTGTTTTTCTATCTACTTTCAAAATTCTGTCATCAATACTATTATTACTTTTACCCACATTGTTTTCCCTACATCCTCAGTTCCATTCCGTAGTTTTAGTCGTTCATCCAAGAACACACTCTGCACCCAGATTGAAGACATAAGCGAGTCCTTCTGTTCATTGCCTTAAACGTTATTTTTCTTGCCTGAAAAAGAACTGAATGACTAAATAGGTCGAAACGCATCTGTTGTGCTTTCTAATCGCTTAATTCTTTCGTTTGGCGGCGAGGTTACTCTGTGTTTGCCCTTTTTTTTTCAATGTCCAGTTTCCGCCAGCATTTATCCCGCTTTGACACATGTA
>CM065748.1:23998882-24008882 GCA_033310375.1 Conus canariensis | reverse complement strand
CACACACACACACACACACACACACACACACACACACACACACACACACACACACATACACACACACACACACACACACAATCCCAAGACGCTTAGTTATTCGGTGAGCATGACCCCTGGTCACTTCTGATGGGATGAACAGGGAGAATGATGAGGCAGGTGGGATGGGTAGGGCGAAAGTGGTAGGATGCATCAAGACTGGTCACTGGAGTAGTCTTGCATTCTTCCAGTCAAAATTGATATCAGTGTACATTTCATGTTCCACAATATGTCAGACTATTGCATTCTTCCAGTCAAAATTGATATCAGTGTACATTTCATGTTCCACAATATGTCAGACTATTGCATTCATCTAGTCAAAATTGATATCAGTGTACATTTCATATGTCAGACTATTGCATTCATCTAGTCAAAACTGCTATCAGTGTACATTTCATGTTCCACAATATGTCAGACTATTGCATTCATCTGGTCAAAACTGATATCAGTGTGCATTAATGTTCCACAATATGTCAGACTAAATCAAACGCTATCTTTTTCCATGGTTCTTCCCGCCATCATGGTAAACGTAACACAGCAATAATGCAATAATAAAAGTGAAGTAGCAATTATCATCGTAATCATCATCATCATAATCATCATCATCATTATCATGATAATCACCATGTATGGTACGATGTCTGAAGGTCGAACAGACTAAAATATATACATGCATGCTAATACAAACACGTGAAAGTCAACAAACCCAGAATATCGCTGTGGTCACCGCATGACAAAAACGTTTCAAGGAGAATTTAAGTAAGTAAAAAATAGGTATGTCAAAGTTTCACGCGTGACAGAAAAGAAAGTGAGAAAATGTGAAACAGAAAAAACAAAAAAAAAAAATATATATATCCCTTATTCTACCGTAGGTCACATCAAACTGAACAGGAAGGAACAAGGCACTGCACTCCTGTACACTGAGGGTTTATGACGTCACATTCGTTGCATGTTATGTCACTGTGTTCCAGAAAGAGATATCTTTCAGCCAACAAGTTAACTAGTTCATGGCACCCCAAAATGCAGATAAGCTGTTATGAGGTGCTTGCGAGGAAACCATTCAAAACCTATACCTTCTATTTGGTTGTCTGTTGTTTTTTTTTCATCTTTTGTAGCGTCCATTACACCATAGAAACACTCCGCCGATATAACCTATCACAGCAACTGCTTGGCAATACTTGGCTGACCGCCTTTCTCATACAATTCCACATGAAAAGAAGCTATTTTCCATCCTCCAAACGAAACCATTGGGTCAAAAAGAAATGACTGAATGTTTCCAATGGACACGGGGGGAAGGGGTGGAGGGAAAGGGTGGCGAAGAGGGTTTGAGAAGGAGGGAAGGTGAGGGGGGGGGGGGGGGGAGCAGTGACGTGAGAATTAATGACCGTAAAGTTCTCCATTCACAGTTTTATGGCAGCGAAAGAAAAACTGTCTGCCAGACCACAGAATCTCCGCTAAGGGCTGGGGTTTTTTTTAAAAATAGTTTTAGAAATATCTCGTTATTTTGAAATTGCTGAATCGTTCTCTCGACGTCACTTAATGAAAAAGACTCCCTCTTTTTCTTGGTCGCTGAACATTGCGTGAGCGTGATGATGAAAAGCGTACATGAGGAAACGGTAGGGTACGGAGTATGTATATGTGTACGTGTGTGTGTGTGTGTGTGTGTGGGGGGGGGGTGTAAGAATGGGTTGGCTGATGGAGTGAGGCAAACAGATAACACAAAAAGTAGGCGGGAGGAAGTGATGGGAGGGAGGGAGGGGACAAATAGAGAGGTTTGAAGTATACCTCTGAAATACAATTCATCTGGATAAGTCACTGCTTATGACAGAATACACGCTATGAGGGGGGGGGGGGGGGGGGGCACAGAGAGAGAGGGAGGGGGGGAGAGAATCACAGAGAGGGAGAGAGACAGAGAGAGACAAGAGAGAGAGAGAGACAGAGAGTAGGGGGAGAGCGAATCAGAGAGAGAGAGAGAGAGAGAGAGAGAGAGAGAGTTAGTTAGTTAGTTAGTTAGTTGTTGTTTTGCATCAATAATGATAATAGCGCATTAGAATGAGAATGAGCTCATTCATATACACTTTCGTGATGTGAAGAAATATCATTAATAGGGGACTAGAAACAGAAACTAAGATGTCATTATTTATCTCATCTTAATCGCTTCACACACACACACACACACACACACACACACACACACACACACACAATATATATAATATATATATATATACAGGCGCGCGCGCGCTCGCACGCACGAACGCACGTGCGTGCGCGCGCACATTCCTTGATTCCTAATACCCTTACATCTATTTGAACTAGGCAGCACATGCAATCAAAACACACATGGGCGAATATGATATGTGTGTGTGTGGGGGGGGGGGGGGGGGGGGTGCGGGGGGGGTCAAACTTGAAACAAAAAAATGTATATGATTTTCCTCATTCTGCATGCATATTGGACAAACCTAGTCATTCTATAGTGAGGTTTTTCTTTTCAAAGCGCTAAGTCCAATTGAGCCGTTAATCTTTTAAAACGTATGAATTCTTTGACTCTTAAATGACTCTGATGACGATGAATACTGGTACAAATTCCCTACTTTACCATATTGTCGTTTGCTTATGATTCTCCCGTGTTTGACATCGCAAATATTGTAAAGAGAGAGGGGGGGAGAGAGAGAGAGGGAGAAAGAGAGAGAGGGAGGGAGGGAGAGAGAGAGAGAGAGAGAAAGAGAGAGAGAGAGAGCAATAACAGACATACAGTTATAAAGACAGAATGAAACACACAGAGGCAGAGTTATAGAAGGAAACAATGTGAAGCGAGACACCGAAAGAATGACAGAAAGATTGAACACACACCACACACACACACACACACACACACACACACACACACACACACACACACACACACACACACACACAAGTGCAAAAACAAGGAGCACAACCAAAAAACAAACAGATGATTTGAAAATCAGAAGAGAAGTACATGCTAAAATCCAATGCCGTGAAAGAAATGGCTTTTCTGACCACACTTTTTCAGCCGCCAGAAATGCGTTGGAAGAATTGCGTCATGACTGTAAAACTTTCCCTTCCCTATTTCTGCAGCAACTAAAGATTAACCCGTCCTTGCTGGACATAGGGTCTTAGGAGACAGACTGTATCTTCGCGGCAAATGAGCACAAAAATCAAAATCTCGGGATAGCTGAAGATTTCTTGACATCATTACAAAGGGAAAAAAAAAAAGATTTCCTGCATTGTTCTTATTCGCTGAGTATAACACGTGTTCTGTAATAGTGGTCAAAGAGGCAGAAACAAATGTGGATGGTTTTGAGGTGGAGGGGGGGGGGGGGTGGGGGTGGGGGGCAAACGGGCTAAAGTGAAAAGGAGAGAGGGATACATGGGGAAAAGTAATTGGAAAGTGTATGGGCTGGAGAGGATGGGAGGGAGGATAGGACACAAGGAAAGACTTACACAGTTTACGCTTATTACACCACTAATGATTACTTTTGAGATATACGTATATATATATATATATATGTGTGTGTGTGTGTGTGTGTGTGTGTGTGTGTGTGTGTGTGTGTGTGTGTGTGTGTATAATGCTGAAGAATTAAGTAGTGGGGGAAAACAAGTGCAGGTCAACAATTATATATATATATATATATATATATATATGTGTGTGTGTGTGTGTGTGTGTGTGTGTGTGTGTGTGTGTGTGTGTGTGTGTGTGTATGTGTGTGTGTGTGTGTGTGTGTGTGTGTGTGTGTATAATGCTGAAGAATTAAGTAGTGGGGGAAAACAAGTGCAGGTCAACAATTATATATATATATATATATATATATATATATATATATATTATATATATATAATATATCGTTATGTGCATGTGTATGATGAGGCCTGCATGCTCCCGAGTAATTTTCGGGTTTCTGATGAGAACATCAACTTTCATAACACAGCAAAGAAAGGAACGCGCATTTCAGTCATGTTCACCCTCGTGTCCTCTACCATTGTAAAGCGGAATAAAGGGGGTCGGGGAGGATTAAGAGGGTGGGCAAGAGGGTAAGGCAGCGCTGCATGGAGAAGAACGTGATGGAGCCATGACCGAAACTGATCACTGGGGTAGTCTTAAGTATCTCTGATCAAAATTGATATCAGCGCGCATTTCAACGGTTTGACAATACATCAAATCTAATAAAAGCAATGTCATGACTGTCCTCGTCATTAAGATCAGCAACAAAAGTTATACAAGACTTTAAGAACATTACTCATCATCATCATCATCATCATCATCATCATCATCATCATCATATCATTACCATCACCATCATTATCATCATCAGCAGCAGCAGCAGCAGCATCTCATTACCATCCTCATCATCATCATCATCATCATCAACATCATCATCAACATCATCATATCATTACCATGATCAAGATTATCGTCATCATCATCATCATCATCATCATCATCATCATCATCATCATCATCATCACCATCAATACCATCAATATCATCATCATACTCATAATCATGATCATCATTATCATCATCGTCACCACCACCACCAACCACCACCATCATCATTACCACCACCACCACTACCACCACCACCATCACCATCATGATCATCGTCATCATCTGTGCTAAGCTAAAGCTGTCTATTTGCCAAACAGACGAGTGTACACATGCACGCCAACAAAAATACGTAAAAGTCAACAAACCAAAAACACCTAAACAATAACTGCAGTCATCGCAAGGTGAAAAGATTCAAGCGTTACTTTGACATACTATACAGTTTTATTTGAAATTGAACTGAATATTTGAGAAACATCAATTACAACTATGTGCATTACAGAAAAGAAAGTGATAAAATCTGAACCAGAGAGAAGGAATCCTGTATTTCAACCCCTGGTCGGATCGCTTGAAAGAGGAGGCAACATGACCTCATTCTCATGACATAAGAAAATGCAGCATTGGGGACGAAAACCTTCAAAACGCTTACTGCTTTTAGTTCTCTGCTTTTCACCATCTGCACAACAGACATCTGCCTGTACCTGAATGGCTGGCTTTCTTACACAACTTAGCACAAAACCATACGAGTCAAAAAGCAGTCAAACCAAACGAAAAATCTTTCAGAAAATGGGAGGGGAATGTGGATGCAGGAGAGGGCTTGAAACAGAGAGAAGGGCAGAGGGGCAGTGATGTGAGAGTTAATGACCGTAAAACTTCCCATTTATACTTCTGTGGCAGCGAAAGAAATCCGCCTATCAGACCGAAAAATAATGTCCGTTAAGGGTTGTTTGAACAGTTTGAAAATAAACAGACCACTACAAAAAGTTCATTATGTGACGTCATTGAACCAAAAAAAAGACCCCCTGCATTTCTTGGTCGGTGAACATGGCGTGAGCATGGGGATAAAGAATGCACGTGGGGGAGAAAAGGGTGGGGAGGCTGTGTAAGTGTGAGGGAAAGGGCGTTAGAATGGGTTGCATGGAGGAGTGATTGGAGATGGGGAAAAGAGGAGGCGGAAGGACGGGGCGAGAGCAAGGTACAGACAGGGGTGAGAAGTATTGCCATGGCACAATTCATTTGGCATGTGTGTGTGTGCGTGCGTGCGTGCGTGGTGCGTGTGTGTGTGTGTGTGTGTGTGTGTGTGTGTGTGTGTGTGTGTGTGTGTGTGTGTGTGTGTGTTTGTGTGCACCTGCAAGCCTGCGTGTGTGTGTGTGTGTTGTGTGTGTGTGTGTGTGTGTGTGTGTGTGTGTGTGTGTGTGTGTGTGTGTGTGATACAGAGAAAGAGAGAGAGAGACAGAGTTTGTTTTTGTGCACGAGAGAGAGAGAGAGAGAGAGAGAGAGAGAGAGAGAGAGAGAGAGAGAGAGAGAGAAAGAAAGAAAGAAAGAAAGAAAGAAAGAGAGAGAGTGCGTGTATGTGTGTGTGTGACTTTTTTGTTGGCAATTACACATGCTATCAGAATGAAATAAGGCTGAATGCAGGCCATCAGACGTTGTTGAGACCATTTCAGCCATCTTCTGTCAGAGTATGTCTTTTTTTATGGCAAAGGCCAGGAATCAGCAATAGAACTTTTTAAAGTATTTGATGTATTGCAAAACTAGATGTTTGACTGAGAAACTGTAATCAGCTAGAGGTATGCAGTGACAGAAGGTACGTCCAGTGATATTTCATGCAAATGTTGCTTATACTGCACCAACTATTCAGTTATATCTGTCAAGACGAGATTATTTCAGGCAGTTTGCTATGAAGCAGAGGAATAGATACAAGCAAAGATCCTTCTAAAATTAGAACAAAAATAGGCCATCGATAGATATGTCTCTCCCAGTCTTAAAAAAATATCAATTTGTTGCAGGTTACTGATGAGCTTTTAGGGCAAGTCAGTTACAAAGGCCTCTCATTCGAATGGATTTAGTTCAAGGGAAGAATAGCTGAGCTTAGTCGTCGCTACTCTGTTCAGGCTGAACTCTCACTGAAACCAGAGGCCCGATACTTCTCTGTTCAGGCTGAACTCTCACTGAAACCAGAGGCCCGATACTTCTCTGTTCAGGCTGAACTCTCACTGAAACCAGAGGTCTGATACTTCTCTGTTCAGGCTGAACTCTCACTGTAACCAGAGGCCCGATACTGCTCTATTCAGGCTGAACTCTCCTATAACCAGAGGTCTGATACTGCTCTGTTCAGGCTGAACTCTGTAACAGAGGCCTGATACTACTCTGTTCAGGCTGAACTCTCACTGTAACTAAAGGCCTGATACTACTCTGTTCAGGCTGAACTCTCACTGTAAAACTCTCACTGTAACCAGAGGCCTGATACTACTCTGTTCAGGCTGAACTCTCACTGTAACCAGAGGTCTGATACTACTCTTTCAGGCTGCACCATCACTGTAACCAGATGGCTGATACTACTCTGTTCAGGCTGAACTCTCACTGTAACCAGAGGTCTGATACTACTCTGTTCAGGTTGAACTCTGTAACCAGAGGCCTGATACTACTCTGTTCAGGCTGAACTCTCACTGTAACCAGAGGTCTGATACTACTCTGTTCAGGTTGAACTCTGTAACCAGAGGTCTGATACTGCTCTGTTCAGGCTGAACTCTCACTGTAACCAGATGGCTGATACTACTCTGTTCAGGCTGAACTCTCACTGTAACCAGAGGTCTGATACTACTCTGTTCAGGCTGAACTCTCACTGTAACCAGAGGTCTGATACTACTCTGTTCAGGCTGAACTCTCACTGTAACCAGAGGTCTGATACTACTCTGTTCAGGCTGAACTCTCACTGTAACCAGAGGTCTGATACTACTCTGTTCAGGCTGAACTCTCACCGTAACCAGAGGTCTGATACTACTCTGTTCAGGCTGCACTCTCACCGTAACCAGAGGTCTGATACTACTCTGTTCAGGCTGAACTCTCACTGTAACCAGAGGCCTGATACTACTCTGTTCAGGCTGAACTCTCACTGTAACCAGAGGCCTGATACTACTCTGTTCAGGTTGAACTCTGTAACCAGAGGCCTGATACTACTCTGTTCAGGCTGAACTCTCACTGTAACCAGAGGCCTGATACTACTCTGTTCAGGTTGAACTCTCACTGTAACCAGAGGCCTGATACTACTCTGTTCAGGTTGAACTCTGTAACCAGAGGCCTGATACTACTCTGTTCAGGCTGAACTCTCACTGTAACCAGATGGCTGATACTACTGTGTTCAGGCTGAACTCTCACTGTAAGCAGATGGCTGATACTGCTCTTCGCCTTTGTCACGCCAGGACATTCACTAACCCTCTTTTCCCTTCCATCCTCTCAATCTCCTTCCACTCCTCCCACAATCGTCATCCTGTCCGTACCTCACGCTCAATCACCCATCCCCACCCTCACCCCAAGAAAACCAACACCCTACCTGACACATACATTGTATGCTGGTTCTGTTCCCACTTTAATGCGCTAGATGTTTCTCAAGCGACAAAAAAAAAAATTCTAGAGACCCTTCCCCTGTAATTCCCCACCCACACCCTACCAGCAACCCCTCATGCGTCCTATCCTGTCACCTTCTCACTTCCTTCCCATTATCGCTGTGATATGTACTCATTCAACTTTGAATCTAAAAAGGCAAACAGCCTCTCTGATTACTTCATTCTGCTGCACACGCAGAAAAAAGTGAAATGTGTCAAGTTATTTTTGCCACTTCTCACAGCTGTTGCCGGATATAAACTCAGAAGAAAAAGCACATGGCACAATTTCATGTCATGAAAGGAAAACACTTTCTTACTTCGCTTTTCTTAAAGGCACGAAATACATGGAAGAGCTGTGTCATGATTGTAAACCTCCCCCTTCCCAATTTCTGTTGCAGCGAAGGAAAAATCGACATTGCTGAACAAGGAATCTTAGGAGACAGCCTTTGTTTCTGGTAAAAGAACAACAACAAAAAATCTCGTTAGTTCCAAACAGATGAAGCTTGTTCGTGACGTCATCGCAAGCGGGGGGGGGGGGGGGGGGGGGGGGGGGGGGAAGGTTGCCTGCATGTTTTCCTTCTTCGCTGAGCGTAACGCGTTCTGTGATGGTGGTGGAAGTGGTAGGAAGAACGGGAGAAGGGGCGTAGTTAAGAAGACAGGCGCAATGGGGTTGAGCGGAACGTGAACAAGGTCATGGGAATGCGTGTGAGGGGGGATGATAGAAAAAGGAGGACTTAATACAGGTTACGTTCACTACAACTCTAATAAATATTGGTAATATATATTTCATTATTTTTCTAACTGTGGTGTATTTATTATTGGCGGTGGCATCTTCAAACTGTGAGTGTTGGTGCGGATTCAGATAACAACCAGGATCAAGACAGCAAAGTAACATTCAAAAGGAGGTGAGGGGTGGGTAAGTACACTACCAAATGAAAAAGTGAGCCAGAAAGCTATATCAGCCAGCAAAACGTAGAGTAGATGATTAGAATTCAGTAAGGCAGGGAACTGGTTTCTCTGTGTTTTGGAGACATGGAAAGAGATATATCATACAAAATAAAGAAGGCCAGTCTACCATGGAAGAGGATTTCACTCCATCAAGTGCCCCTAAGGTTTCCGATGAGAACCACTTTCCATAGCACAGCAAAGTAAGAAACATGTGTTTCAATCTACGTCATACGTCATGAAGGAGTACTTAAGTTTCAACTCAGACGTTTAAGATATTAAAAATCTTAATTTTCAAGATCAAGGTTGCTGAGTCACATCATCATCATCATAACCACCATCACCATCATCTGTGCTAATCTGTCTATCGCCAAACAGACGAAAGCATACATGCACGCCAACTCAAATACTACAAGTCTACAAAACCCAAACACCTTGATAGTAGCTGTAGTCATTGCATAGTGAAAAGGATCAAGCGCTACTATGACATACTGTCCAATTTTATGGAGAAATAAACGGAAAATTCAAGAAACATCAGCTAAAACCGTATGCATTAGTCAAAAGACAGAGCGAAGTGTGAAACGAAAAATAATTCTGTATTTTAGCCTGGGTCAGCTCACCCAGCAGAGGAGATAACATGGCCGGGCACTTCCATTTGTTGATGGGTTATGACCAAACTCTCGCGGTGTGTGTGTGTGTGTGTGTGGTGTGTGTGTGTGTGTGTGTGTGTGTGTGTGTGTGTTGCACGCACGCGCGCGTATGTGTGTGTACATCTCTCTCTCCCTCTCTCTCTCTCTCATCTCTCTCTCCATCTATCTATATATCTATTCTCTTCTCTCTCTCTCTCTCTCTATCTCTTTCTCTCTCTGTATTATATATATATATATAGAGAGAGAGAGAGAGAGAGAGAGAGAGAGAGAGAGAGGTAGATAGAGAGATATGTGTCTATGTGTGTGTGTGTGTGTGTGTGTGTGTGTGTGTGTGTGTGTGTGTGTGTGGACATATTATCTTTCCACAAACATGTTTGCATTTCATGGCGCCCAAACATGAAACACTTCCG
>CM065748.1:23982410-23984910 GCA_033310375.1 Conus canariensis | reverse complement strand
ACCTCCTCAATAACGTCTGATTATGCTTCCCATAAACGAACCTATTCAATGCATGACTGCCGTAATGCCCCCCCCCCCTACACCCACACCCACACACACACACACACACACACACACACACACACACCCTCCATCAAGATCTTACCTCCTTAATAACGTCTGATTATGCTTCCCATAAACGAACCTATTCAACACATGACTGCAGAAATGCCCCCTCCCTCCCCCCCCCCTTCCACACACACACACACACACACACACACACACACACACACACACACACACACACACCCCTCTCCATAAAGATCTTACCTCCTCAATATCGTCTGATTAAGCTTCCCATAAGCGAACCTATTGAATACATGACTGCAGTAATGTTCCCCCCCCCCCCCCCCACCTCACTCCCCCCACCCCCCCTTCTCCATCAAGCTCTTACCTCCTCAATAACGTCTGATTAAGCTTTCCATAAACGAACCTATTCAATGCATGACTGCACTAATGCCCTCCCCCCCCCCCCCCCCCCCCCCCCCCCCCCCCCATCAAGCTCTTACCTCCTCAATAACGTCTGATTAAGCTTCCCATAAGCGAACCTATTGAATGCATGACTGCAGTAATGCCCCCCCCCCCCCTTACACACACACACACACAAAACACACACACACACACACACACACACACACACACACACACCCTCTCCATCAAGCTTATACCCCCTCAATAACGTCTGATTAAGCTTCCCATAAACGAACCTATCCAATACATGACTGCAGTAATGTCCCAACGGAACGTCGAAATGGAAAGGTTGCTGTTGCTTAAAAAAAGAAGAATTGTATTTGCCACTGTAACAGGGGAGAAAAATGGGGGTTTTGTGTTTTTTGACACCCGATGGCATTGATGGATCAACATTCACATTCATTTCTCCCGAATTGCTTCCCTTTGGCGTTCCCCAGCAGGGAATAAAGGCGGCAGACATTGAACACAGAGAGAGAGAGAGAGAGAGGGAGAGAGGGAGAGAGGCAGAGGCAGAGACAGAGAGACAGAGACACATAGAGACAGAGGCAGAGACAGAGAAAGAGAGAGAGAGAGAGAGAGAGAGAGCGAGAGAGAGAGACAGAGAGAGAGAGAGAGAGAGAGAGAGAGAGAGAGAGAGAGTCCGTCCGTTTGTGTATATATCTGACTGCGTGCATGTGAGGAAGGGAGAGAGACAGGGCGCCGGGGAGAGGGTGTTTGGTGGTGACAGTGTACGGAGGGATGGGGTTGGGGTGGAATTCGCGAGCTCTATAGCGGATAGGTGTACCCACAAAAATACATTGTTGTGACATGCAGAATGCCCGTGCGTGCGTGCATGCCTGCATGCGTGCATGTGTGCGTGCGTGTGTGTGTATATGTGTGTGCGCCGTGTGTATGTTTGAAAGACAGAAAAAGAGAAAGACAGAGAGAGAAAGTATTCAATTCAAGGAGAAAAAAAAATATGCTCCACGTTGTCTCGATGTTGTGATGTGTGTCTCATAAGCTTTCGAACCTAGCTAATGGGATGCTGGCTTAAAATTGTTAAATCATTCTGCACACGTATGAAGCCTGAAACTCATTTTATTTAATTCAGTTCTCTTGTTCCTCTTCTTGGCATTTAGACAGGTTCGTGAAACATACTCTTCACTGATATTATTTAATGTTTCAGGAATCGTATGTGCGTGTACTAACGGTTACATAAATCCATATTCTTTCAGCTACACTATCCAAAATGCGCTCTGAGAGTATAACTAGCATTTTCAATGCATACACAACATGTATCCTCGGATGTAACACTCCATAATAACCATCTCCCTCCCACCTCTGCCCCTTCCCCCAACGCATTCTCCCGCCTCTCTCTGTCTCCGTCTGTCTCACTGTCTCTTTCTATCTGTCTCTGTCTGTCTGTCAGTCTGTCTGTCTGTCTATCCCGTCTGTCTGTCTGTCTGTCTGTCTGTCTGTCTGTCTGTCTCTCTCTCTCTCTCTCTCTCTCTCTCTCTCTCTCTCGTGGTTTTTTATAATGACAAAGAGAGACAGAGACAGACAGACAGAGACAGACAGTGAGACAGACAGACGGACGGACAGACAGAAACACAGAGAGACAGACAGACAGACAGATAGACAGACAGGTGGGAAACGGAAAAGATGGAGTAAGAATGCAATAATGGGCAGAGTTGTGTGACTTGGACAGGGTATACCTGGCAGTGGTACACCTTTCACACCTTCAGCATGGAGGCACTCTTTTCACTCACGCGTGTTGATTTGCTTATCTATCAGCAACATGATGCAACACCCACAAACCCGACTTGCATTAGTCTTTTTCCCCCTTTTTGTGGGGCTCCGATCGGACCATGCAGAACCATCATCAAGATCAAGTTCGTTAGTTTCTGTTGAATTGATTCAGTCATTTATCATTTTTACGCCTTTTTGTAATTAATTAGTTAGCTATTATTAATATGCCTTATTTATTATTTGAGTTATAGGCTTTGCTTAT
>CM065748.1:23957410-23972410 GCA_033310375.1 Conus canariensis | reverse complement strand
TCGGAGATTATCAAGTCAGGCGAAGAACTTGTTGGTTTGTAAATCCATGTGTTACTTCGATGTCTGTCTGTCTGTCTGTCTGCCTGTCCATCTCTCTCTCTCTCTCTCTCTCTCTCTCTCTCTCGTCTCTCTCTCTCTCTCTCTTCTCTGTCTCTCTCTCTCAAGAGAAGAAGCAGGGAAGAAAAACGGAAGAAGGGAATAACATTAACAGTGAATTCATCACGTCTCGATAGAATTAGGGCAGGGGAGAGGTGTCAAGACATGTACAAGTTCGGAATAAGTTTTTTGCTGCTACTGCCTCCTCTCTCTCTCTCTCTCTCTCTCTCTCTCTCTCTCTCTCTCTCTCTCTCTCTCTCTCTCTTCTATTCTTTCTTTACTTCTTCTTCTTCTTCTTCTTCTTCTTCTTCTTCTTCTTCTTCTTCTTCTTTTTCTTCTACTTCTTCTTCTTCTTCTTCTTCTAAGGCTGCATTTTCGTAATGGTTTGATTACCGACCGTTTACAGTAATCCTCTCCATTTGCATTTATAGCCTCTTTTTGCCTGAAAGCATTATGTCTGTCAATAAGGTATAATATATATAATATATATATATATATATATATATATATATAATGTTAAAAATAAGGTTTAAAAGGCATCTACAAATTTGTTTCTAGCTTGCGCTGTCGTCAGGATGATTTTGGTTTGCCCACCGCCGGTGTTATATAAACCTTATGTTTAACAAATGTTGCTCCCCAAGGGGTTGAGCACTCTCAAAATCGTTTTAGGAATTTCTTAATCTTATATATATTATATATAATATATATATATATATATATATAATATATATATTCTTCAATTGTTCTCTTTGATTAAAGTTTTGTTGATCATCATTGTCTCCTATTCAAAAGATGATTTGTAAGATTGCTTGCTGTTCTTAACATTAGTTATCGAAGAACTGAGATGAGTAGTAAGAGAAGGCAGACTAGAAAGCTGGGCATGTAATGACGGCTGTATCTCTAACTCTTGACTCGCTCTGTCTCTATCTGTCTGTGTGTCTGTTCGTCTGTCTGTCTCTCTGCCTGTCTGTCGTTGTCTCTGTCTTGTCTGTGTGTCTGTCTCTCTCTCTCTCTCTCTCTCTCTCTCTCTCTCTCTCTCTCTCTCTCTCTCTCTCTCTCTTACGGTTTTTCAGTTAATTCATCACGTGTAGAAAAGGCTAAGTCTGGAAAGAAGAACTGGGAACGGATACGGGGGACATGGAGGAAAAGGTACGCGCAGTGATTGCAAAATAGCTTGTCTCCATTTTTTAGGTACGCACTGAGTGACATCATTACCGCCATGGATTTGCCTTTTGTGTTTGCCTTCTCTCTTCTGTCTCCCGTCCTTCCCCCCTTCACCCATCTACGTTGTCTTTCTGTGCTACTCTCTTTCTTTCTTTCTCTCTTTCTTTCTTTATTTCTTTCTTTTGTATCTTCTTTCCTTTGTTTCCTTTGTTTTCTCTTTTCTTTCACCTTTTGACGTTTTTGTTTTCTTCTAGTATGCAACTCCATTATCATTTTCCCACTTTTTGTCGACTTCCCTTTCCTTTTTTTTTAAAATCACCCTTCATTCCCACCCATTCTCTGTTCTCGTGTAATGCAACAACTATGCAAATATGTTTTCTGTGGTGTATTGTAATGTACAACTTACGTGTAATGCAACAACTATGCAAATATGTTTTCTGTGGTGTATTGTAATGTACAACTTACGTGTAATGCAATAACTATGCAAATATGTTTTCTGTGGTGTATTGTAATGTACAACTTACGTGTAATGCAATAACTATGCAAATATGTTTTCTGTGGTGTATTGTAATGCACAACTTACGTGTAATGCAGCAACTATGCCAATGTGTTTTCTGTGGTGTATTGTAATGTACAACTTACGTGTAATGCAGCAACTATGCCAATGTGTTTTCTATGGTGTATTGTAATGCACAATTTACGTGTAATGCAGCAACTATGCCAATGTGTTTTCTGTGGTGTATTGTAATGCACAACTTACGTGTAATGCAGCAACTATGCCAATGTGTTTTCTGTGGTGTATTGTAATGCACAACTTACGTGTAATGCAGCAACTATGTCAATGTGTTTTCTGTGGTGTATTGTAATGCACAACTTACGTGTAATGCAGCAACTTATGCCAATATGTTTTCTGTGGTGTATTGTAATGCACAACTTACGTGTAATGCAGCAACTATGCCAATATGTTTTCTGTGGTGTATTGTAATGCACAACTTACAGTCACATCTGACGAAAATTGAAACTGAAGCTTCCTCTTCTCCCGTTCGTTCTCCTCAAGTGCCACGTCTTCCTCTTCGCTCTCATCATTTGTTTTGTTTTGTTTTTTTCCTCATCTGACGAAGCATCATTTCAAATCGACGTCTAGTGTGTCTGTTGTGAATGTTGTGAAAAAAAATATTGACAGAGGCTTACCTTCAATAGAATAACATGTCATGAAAAAAAAACAAGGCCAAGTCACCAACAAGAAAGGAAGACAGAGGGGGGAGGGGAGGGGAGGGGTGTTAGAAAGAGGAAGTCGGAAGTTCAGTGATCGACCGACAGAAACACCAGAGGGAAAAAGAAAACGGTGGATAGAACTTCTATCAGCTCTGTGACTGATCATGTAGCATCAACAAGACATGTCCCCCTAATCCCCTAGTCAGGCTGCGGGTGTAACACTTCTCAACAGAGCTTCCACGCTGGTCTGCAAATGCGTTGTCAGTACCGTGCTCTGGACTTTGGGAATGTGCACATCTACCGCGGTTCCCGAGGGGAATGTGTGCGAGATGGGAAGGCGGGGAGGTGGGTGGTGAATCAACGAGGGCGAGGAGAAGGGAGATAACTAAGGCAGATGGTGACAAATGGGGCGGTGGGGGTGGGGTGGGAAAAAAAAAAAACATCTAAGAATTCAAAATAACGTAAACGCTTTGTCAATGTGCTTGTTACACTTATTCTCACTCGTTGTTATGTGATCTGTAGATATATAGAGTTATAATTGTTGTTGTTGTTGTTGTGTTTGTGGTTGTTGTTGCTGTTGTTGCTGTTGCTGCTGTTGTTGTTGTTGTCATCGTCGTCGTAGTTGATTTTTTCTCAACTTTCGTTTTTTTTTTCTGGATAAAATCACTGTATGTGTTCATGAGAGGACACTTTACTGTCATTCTTTCCGCCCGTGATACCTGCCCGTGATACCTGCCCGTGATACCTGCCTGTGATACCTGCCTGTGATACCTACCCATGGTACCTGCTTGTGATACCTGCCCGTGGTACCTGCCCGTGATACCTGCCCGTGACACCTGCCAGTGACACCTGCCTATGATACCTGCCTATGATACCTGCCCGCGATACCTGCCCGCGATACCTGCCTGTGATACCTGCCCGTGATATCTGCCCGCGATACCTGCCCGTGGTACCTGCCCGCGATACCTGCCCGCGATACGTGCCCGTGGTACCTGCTCGCACGTTTATGTTAATTTGCACTCGTACATGATTCTATTTATAGACACTTTTGTGAGGATGTGTGCTGACTTTCTTCCCTTTGTTATTTTCACCCGATGTAAAATGGCATGTGCCAAACAACTATTTTGGATACGGTGCTTGTATCTTTTCCCTGTTATTACACAGACAATAATGATAATGATGGTATCATTATTACTTTTTTATTGAATTGTTCTTATTCTTATTATTTTTGTTGTTGTAGTTGTTATTTCAAATGGAAAATGATGATAATGATGATATTGTTATTGTTGTTGTTGGTAGTAGTAATAGTAGTAGTAGTACTGATAGTAGTAGCAGTAGTAGTGACTCTATTAATATTGTCATTATTATTATTACAATTATTATTATTATTATTATTATCATCATCATTATTATAATTGTTGTTATTGTGATTGTTGTTGTTATTGTTGTTGTTGCCGTTAGTCGTAATTATCATCGTCATTATTATCATTATTGTTTTTGTTGTTGTTGTCGTCGTCATCATCATCGTCATTATTACAATTATTAAAATTCTCATTATTATTATCATTATTGTTTATTAACATCATTGTCATTATCCTAGACGTCTTTTACAGTCATTATCTGAAACGAAGGCATGTTAGCAGCAGTTTTTTTTTGTCAGCACACTTGAGAGAAGCTGGGGAACACAAAGACGTACAGCCATGCACCCACATAAGCATGCACACACACGCATGTGCTCGTGCACGCGCGCGCACACACACAGACAAACACACAGACACACACAGACATACACAGACACACACAGACACACACACACACACACACGCACACACACACACACACACACACACACACACACACACATACACACAGACAATCACAAGCACGTGCACATGTACGTGTGTATGTAGAAAGAGACAAACAGACAGTCAGAGAAAGAGAGACAGACAGACAGACAGACAGACAGACAGACAAACAGAGAGAGAGAGAGAGAGAGATTTGTAGGAATGAGGGGCTAGCGAGAAGAAATAAAGCGACCAGTCTCTGACTGTCACGTGGCTGACCTTTTCCAGCCTATCTCTTCCTTAGTGGAGTCACGCGCCGGAGAATGTCTCTTAGACCTGCCATGAGATGAAGTGCGTGCGTGCGTGCGTGCGTGAGTGCGTACGTGCGCGCGTGGGTATGTGCGTGTGTGTGTGTGTGTGTGTGTGTGTGTGTGTGTGTGTGTGTGTGTGTGTGAATGTTGTTTTTTCTGCTTGGTTTGATACCATTTTTAAAAAATCGTTGACCCAGATCTTACAGGTGTTTTTCATTGTCAGTTTTACATACTAAAGTTTGAATACTTTTGGTATAATATCCATTCCAACTTTACGTTCCTCCCCTACCATCCTCCTATTCCATTTCTTGTACTTCTGCCAAACCCCTCCCAACCAAAACTAACAACAAAGATGCAAAGCATATAAACGTACTCCCAGTTTATCCTAAATACGCGTGAGATATTCCATAGAGAGCAAAAACCGTCTTGGGCTGGTGTAACTGTTTGTAATGGCTATTCTGGTAAACATCAGCCATCATCTGTGACCTATAATGAACATACTTACATATTTTCAGCAAGATCGGCCAAGTACTTTCTGAGATTTTCCATAAAGACGAAAACCATTATGGGCTGTTAGTAACGGATATAACGGTAAACTTAAACATTGAGCATCATCCGTGACCCATAATGAACATAATTACAAATTTTCAGAAATATCGGCCACACACTTTCTAAGATATTCCATAAAACGGAAGAACCGTTATGGGCCGTTCTAGCCGTTAGTAACGGCTGTAACGGTAAACTAAAACATCTGGCATCATTCGGGACCCATAATGAACATACCTACAAATTTTCAGAAAGCCAAGTACTTTCTGAGATATTCCAGAAAGAAGAAGAAGCGTTAGGGGCCGTTATAGCCGTTAGTAATGGATATAACGGTAAACTAAAACATTGAGCATATCATCCGTGACCCATAATGAACATACCTACAAATTTTTAGAAAGATCGGCCACGTACTTTTTGAGATATTCCATAAAGAAGAAAAAATCGTTATAGGTCGTTATAGCTGTTAGTAACGGCTATAACGGTAAACTAAACGTCGGGCATCATCCATGACCATAATGAACATACCTACAAATTTTTAGAAAGATCGGCCACGTACTTTTTGAGATATTCCATAAAGAAGAAAAAATCGTTATAGGTCGTTATAGCTGTTAGTAACGGCTATAACGGTAAACTAAAACGTCGGGCATCATCCATGACCCATAATGAACATACCTACAAATTTTCAGAAAGATCAGCCACGTACTTTCTGAGACATTCCATAAAAACGAAAAACCGTTATGGGCCGTTATAGCCGTTAGTAACGGCTATAATGGTAAACTGAAACATCGGGCATCATCTGTAACCCATAGTAATTTTCACAAAGGTCGACCAAGTACTTTCTTAGATATTCCATAAAAAGAAAAACCGTGATAGGCCATTACAGCCGTTAGTAACGGCTATAACGGTAAACTAAAACATCGGGCATCATACGTGACCCATAATGAACATACCTACAAATTTTCAGAAAGATCGGCCGAGTACTTTCTGAGATATTCCATAAAGAAGAAAAACCGTTACAGGCCGTTACAGCTGTTACTAACGGCTATAACGTCGGGCATCATCCGGGACCCATAATGAACATACCTGCTAATTTTCACAAAGATCGGCCAAGTACTTTCTGAGATATTCAATAAAGAAGAAAAACCGTTACAGGCCGTTACAGCCATTAGTAACGGCTATAACGGTCAAATAACACATCGAGCATCATCTTTGGCCCATAATGAACATACCTACGAATTTTCAGAAAGATAGGCCCAGTAGTTTTGTCTGGAGCGGGTGGAACACATTTTGACCACGGACGGACACACCACACACACACACACACACACACACACACACACACACACACACACACACACACACACAGAGCATTTCTTCGTTCCCATTCTAAAATACTCCCTGTTCTATAAGAACTGGGAGTACAAAAAGCAAAGAGACAGTCTGTGATCATCTCAGCAATCTCTAGTTATCAAACTTTCCATACTCCTACCAATGTAACTGCAAAGTTCTAACGTGACTTTGAGAGAGAAACGTTTCTTTAGTGCAAGGATTGGATTCCACGCAAGACTGTGGAGGAGAAAAATGGAGATATGTGTTTTTTGGCATCGATTGGCAAAGATAGTTTAAAATTCCCGCATTTTTCTGAGAGAATGCTTCAATTGAGTATTTCACAGCAGGGGGTGAAGGTGGCACATAATGAAGAGAGAGAGAGAGAGAGAGAGAGAGAGAGAGAGAGAGAGAGAGAGAGAGAGACACACACACACACGAGCGCGCGCGCGCGCGCGCCACACACACACACACACACACACACAAACACACACACACACACACACACACACACACACACACACACACACACACACGGGCAGAAAGGAAGAGACAGACACAGAGTGAGTCGGAGGGACAGGGAGACTGACAGTGGGTGTTTGCGTACATACCAGACACAAAGACACATAAACACACATACATGCACTCTCGTGCGCACGCACGCACGCACCACACACACACACACACACACAAAACCACACACACACACACACACACACACACACACACACACACAGAGTTACAAGCACCTACACATGCACGCATTCACACATATATAGATGTGCATGAGAGAGAGAGAGAGAGAGAGAGAGAGAGAGAGAGAGAGAGAGAGAGAGAGAGAGAGAGAGAGAGAGAGAGATTTGTAGGGAAGAGAAGCCAGCGAGAAGAAAGAAAATGATTGGTCTCTGACTGTTACGTGGCTGACCTTTTCCATCCTAAGCCTTCCTCATTGGAGTTAGCTGCAGGAAAATGTCTTTTCTGTCCGCCATTGAAGGGAGGGAGGAGCAAGAAAATGTCTTTTCTGTCCGCCATTGAAGGGAGGGGGGGACCAGGAAAATGTCTTTCCTGTCCGCCATTGAAGGGAGGGAGGAGCAGGAAAATGTCTTTTCTGTCCGCCATTGAAGGGAGGGAGGAGCAGGAAAATGTCTTTTCTGTCCGCCATTGAAGGGAGGGAGGAGCAAGAAAATGTCTTTTCTGTCCGCCATTGAAGGGAGGGAGGAGCAGGAAAATGTCTTTTCTGTCCGCCATTGAAGGGAGGGAGGAGCAGGAAAATGTCTTTTCTGTCCGCCATTGAAGGGAGGGAGGAGCAGGAAAATGTCTTTTCTGTCCGCCATTGAAGGGAGGGAGGACCAGGAAAATGTCTTTCCTGTCCGCCATTGAAGGGAGGGAGGAGCAAGAAAATGTCTTTTCTGTCCGCCATTGAAGGGAGGGAGGAGCAGGAAAATGTCTTTTCTGTCCGCCATTGAAGGGAGGGAGGAGCAGGAAAATGTCTTTTCTGTCCGCCATTGAAGGGAGGGAGGAGCAGGAAAATGTCTTTTCTGTCCGCCATTGAAGGGAGGGAGGAGCAAGAAAATGTCTTTTCTGTTCGCCATTGAAGGGAGGGAGGAGCAGGAAAATGTCTTTTCTGTCCGCCATTGAAGGGAGGGAGAAGCAGTCGAGACTGGAGAGAAATTAGACATACATGAGAAAAAAGTAGGTGACACAGAAAAAAAACGACAGTGGGATTTCAGATGTCATATGTTTAATTCATACCAGTTTTAGTTATCAAATTTTGCATACCCGAATGAATAAAAATGCGACTACCGTAAAGTTCCTATTGTGACTTTGATAGCTTTTTTTTCTGCGGTGTAATGAATTAGGGAGAAAAATGGATACATAGGTTTTTGGCCACCCGCAGGCACTGAGGGATCAGCATCCACGTTTCTTTCTAACAAATTGCGTCCCTTTAATGCTCCCGGCAGGATAAAGATGGCAAATATTGAGAGCGAGCGAGCGAGCCAGAGAGAGAGAGAGAGAGGAGAGAGAGAGAGAGAGAGAGACTCTGTGTGTGTATGTGTGTGTGTGTGTGTGTGTGTGTGTGTGTGTGTGTGTGTGTGCGCGCGCGCGCATCTCTCTCTGTGTGTGTGTGTGTGTGTGTGTGTGTGTGTGTGTGTGTGTGTGTGTGTGTGCTATATCTCCGTGCATTGGTGTGTGTCTGTGATGTGTTTGTGTGTATCTGTGTGGTGTGTGTGTGTGTGTGTGTGTGTGTGTGTGTGTGTGTGTGTGTGTGTGTGTGTGTGTGAGCGCGCGCGCGCGCGCACGCGCACGCGCCCGTGCACGGGGGTGGGAGGTGCGTGCGTGAGTGCGTGCGTATGTGCGTGCGCGCGCGCGCATGCGTATGTGCGTGTGTGTATGTGTGTGTGTGTGTGCGCGGGCGCGTGTGTGTGTGCCCGCGCGCGCGCACGGATAAATAAGTGGGGGTTCGGGATAAGGGTTTACGTTCCAGTCTCAGGAGAATGAACATTTACAAACCCCATTATTTAGATATTGCAAATATATCCAACAAGGAATCAAATTAAAACCGATCGATGGTAAACTGGCTGAAGAGAATCCAAAAGGAGGGAGCTAATAAGCCGTTTGGAGTTATTAAAACCAGCAGCATTTTTTTTCATGTTTTCTTTGCGCCCGGTGGCTTCATACATCGTCTTCCTCAGCAATATTGTTCCGTATTTCAACCTCTTCCTATACCGGTTATGAACGTTTCAAGGATGTATGTTACAATATTGCGCATGGGCATTATTAAAACCCCCCTCTGAGAATATCATTAAACTTGGACCCTCTATGTCAGCACAACATGTCCTTTCTGGTGTAGCGGTCTGCAGTAATGCTCCCTTCTCCGCTTATCTTCGGCCTTTGCTCCAGTCCTCTATACCAATCTACTACCCGCGCCACCTATCCATCCCCCTCTCCGTCTGTCTCTCTGTCTGTCTGTCTGTCGGTCGGTCGGTCTCTCTCTCTCTCTCTCTCTCTCTCTCTCTCTCTCGACGCTCGTCGACGATCCCGAGCGAGCGAGAAATGCTTTGTTATCAATTCTGCAACGATTGTTCGTACTTAATAATAATTCGCTGAAAGTATTGTTAAAAATTTTTGATACTCGGGTGCAGCCAATTGCTCTCTATGGTGCTGAACTGTGGGGACTGGATACTGCCGCCGTTCATGTTGAAAAGGTTCATTTGTATGCTCTAAAGAAATTTTTAGGAGTCCACATTAAAACACCTAATGATCTTGTGTATGGAGATACTGGACGTCACCCTATTTACATAAATTCAAGTGTACAGTGTATCAGATACTGGCTAAAGATATCACGGATGAATGATAACAGATTACCTTTAAAAGCTTATAACATGTTACTCTGGCTGGATTCACGAGGCAAAACCACATGGGCGTCAAATGTTCGTAAGACCCTATTTCTAAATGGTTTTGGATTTGTATGGCTAAACCAGGGTGTGGAAAATGTGAAATATTTTTTGCAATTGTTTCGTCAAAGACTTTGATAACAGATGGCAAAACTGGCATGAACATGTTCTGGAAAGTGATAGATTTACATGGTACAGATCGTTTAAATCATTTAATAATTGCGAAACTTATCTTTCACTTGATATTGACAGACATATAAAAAATTATATGACGAAGTTCAGATTTGGTGTCTCAGATATAGCAATGCATCGTCAACGGTATAATGTAGTTTCTGACAGCAATCTGACATGCCCGCTATGTGGAAAGGCAAATGATAATGAAATACACTTTATGTTCGTCTGCTCTGCTTTCAGTGACCTACGGCAGGAATATATTCCATGTAAATATTATGCAAATCCATGTCAGTTCTGTGTAACTCTATTAATGACGAATGAAAATAAAATTATTGTGAGGAATTTATGCATGTATTTATATAAAGCCTTTAAGAGGCGAGCTGTTATGGTTAGCTAACAAATGTATTGACACGCCAATATTACATGGATATGTATATCCTAGTATGGTATTAATGTATGTGTCAGTAGAGTAGACTTCATGCACATGCGTAGTAGATTGTAATTCATCCATTTGAGTATCATTTTATTGCTGTTTTTTTCCCCCATACATTCTAGTAAAACTTTGTGTTGATGTTGTTGTCACACTTATCATGCTAAGTTTTGAATGTAATCCCCCTTCAGAAGGGGCTGTGGCCTATCTGAATAAATTTCATTTATTTCATTTCATTCTCTCTCTCTCTCTCTCTCCTTCTCTCTCTCTCTCTCTCTCTCTCTCTCTCTCTCTCTCTCTCTCTCTCTCTCTGTCTCCGTCTCTTCTCCTCTAGGTCTCTCTCTCTCTGTCTCTCTGTCTCTGTGTCTCCTCCTCTCTCTCTCTCTCTCTCTCTCTCTCTCTCTCTCTCTCTCTCTCTCTCTGTGCAAAAATTAAGAGCTCAGTATCTACCTTTGAACTCTCTCTGGAATCAGACAGTATAATTTTAGAAGTCATGACCTTGCGTTGCAGACCACGTTGCGCTAAACAGTGAATAAATAATCGATGGATCTTTTCTGGATATTTTGTTGGGTTGGATAGTTTGTCAGCTGTTATGCCTGCAAGGTTTACTACAAAAGGTTGTTCGAATCTTCCTCAACATTTGCGACTTAATCTCTCTCTCTCTCTCTCTCTCTCTCTCTCTCTCTCTCTCTCTCTCTCTCTCTCTCTCTCTCTCTCTCTGCAAAAATCAAGAACTCAGTATATAATGTTGAAGTATTGCAAAGTCCCAAATCGCTTCAGATCAGCGCTGCGTTTGGCAAGTACTCATGAACATACAGCAATTTGCCGATTTATCGATTCATAGCTTTCAAAGCAGATGTCGACATCGTCTTGATAACTGAGTGAGAAAGATGGGTAGTAGTTGAGTGGCAAGAGAGGCAAAGGGGAGTAAACGACGGACGAGGCCAAGGTCTTTGGGAGCTGCACTACAAGCAGTCTTTCCTCGTTTCAGGGCTGATCCTGTGTAGATGATATAGAACCGTGCACATGAACGATCAGCTTTTTTTTCCTTCAAATCCTTCCTTGATCATTGGTCTCACATCACACAAACCGTATCATCACTGCCCCGTTCCAATCGCCCACCCACACAACCCCACCCCACACTCACTTGCACACAGTCAATTTATTTTCAATTTGGTTGCTTTTTTTGGCTTGTTTGTTTGATACAATAAACAAAATAGACCCTCTGCAGCTTATGGTGTTTTTTTTTAATCCCATGGAACTGTTCTTTGTTGAGCTAATCCTGTGAAATATCCCAGGGAGTTCTCCCAGGTCTATGCAAATTAATAGGCATTCCAAACGTATATTGGGAATTTGGTCTCTCAGATAGCTGTCTTCATTATTATGGCTATAAGATGAACATTTTCTCGCATTTTGAAATGTCAAGTGTGCTAGGTTTCAGTCAAACTCGAAGTCAATTGCGTACTTTTGTGTCCTTGAGTGAAAGACATTGGGCAGCATTTCATATCAAACATGCATTTTAATGATACATGTCTATTCAGATTACCTGAAGCGGAGTCTTTGCCTGTTTACGTTTCTAAACCGTTTAAAAGGTGAAGTGCTCACGTAACGTGATATGCATTTTGTCTTTACGGTCTATGTTTTGATTATGCATATTCCCTTTTTCAAAGGTCTTAGCATTTGGAACTAAGCATTTTAAACTGAATCTCTCTCTCTCTCTCTCTCTCTCTCTCTCTCTCTCTCTCTCTCTCTCTCTCTCTCTCTCTTGTTCGCTTTTTTCTTTTTTACTTTCTTGTGTATTTTATGTTCCTTCTCTCAATCCTCTTTTACATGGTTTTCTTCCTGTTCATCATTTTCTTTACGTTTTTTAGTGGCGTCTTCTTCTTTTTGTTGTTTTTCGACTTAATCCATCCTCTCTTTTTCTTTCTGTAATAATTCATTTTATGGCCTTAACCGTTTTTTACCAGTGAGGATTTCTGTGGTGCGTTGTGATACGCAGTCCACAGTTTCAAATACAAAACTGAAGCTGCTTCTTCTCCATTTCTTTCTACTCAAAAAATACATCATTTCACTTGCTTCCCTAATTCCCTCCTTCCTCACACAGCCAGACATCACTTCAAACACAGGCAGAGAGCGTTGATGGTATAAATTAAAAAAGATAGCAATAAGCTTGCTTTCAATAAAGAGCACACCTTCTTTTCCTCTTCTTCTTCTTCTGTGTACGCAGGCTGATACTCCTACGGACACCCCCTATACAGGCAGGCAAGTATTAATCCCATCTGCCAAACAAAGGGAGTGGAATTTTGTGTGCAAGACTTTTTTATCCCGCCATTAAGGCAGCCATACTCCATCTTCGGGGAAGGTGCATGCTGTGTGTAACGTGTCATCCATACCAACGGCCAAACTGGTCTTCTCTGCCAAAAGTTGGTGATGGGATTTTACGTGTGTGCAGGATGTTATGCATACATTCACACATGGAACCTCGGTTTATAGTCTCATTCGAAGGACTGTATGAGAAATGGAGTCAGAACCAATCTTACATCCGAGGGAAAAATCCCCCTGTACCAAAACGACCCGGCAGAGATTCGAACCCGCAACCTTAGATTGCGAGTCCGGCGCTCTACCAACTGAGCTATTCCGGCCCCCCAAAGAGCACCTCAATCTGGACTGGAATCAATAAAGTCACGGGAACAAAAACAAGTTCAACAGGAAAGGAAATTCGCCGACTAGGAAGAATGAGGGAGACAAAAGTGGAATCTGGGCAGCCCGTCTCCAGAAACACTAGAAATACCTGCTGACAAAGGAGACAAGGGCTGAAACTTTCCTCAGCTCTGTGATTGATTATCTACCATCAAAAGACCGCATTTCTTAATTCTACAGTCATGCCTCTGCTGTGAAACTTCTACACATAGGCTCTAGTTTCTTCTGCAGCAAATACTTTAGTACCTTGGAACGAAACTGGAGTGTGTGCAGGAGAAGGGGCATGGAGGGGGGGGGGGGGGTGGACATGGACAAGGGCGGGTGGGGGGGGTGGCATGGACAAGGGCGGATGGGGACGGGAGGAATGGAGGGTGGGGGGTGGAAGATGGATCAAAGAAAGTTATTTGGATGCAGGAGGAGTGCGCAAACACACAGTGCCTTAGCAACGTAACTCTTTTTCTGACTAATTCTTGGCCGTTATTCGCTCCTGAGTCTGTAAACACGATTGGTCAAAAATAGATTGCAATAAAAAAAAAGTCATTTGTTTCCCACTACCTCCACCACCAACCCCACCTCCACCACAAAATCAGTGTGGCGTCATGATACTGTACTTCTCAGCTTAACACCGAGTCGTCATTATCATATCACCATTTGGTCTTTCTCTTTTGACTCCATCTTGTCTTCGTCCGTTTAGTCATCATTGTGTCTTTCTACATTTCATGATACAAAGTCACTGGATAGTGTCACCAGTGGTTCATTTGATGTTTGTCTTTCTGAATTTGTCATCATGTTGTCTTTCTCAGTTTGTCATCATGTTGTCTTTCTCAGTTTGTCATTACATTGTCTTTCTCGATATGTCAACATGTTGTATTTCTCACTTTATCATCATGTTGTCTTTGTCACGTTGTCACCATACTGTCTTTCTCAGTTCGTCATCTTGTCGTGTGTCCCAGTTTGTCACCACGTTCCTGTTCTTAGTGTGTTTCCTCGTTGACTTCCTCAGTGTGTCATTATGTTGTGTTCATCAGCATAGCAACATGTGGTCTTTTTTGGCTGGTCACCATACTGTCCTTCTCACATTGTCACCATTTCGGCTTTCTCCGTTTGACACCATGCTATCTTTCTCAGTCTGGTCTTTATTTATATTTCCACAAATGTTTTGATCCCTTTCCTTTTTAACTCTGAAAATCAATATTGAATTACAAACACACAGTCTGAGCTGCAGTTCGTTCAAGACCATCCTCTTTTTTCAATCTATTTTGAGAGAATATCGCCATGTGTTCAGATTTCATCAGAGTTTTGATGAGAGAATTTCAAAGGTAGTTTCCGAAGCAATATGTACATGTCCGTAATACTATCACGAAACAGTAGTTCCTGAATCCAAACCATAAATCAGACATCTGATCGTTTTCATTATCTAGTTGTTTTTTACTCTTGCGCAAAACGATTATGAGACCTTCGATTCATTTTATGATAGCCGATCAGAAATGTGTATCCAGAGTGTCTTATCCTTTTGCAAAAGTTCATTCTTTTTAAATATTGTATATTTCACAATGTGGTGATAGTAATTTGATAACATAAAGCTGAATGACTGTTTAACTTTTGATTCGTTGGAAAACGTGGCCTGCGTTTTCGTAACCTGTATGGATCATATTTGCATATAAACTGCAGAAGTAGCAACAGCAGTGAAGTAACTGATTGGAATAGTCTTGGGAGATGTGATTTGCGTGCGCGTGAAAACTGTCTTGATTGGCCAGAAATGTTTAATGTTGTGGACAATGAACATGAACCTCTGCATTCTATTTCGTCACCATCTCCTCCACCTCCTCTGCTTCCCTCACACTTCCTTTCAAACCAGG
>CM065748.1:23944910-23952410 GCA_033310375.1 Conus canariensis | reverse complement strand
AGCCTTTCTGGAGGGGGGGAGAGGGGGGGGAAGGGGGGGCACTTTCTTCTGCTTGCTCCATATCTAAGCATTCATTTTTGTCATGATATGGCTCAGTAGGCGGTGTCCTGCATACTATGCTGGATCAGAAAAGATACCACTGAAGTCACTGAAGAGTCTTGACAGCAATGCAGAATCTCCAGTGGCGAGTTTTCTTCTGACTCCAGATTCCAACTACACCCTGTGGACTTCAGAGCTAGGGGCCTATGCGCAGTACTGTATGGAAATGCTAGAAATGATACGGTTGGGAAACAGACTCAAAAGGGTGGATGGCTGTTGCACAGAGCATAGAGACACACACACATAAAACCCTGGCGTGCTAATAAAGTTATACAATACAATGTGACTGAACATTATATGACACGCTACCTTATGATGATTGTGCCAGTCAGGCCTCTGGGGCATCGTTCTCCAGTAGGCAGCTAAACACAAGGGGTGAACAATTTGTATGGATACACAGGGTATGCATACAAATTGTTCACCCCTTGTGTTTAGCAGTTCAAATGGGCCATAAATCAACACATCAAAAGTAAATGATCTCTTTACCGAGCGAACCCACTGCCCAAGGCATGAATGATATGGAAGGATCTGCCTATTCAGGGTAAATCCCAGAGGGAGCACGAAGGAACTTATAGCGATGGAGAGAGAGAGAGAGAGAGAGAGAGAGAGAGAGAGAGAGAGAGAGAGAGAGTATCAAAGAAACTCTATTCTACCCATTCTTTCCTACTCCCCCACCAAACCTCCTCTCTCTCTCTCTCTCTCTCTCTCTCTCTCTCTCTCTCTACACACACACACACACACACACACACACACACACACCACACCACACCACACACACACACACACACACACACACACACACACACACACACACTAACGGTTATGTGTCAAATAAGACAAAAAGGCAAGATAAAAGCAACCATATGCATGCCAAAGTAGAGTTGACAGGGAACGGTTTAAAGTCTCTTGTTCTGTCTTCAAAGAAAAATATTCCCAGCTATACGTCAAGCGAGAAATGTCCGCCGCATTTAGCTCACCAAAGCAAAACACTCCGCACAGAACAAACCAGAGCAAAGTCAATTTCACGGTGCACGCTGCTGGCGGGAACATTTTAACACTCGGTAAATCAGCCACAAAGCATCACTGACACCCCTTTCATTCTCAGCTTGGTTTACTGGTGTGAGGATGGGTCGTGGATTGATCGTAAGTTCAAAGACAAACCCAACCCATTGATTTGCCAAGTTCTCTCCTTCAAAGACGTCCATTTGCCGTTCGATTATAGCCGGTGAAGCGATGCAAACAATAATGAGTGGGAGTAGCACGGTGAAAAAAAAGTAAGGATTACGTTCCAGCGTTGGAGCTTTGGTTCTTTCTTTAATTCGATTCAGATCAGTCTCTCTCTCTCTCTCTCTCTCTCTCTCTCTCTCTCTCCTCTCTCTCTTCTCTCTAACGTGTGATCAAGAGAAAGTGTGATCAAGAGAGAGCGAGAGAGAGAGAGAGAGAGAGAGAGAGTGTGTGTGTGTGTGTGTGTGTGCTGGGTGTGTGCGCCGCGCGCGTGTGCGTGTGTGTGTGTGTGTGTGGTGTGTGTGTGTGTGTGTGTGTGTGTACTCACGCGCGCACGTGCGTGCATGCGTTTGTGCGTGCGTGCTTGTGTCTGTCTGCCTGTCTGTCTTTCTGTCTGTCTGTCTGTGCATTTGAGAGAGAGAGAGAGAGAGAGAGAGAGAGAGAGAGAGAGAGAGAGAGTCACCTCCCATTTCTACTGTGTTGTCTGTTTACGCAAAGATTAAGCAAGCCTCTGGTGCTTTTGTTTCATTTCTTGCTGTGGTTTGCATAGCCTACACGTTTGTCCTGAACAGAATGCCATCCCATTGCAACTTGCTATGACACTGAGAAAGGAGGGATCTGCGAACTGATCAGGGAAACAGTTCTGCCATCTGCAAAGAAGGTACAACATTGTCACGTTACAACCTGACCAACCCATCATACCTCCTGCTGACAAGGTCCAGGCACTTAGCTATCATGAACTGGAGACTGGCTGTAGTCGCCTCAGCCACTAGATATTTTCGATCGTGGTTCTCATCTTTTAAAACAAAATTTCACGTCCTTCTGTCCATTTTAGAATCTATTTTTTTTAAAGTCTGAGATTTTCTGACATCTAGTTTCACTAACTGTCTTTGTAAGGATGAACCAGGTGTCGGTGGCAAGTTCATAAGGAGCTGCTGTTAAAGATTGTTATTGCTATTGCGTGTTTCAAAGTTATGGGTTAGCTTGACAATCAATATGATATTCTGACTCGAGAGGACCCTGTACGAGAAAAACGTCCAGTACCTCATGTTTCAGTCGTTTTATTTAATATACACCATCCCCAGAAAGCTTCTGTCATATACTGAAAACATAACACCCGAACTGTCCTTTGAAGGAGAATGCCCATGGAGGCTGCTTTTACAGATAGTTCTATGCGCAGTCATATGAAACACACAAAGGGAAAACGGGAATATACACACTGAACCAGATCAGCCACCATGACACCACCAAAGTGACTTAAAACAAGATGCGAAGCATATAAACGTACTCCCAGTTTTCCAAACCGCTTATAAATCGCCAAGTGCTTTGTGAGATAAGAAATAAAGGCAAAATAACGGTTTTAACGGTTATTTAACCGATGTACACTTTTGAAACTGGTATTTTAGTCCTCACTGGGCTAAAGCCTGTGTACATACCAAATTTCATCCAAATCGGACAATATGTCAAGAATAACGGTTTTTAACGGTCAGATTTTGAAACACTACATGGAAGTGCCATTTGTGTGTGATAACCTTTCTATATACAAAACTTCATTAAAACCCACCAATATATAAAAAATAACGGCAAAATAACGGTTTAACGGTTATATAACCGATATACACTTTTGAAACCGGCATTTAATCCTCACTGGGCTAAAGCCTGTGTACATATCAAATTTCATCCAAATCGGACAATATGTCAAGAATAACGGTTTTTAACGGTCAAATTTAGAAACACTATACAGAAGTGCCATTTGCCTGTGATAACCTTTCTATATACCAAATTTTATTAAAATCCACCTATATATAAGAAATAACGGCAGAATAACGGTTTTTAACGGTTGGTTAATCCATTTTCAGCATGACATCACTTACATATGGACAGAGGCTCCGATTTGTCACAAAATCATCCAAACCGCTTATAAATTGGCCAAGTACTTTCTGAGATATTCCATAAAGAAGAAAAACCGTTACAGGCCGTTACAGCCGTTAGTAACGGCTATAGCGGTAAACTAAAACATCGGGCATCATCCGTGGCCCATAATGAACATACCTACAAATTTTCAGAAAGGTCGGCCCACTAGTTTTGTCTGGAGCGAGTGGAACGCATTTTGACCACGGACACACAACAGACAGACAGACAGACAGACACACAGACAGCATTTCTTCGTTCCCATTCAAAGCACTCCCTGTTCTATAAGAACTGGGAGTACAACAACAGCCTTTTTTTGGATTGGGAGCCCTGTGCTGATTTGATGCTGACAACACCAGCCTGTAATAGGATATTTTGGGTGTTGCTGTGCTTAGGGAGCTAGATGTCACTAATGATTCGATGGTAAAAAAAAAAAAACAAAAAAAACGAAATACAAACACACAAACAAACATCAAAAAGCAAAACATCACTGCCAACCTAACAAAAAGGAAGCGGGCATTGGAGATTTTGACTGATCAGTAAGATCAGACGAGTTTGCTGTTCTCTTTTAAGTATTCCTCCCACCCTTCCATCACCGCTGTTCCACCCACCCCCATCCCCACCCACCCCCTCACAAAAAACTCGTTTATCCTGCCCACTGTCAACCATTCTACCTTCCTTTTCCCAAGCAACAAAACAGTGAGGTACTGTATGCACACAGACATCTGATATTTGAACGAAGGAGAACAAAATTAGAAACTTTAAGAGCACTAGAGAGAATACAGACCGCCATGGTCGAACAAAACCTGGATTCACCCTTGGAGTAAGTGTGTGATTAAAAACAAAGTTATCTTTGTCAGATAGGGAAAGTGATACTATAGAATGAAAGTTACTTCCCACATACCTTTACAAGGTAATATCAGGTAATATTGCTTATAGCCCAGCCGACCGCAAAGGACCATATTTTTACAATAGGACACGGAAAATACGAACTTTTACCACTTACATCACAAGAAAGATTCGATGTTTCATGAAAAGATAAGACCTCGTAGACAGCTACCAAATCGTAAACATTAACTTAAAAACCTTCATGTTCAGTATAAAACATG
The DNA here is from genome assembly GCA_033310375.1 of Conus canariensis. Classification (NCBI taxonomy): domain Eukaryota; kingdom Metazoa; phylum Mollusca; class Gastropoda; order Neogastropoda; family Conidae; genus Conus; species Conus canariensis. The sequence goes on along the minus strand of CM065748.1, from coordinate 23,948,067 downwards.
TGTTTACATTGCTGAGCAGATTCTAGATCCACCCGTTATTTTATATCTGAAAGACAGAATCACACCAATAACTGGTTTGTTTTTGGCATATTACACCTTTCCACCGAATCTATTAAAATCGGCTCAGCAGTTTGAGCGTAAAATCATTTGTAATAAATTTGCTGAATGCACCCTGGGTTTGCTGAGTAATTGGGGATCTGCACCACGTGCAGACCACGGAACTGAAACAACTTTACTGAATTCTTTTTAAGGGGGGGGGGGGGGGGGGGGGGTAAAGAGGGTTGTCTCATGCCATCATTCAACCAAGATGGTTTAAATAGGTTTGCTGACAGATAATCTAAACAACAGGCGTAGGTGACAACTCGTGTACGTACAACGTTCACTCGAACGGACGAAGAAAAAAATGACAACCAAAGATGTGGACGGCTCATCTCTCTCTCTCTCTCTCTCTCTGGACAAGAAAGACTATCCCCTCCCTTCTCTCTCCCCTCTCCCTCCCCTATCTCTCTCTCTCTCTCTGTCTTACACACACACACATTTGTTTCAATCACAACTTTTTAAAAACTTTTATAAACACACCTTAGGCCATTTCGCGATGACGACCGTCAGGATTTTTACATCAGCAGACACGTCCAAGACACACTGAAACCGCTTTGCCGATTCTTCAGATCAAACCCGAACCCAAGCCACAGTCATCACTGCTGAGAATTGAGATTTCACGGGATTACACCTCCATCAGGCCGCGAAACAGCGTCGCTCCTGGTCATCTGAAATTGTTTCCTTTGCGTTGACAAAACTTTCCGTCCTCCATCTTCGTAGCGTCGGCCCGACTTCCGATACCCTTCCTGCCTTCACCACTCTGGATTCTGCCTTGCATCCCCACCCCGTATCACCATCACACCCCTTTCTCCCTCTCTCTTTCAGTCTCCGTGCTTTTGTCCGAAATAGGGGGTGTGAGACGACCAGTAAGGAAAAATGTTTTTCGTTGTCAAATAATGACACTGATATACATATATCTATCCATCCATCTATCTATTATTAGATAGATAGACAGATAGATATATGACAACCATAGACGTGGAGGATTCACCTCTCTCTCTTCGAGAGAGATATATATATGTATATATATTCAATTATAAACAAAGCTTGCTCTTATGTCTCAGATTGAAGAAATAGGGGGAGATAAGCATTCATATCTGCAGTGATAGATCATTCTGCCTAACTACAGTATGTGTTTGAGTGGGTGAATGGGAAAAATAAAATAAATGCTTCTCAAAATGAGCCTTTAGCAAGCTTATAGTCTCCAAGAAGGAGACAATCTCCAATGGGGAGGAAAGCCACTAACATATAACTCCTGGTCAGATACAGATATTTCGAAACCTGATTGTTTCTCCTCAGTAGACCGCGGAAAGTAGTAATTTGACTCCTCTGCCTTTTCGGTTTTAAGAAGAATGCTATCCCAGAAAAGGCTGGTGTGCAATACCGTAGTATGTTTGTTGAGTTTTCAAAAAACTAACCAAAGGTGCCACCTAAGAAGCAAAAGAAAATCATGAAAGAGCAAAACAAGCTACATTTTCTTGTGAAAAGTAGAAAAATATAAAAAGATAACCTCTTAAGACACAAGTGCTGAGGGCCAGTTCTTGGAATGAATCCGCAAGGGACTAAATTACAATACACTAATAAATTCCAAGGATAAGTACCGAGCCCCATTCCAGCAACTTACAGAGCAGCTTGGTGTTGCAATGACTGCAAGAAATATTCAGTTATAAACAAAGCTTGCTCTTATGTCTTAGATTGAAGATATATATATATATATATATATATATATATATATATATATATATATATATATAATGCTGAAAATAAGTAGTGGGAGAAAACAAGTGCAGGCTAACAATTCTTCAGTCATTATAGTAATGACTTGGCAAAGATATATATATATATATATATATATATATATATATATATATATATATATTGGAACACCTCTGAGATTCGAACAAAAAAACCTCGGTCGTGCTTTTTACACGCATGCGCAGTTTTGGCGTGATTATATGCCACGCTTGTGACGATCTGTTTTATCTGATCACAGGAACAGAGGCAGGGCCAGGGGAGAGGGAGAGAGAACAGGGGAACATTAACTGAGAGAAACTCAATTATCTGTTTAGACATGCAGAGAGAGAGAGAGAGAGAGAGAGAGAGAGAGAGAGAGAGAGAGAGAGAGAGAGAGAGAGAGAGAATAATAGTTTAAAAGGGTAATGAGATAAGCAAGTGTATGCTTATTTTATCCCGCCCTGAAAGATAATAAAAATGAAAGGCATCATCAATGAATCACCAGCCAAGCGGACAAATCTGGTGGTCAAAATGATCACAAAAATATCAAAAATCGAACGTTCAGAGAGAGACAGACAGACAGACAGATAGACGAACAGACGGACAGAGAGGCAGACAGACAAGCACATACACGCAAAAGAAAGTGGCTACAGCACTGACAGATGAACGATTTTTTAAATACCATACAAAAGCTGTTGAGATTAGAGGCAAGGCATAAAATACGTGTAAGCGGTTTCACACACACACACACACACACACACACACACACACACACACACACACACACACACACACACACATACACGCGCGCGCACATGTATTCGCATATTGATATCTTTATGTGAAATTATATCTACACGAATTGAATAACTTTCTCTGGTTTTTTCTTAACAATAAAAGGAAAAGTACGAAGCACAATGCACTCTCTGCGTTAATTCTAACAGAGATAATCTGACAGCATTTTAACTTTACATTTCACTCTCTGCATTAATCTTATTAGAGATAATCTGATAGCATTTAAACTTTAGATTTCCTGCTTGTTGTTCCAACGTAAGTAATATTTGCTGTATTTGTACTTTTTTTTTTCAACGGAATTGAGTCATTTGGCGAAATCCGTTAAAGGTAAGAATCCACCCTTAATGTTGCACTCATTGCAGATTTGCAATTCCTGGGGTGTAACAACGCGCTTTCATTTTTCACTTTTCGGTCAGTGACTTCTTCATTAACGAATATAAGGGATAACATGCATATTTCACAAGTTATCCTCCAAAATCCTTGTAGAAACCTCGGCTTGTTCTTTTAGAGAGATTGCAAAGCACTTGAG
>CM065748.1:23932410-23939910 GCA_033310375.1 Conus canariensis | reverse complement strand
CCAACACAAAACCATTACACAGGCAATGTTGTCCCGTGTTCTGATAACAACACACAGTATCCCATTATTCTAGCACACGACCGTATCATGGGAAATGTTCTCCTGTTTCTCTAACACACAACCACAACACAGGCATTCTTGTCCTGTTTTCGTTACAGAATCATCACCATGGGCCATGGTGTTCTGTTTTCCTAACGCAAGGCCTTTACACAGAAAATGTTACTCTGTTTTCCTAGCACAATAAATGTAACACAGACAATATAATCCCGTTTCCCTCACAAAATAATGTTCCTGCTTTCCAGCAGGTTACGCCGTGTGGTCACTTGATGTAGATCAGTTAGTTTCAAAGTGGGTGACTGCAGGCTGAAATATACAGCAGTCAAACAGACCTTACCGACAGCTCTATAAGCATATAAATAAAAATCATACAGGCTGTGTTAGCACGTTGTAGATAACATGACATTGTTTTGTGTCCTCACATCGAACCATACCCTCTCTCTCTCTCTCTCTCTCTCTCTCTCTCTCTCTCTCTCTCTCTCTCTCTCTCTCTCTCTCTCTAACACACACACACACACACACACACACACACATATATATATATATATATTACATAATATTATATAGATAGATATAGGTATAGATATATATTCACTGGTTGCTTTGTAGCGCTGTTTGGTTCCATTTTTGAAACCCTTAATGGTAAGAATACCACGGAATTGTAGACTGTGGTATATCCTTATTGGATACCAAGGGAGCACAAACACAATCAGCCGTGCCTCCCTGACGAGTCAGATCCTGCGCACGAAAGGTCTCGAGCAGGCAATATGAATAGTTCTGTCTTCAAGATTGGTTACGATGGTCCCCATTCGCTGCTAGTAGAGGATTTCATATTCATAACCGGACTCTCATCCTCTTCCTCACTTATCATCATTAAACTATTAAATTATGTGGCCTTCATGCCCAGCTCTTGTGGTGACCTCAGGTTTTTATTTTCTCTGCACCTCAAAGCCCTTATGATATTTAACGTACGAGTCGTTGGAATCAGCAAGCCAATGAGGACTTGTTCGCACAGATATGTTGTACCTCTCAGAGGGGACAGCTCACTCAGTCTACCTCAGCAACGAAGCAATCACTGTCAAGTTGCAGGGGATCTATTAGGTGGTGTCTGTGAGTGTTGCATCAGAAAAAGGCACCACTAGAAACATCGTTGAAATGCCTGGACAGCAGTGCACTATCTCCAATGATGGGTTTCCTAATCACGTCCACATACTGTAATCTTCGGTGCTAATTGTGGCTGTATAATGGAAAAAGCTGGACTGAGAGATGTGGGAACCATGCCTCTGTACGGCGAACAGCAAAAGAGAAAATGAAATAAAGTGCGTGGCTATCCCCAGAGAGCGTCCCGAAATACATAGAGAAATCTGGTCTGACAATGGAGTTTTGCAATACATTTCCAGCGAACATTACACAACGTGCTGTCTTGTCATATTGCAGGCCAGGCCTCCAGGGCATCATTCTCCAGTAAGCAGAGAACCCCCGTGCATGCACGCAAATAGTCGTTCCCCTCGTGCCTGGCAGTTCGAACCTACCAGGAATCGACACATCAAAAGTAACTGATCTCTTTTGTCAGCACGCCCACCGCCCTAGGCATGGATGATATGGGATGATCTGTCTGTTCCGAGTCAATCGCAGGGCAGCATGGGGAGATGGGATGAAGTGACCGAGCAGAGAAGATAAAGAGAGAGAGAGAGAGAGAGAGAGAGAGAGAGAGAGAGAGAGAGAGAGAGAGAGAGAGAGCAAAAAACGGAAATGAAAGAAATTCTTTATTCTGCCCATCCCTTCACGCACTCTCTCTCTCTCTCTCTCTCTCTCTCTCTCTCTCTCTCTCTCTTTCTCTTCTCTCTCTCTCTCTCTCACACACACACACCACACACACACACACACACACACACACACACACACACACACACACACACACACTGGGGCTGCCACTTGTAAAATCCAAAACAAGAGAACATGAAATAAAAGCTGACAAGGAAACAATCTAAAGTCTCCAACTCTGTCTTCAAAGGGAAATAATACCAACCGTACGTCAAACGAAAAGTGTCCAGAGATTCAAGCTCGCCGAAGCGAAACACTTCACAAAGAACAACCCGTGGCAAAGTCAATTTCACGGTGCGTGCTGTTGGTTTGAACACTTTGACACGCGGTAAATAAACCACAAAGCATCGGTGACACCCTCTTCCATCTCAGCTTGGTTTACCGGTGTGAAGTGGGGCCGTGGGCTGATCTTAAGATCAAAGACAAGCCCCAACCCACTGATTTGCCACGTTCTCTCCTTCAAAGACCTTCCATTTACTGTTCGATCATGGCCGGTGAAGCGAGGCAAACAAATAATGAGTGGGAGTAGCACGGTGACAAACATGTCAGGATTGTGGTTCAGTGTCAGAGCATTGGTTCTTTTCATTCAATTCGATTTGGATCTCTCTCTCTCTCTCTTTCTTTTCTCTCTCTGTGTCTCTGTCTCTGTCTCTCTCTCTGTCTCTGTCTCTGTCTCTCTCTCTCTCTCTCTCTCTCTCTCTCTCTCTCTCTCTCTCTCTCTCTCTCTCTCTCTGGTGTGGCTGGGGTGAGTATGTCTGGGATGAGGGGGAAATGAAAGAGAGAGAAGGAGACAGAGAGGCAGACACATAGCTGAAAGAAAGAAGTGGGAGTGAGAAAGAGAGAGAGATGGGGGGGGGGGGTGGAAGGCAGAAACAGACAAACAGACAGGCAAAGAGACAAGGAAAGAGAGAGAAAGTGGGAGAGAGAGAGAAAGAGACTGACAGAGACAAGGAAAGAGAGAGAAAGTGGGAGAGAGAGAAAGAGACTGACAGAGACAAGGAAAGAGAGAGAAAGTGGGAGAGAGAGAGAAAGAGACTGACAGAGACAAGGAAAGAGAGAGAAAGTGGGAGAGAGGAGAGAAAGAGACTGACAGAGACAAGGAAAGAGAGAGAAAGTGGGAGAGAGAGAGAGAAAGAGACTGACAGAGACAAGGAAAGAGAGAGAAAGTGGGAGAGAGAGAGAGAAAGAGATGACAGAGACAAGGAAAGAGAGAGAAAGTGGGAGAGAGAGAGAAAGAGACTGACAGAGACAAGGAAAGAGAGAGAAAGTGGGAGAGAGAGAGAAAAGTGAAGAGAAGAGAGAGAGAAAGTGGGAGAGAGAGAGAAAGAGACTGACAGAGACAAGGAAAGAGAGAGAAAGTGGGAGAGAGAGAGAAAGAGACTGACAGAGACAAGGAAAGAGAGAGAAAGTGGGAGAGAGAGAGAAAGAGACTGACAGAGACAAGGAAAGAGAGAGAAAGTGGGAGAGAGAGAGAAAGAGACTGACAGACAAGGAAAGAGAGAGAAAGTGGGAGAGAGAGAGAAAGTGGGAGAGAGAGAGAAAGTGGGAGAGAGAGAGAAAGAGACTGACAGAGACAAGGAAAGAGAGAGAGAAAGTGGAAGAGAGAGAAAGTGGGAAGAGAGAGAAAGTGGGAGAGAGAGAGAAAGAGACTGACAGAGACAAGGAAAGAGAGAGAAAGTGGAGAGAGAGAGAAAGAGATGACAGAGAAAGGAAGAGAGAGAAAGTGGGAGGAGAGGAGAGAGAAAGAGACTGAAGAGAAAGGAAAGAGAGAGAGAAAGTGGGAGAGAGAGAGAAAGAGACTGACAGAGACAAGGAAAGAGAGAGAAAGTGGAGAGAGAGAGAAAGAGACTGACAGAGACAAGGAAAGAGAGAGAAAGTGAGAGAGAGAAAGGGGAGAGAGAGAGAAGAGACTGACAGAGACAAGGAAAGAGAGAGAAAGTGGGAGAGAGAGAGAAGTGAGAGGGATGAAGAGAAGAAAAAGAGATGACAGAGAGAGGAAAGAGAGAGAAGTGGGAGAGAGAGAGAAAGAGACTGACAGAGACAAGGAAAGAGAGAGAAAGTGGGGAGAGGAGAGAGAGAGAGAAAGAGAGATGACAGAGAGAAGGAAAGGAGCAGAGAAGGGGAGAGAGAGAGAAAGAGACTGACAGAGACAAGGAAAGAGAGAGAAAGTGGGAGAGAGAGAGAAAGAGATGACAGAGAAAGGAAAGAGAGAGAAAGTAAAAAGAAAGAATGAAAGCAGAAGGGAGAAGGGGAGAGGAGAGAAAGAGATGACCAGAGACAGAAGAGGAGAAAGTGGACATGAGAGAGAAAAGATGACCAAGGAAAGAGTGACGAAGTGGAGAAGAGAGGAGAAAGGACTGACAGAACAGGAGAAGAGCAGTGGAAGTAGAGAAGTGAAAAAGACGTGACAGAGACCAGGTATAGAGATGAGAAGTGTGCAGACAACCACAACGACACCCTGACTAGAGACCAGGCAAGCAGTGAGAAAGTGGCAGAAGAAAGAGTGACTGATGACAAGGAAGAGTAGCAAATGGGAGAGGGAGAAAGAACTGACAGGACAGGAAGAAGGAGAGTGGATGAGAGAGAAAAGGACTGACGACAGGTAGAGGGAAGTGGAGAGGAGAGACAGAAGAGGAGCTGCAGATAAGAGACAGACTAAGTGAAAGAAACAGAGACTGGACAGAGAACAGGAAAGAGGAGAAAAAAAGTGGGGAAAGAAGGATACAGAGACAAGGAAAGAGAGAGAGAAAGTGGTGAGAGAGAGAGAGAGAAAGAGACTGACAGAGACAAGGAAAGAGAGAGAAAGTGGGAGAGAGAGAGAAAGAGACTGACAGAGACAAGGAAAGAGAGAGAAAGTGGGAGAGAGAGAGAAAGAGACTGACAGAGACAAGGAAAGAGAGAGAAAGTGGAGAGAGAGAGAAAGAGGACTGACAGAGACAAGGAAAGAGAGAGAAAGTGGGAGAGAGAGAGAAAGAGACTGACAGAGACAAGGAAGAGAGAGAAAGTGGGAGAGAGAGAGAAAGAGACTGACAGAGACAAGGAAAGAGAGAGAAAGTGGGAGAGAGAGAGAAAGAGACTGACAGAGACAAGGAAAGAGAGAGAAAAGTGGGAGAGAGAGAGAAAGAGACTGACAGAGACAAGGAAAGAGAGAGAAAGTGGGAGAGAGAGAGAAAGAGACTGACAGAGACAAGGAAAGAGAGAGAAAGTGGGAGAGAGAGAAAGAGACTGACAGAGACAAGGAAAGAGAGAGAAAGTGGGAGAGAGAGAGAAAGAGACTGACAGAGACAAGGAAAGAGAGAGAAAGTGGGAGAGAGAGAGAAAGAGACTGACAGAGACAAGGAAAGAGAGAGAAAGTGGGAGAGAGAGAGAAAGAGACTGACAGAGACAAGGAAAGAGAGAGAAAGTGGGGAGAGAGAGAAAAGAGACTAGGACAAGACAGTCATAGTGACAGAGAGACAAACGAGCCATAAAAAAAAACAATGCAGAAGGGGGGGGGGGGGTAGCACCTTACATTGCTCCTATTTTTTTCTGTATAAACCAAACATCTGCTTTTGTTCCATCTCCCATTTTCCTTTGCCAGAAACTGGCACATTTGCCCTGGACTGGGTACCATGCCATTGGAACGCACTTTGACACTGGCAAAGAAGTAATCACAAGAACAGGAAGGAAAGTGGATCTACAACCGAGATCATCGCTAAGGCCCAGGTGCACAGCAATCAGCCACAGCACATCTGTGTTGCAACCAACCACAACGACCCACCGTGCCACTTGATGACCAGGTTTCAGCAGTTGTCCGTCATCTGTGTTGCAACCAACCACAACGACCCACCGTGCCACTTGATGACCAGGTTTCAGCAGTGGTCCATCATCTGTGTTGCAGCCAACCACAACGACCCACCGTGCCACTTGATGACCAGGTTTCAGCAGTGGTCCATCATCTGTGTTGCAACCAACCACAACGACCCACCGTGCCACTTGATGACCAGGTTTCAGCAGTGGTCCATCATCTGTGTTGCAACCAACCACAAAGACCCACCGTGCCACTTGACCAGGTTTCAGCAGTGGTCCATCATTTGTGTTGCAACCAACCACAAAGACCCACCGTGCCACTTGATGACCAGGTTTCAGCAGTTGTCCGTCTTCAGGCTGCAGATTACCCAGAGTCACCCAACTCATCTTTTATACAAGTCAAACCAGTGCTTGAGTGGGTCTGGCAGCAGAACAACAGAACAGGGCATCTTTACCGCACGTGCCCATGACATTTAAATCTCAAGCGTGGGCTCTGAACAGTGGATAGAGCGGTAGGGAGGAAGCTCCATGGCAGCCTTACGGACCTGCAATGCACTGCAACCTTGGCGTGTGCGAGACTGTTCACACGTTTCACTGGGAATGCACTTTGATTGTCAAGTGCCTTCTGTCATTAACCTACACGGTGACCATATCCCTGTAAAGACCGAATAGTGCTAAGCGCAACACTGGCATCTTCCTGTGTCTTTTTTATTTTTTTTATTTTTTTATTTTTTTGGTTTATTTGCTTTGATTTTTTTTAAATTTTTTCTACAGCAAGAACCCTGTGACATTTTGTAAGAAAAGTTACTTTTCATCCAGTTTCCCTGCTACTTCAGTGCTCAATGACGTCATTCTCACGCCTCTCACTCTGTTCCTCTGCACACATCCAGCCATGAGACAGCCCCAGTAACGGCCATCCATAGGGAGCGATCAGTATAAGGTCATCATGATGTCACTGATCACTGCAAAGACTGCACAGCATCTAGGCAATGTTGGTGGTGTCCAGTGTGCCTGTTCTGATCCAATACTACTAGTAAACTATCTGTTTATGCCCATTACTGACAAAACATATCTGCTTAGTTGTAGAACCACCGTAAGTAAGCATTCCTTAAAGACCAACATGTTGTATCCTTTACTATTTCTAGAATCTGGATTCCAAAATATTTGCGGATTCCAGTACGGCTAGTACAATAGCCCTCCGATTTGGCATGCAAATACTAAACCATCGGGGATAAAAACACTGTTTATAAATACCGTTTTAGTTATACACCTCGACGGTAGGTATTACCAAGTCCATCTAACGACAGTTTCTGTGAGCTTTCCAATGCCAACGGTTCTAGCACGTGAACATGAACAGGATATTAGACACGACAATCAATCTCACGAGAGCGGAGCAGAGTAGCCACAGAAATCTCATTTTCGTTAATGAGGATCAACGAGGATGAAGATGATCAAGATATGCGATTAGAGTTTCGTTCTGGTATGAAAGTAAATAACAAGCCTGTCTCAGTGCTTTCTTCCACGATGCACACCGGTATTACCCAGCCCTCTCAATTACAGCGGCCTGCGGTGTGTGTGTCTGGAATTCTCGAGACAAACTGTCAGAGACGTGCTTATTAAATGGATGCAAGTCGACGCCACCGGAACGGCTCGTAAGCCAAGAATGATGTTAACGAGTACATTGCGCAGTCAATTGATGGAAACGTTTACATAGAAAGTGGAGTGTGAGCTAACGTCCTAATACACGAACAAGCTTCGGCACAATGAGGAAATGGACCTGAGTACATTATTGATCAACTTGCTTTCATATGGCCTGGGTGTTCTGTTTGC
>CM065748.1:23927410-23929910 GCA_033310375.1 Conus canariensis | reverse complement strand
GCGCGCGTGCGTGCGTGTGTTTTTGTGTATGTGTATGTGTGTGCAAGTGTTTCTTTCATCTGTGTGTTTTCCTTTACACTAGCACATGTTACAAGAGAGTGAGCACACACATATTGCCTGCATGTGTTCTGTCTGTCTGTCTGTCTGTCTGTCTGTCTGTCTGTCTGTCTGTCTGTCTGTCTCTCTCTCTCTCTCTCTCTCTCTCTCTGTGCCATTCTGTGTGTGTGTGTGTGTGTGTGTGTGTGTGTGTGTGTGTGTGTGTGTGTGTGTGTGTGTGTGTGTGCCAGTCTGCGTGTGTGTGTCTCCTCCTAACCCCTACCACCCCCACCCCCAACTCTTTGCGTGTCGCTCTGTCACGCAGCGCTGAACAGCAGCAAGTCCGACAGCTGCTACTGCCCGATAACAGACACGGACAACAGCAAAGCGCTTTGTGACGTAACAGGTACCATTGACGGAGAACGGCCAACAGTGGGCACAGGCAGTCAACAAAGGTAAACACTCGTCGATCACGTGACATTATCTCAAGTCCGCTGACGTTCAGCGTCCGTTTTGGGATCACGTTATTTGGAAGATTAAGGGATAGGTTTCTGGCTAACACCCCCCCCCCCCCCACACACACACACACACACACACCTCCCACCTCTCTCTCTCTCTCTCTCTCTCTCTTGAAACGGAATACAGATTTGATGTTTTCTTTTGCAATACTGCAGTTAAACCTTTGAAGCTGATTTCGGTATGAGGAACAGAATCTGGCATTTCAGAAAATGGATTTATGAAAGGCAAAGATCTGCAGGAGATAAGGACGAAATAAATAAGTGAAAAACCAGTATTGTCTACAGGCACAATACAGACATGTTGAAATTTGTGTTTGCGATGCTGTTGATAAAATATGAGACAGATTCCTCTGAAAGGAATAACACCTGTGATCGGGAGAATGGGAACTGAAGAAGCAGATGTGGAGAGAGAAGGACGGAATGAATGTATGAGCACCCACTATTTTCCACAGAGATTCCTGTTTCATTCATGTAATACTCCGGCCGACTACTCAACGCCATTTCAAAGTGATCACAGCAATGCGACAGTCTTGGGCTGAAACATGAAGAACTCACAAAGACGACAATCTACATTATTTATACAGTACGTTGCACATGAGCTGAGGTATTTCATGTCCTTAAAATATACACTGCTAATTCCCGACAAATATTTCAACCTCTAGTTTATAAAAACGGATGCTCAGTCAATGGATACGTGAGGGTATTGCAAAACAAAAGTCTTTAAAAGGCCAGATTGGTCAAACAGACATTGCAGGATAAACAGCCAGTGTGGGCTATGGACAACGTGTAGTCTCACCTCCTTGGTTCTATAGGATAAACAGACAGGGTGGGCTATGGACAACGTGTAGACTCACCTCCTTGGTTCTAGGTATCATCAGAAACGCTGACCTGATTTGAATTTTCTTCTACATCAAGAACTAAGAGAGGTCACAAGTGCAGAAAAAAAAACAGTGCACGGGCACAGAAGAAAGAAAAAGAAAAGTGAACGACAGTGTTAGAAAAGAGGTAATGACTAGTACAGAGACGGCAGGAAAACAATCTGTACTAAAAGAACTGCTAGTGTCCATTCAGAGGCTTTCCCAGCCCACGGCTTTTTTATATTATTTTTTGTTTTTGTACTTGTTCACAATGCCTATAGTTCCGGCCAAGAACTATGATGCCCCCCCCCCCACCCCCCAATAAGCTAGACACACCAGTACCACATAAATGTTGAAGATAAACAGCTGTTTTGTGCTTCATCACACAAAAATGCTTTCGAGTGATAAAATACTGTTGCTTGAAATCTGCCCGGAACACATGCAACCAAGAGACGTAAGACTTCGCAAGTTATGCCACGTTATTATGCTTGTGTAGAAGTTCAATGTCAGTGTGTGGGTCACTTTATAGTTTAACGTGTCGAGTGTACATGGATTCTTTTTCTCCAGATTATATGTTCTTGCGCTTGTCTTGTGATTCCGTGGTTGATGTATGATACAGCTCTCCTTATGTGAAACACTGTAGGAAATTTTTGGACAAAGGCGTAAAGAACTGGATAAGGAGAAGAAAAAGGAATTCATCTCATCCAAGTTAAGCTTGAAAGAAAATCTTTGCCGTATTATAGATCATCATCGTGTTAAAAAGAAGGAACATATGTCAGTAATGTCCTTTCTTTAGCGAAGAAAGTGTCACACACACACACACACACACACACAACACACACACACACACACACACACACACACACAGTTTTGTTATAACTTTTTTCTTTTTTTTATTATTGTATTGTAAAGATTGTAAAGATCTTTTTTTTGTATATGATTGCAAGATAACCCACCCACCCACCTCCTCCTCATGCTCCCCCTCTCCACACCCTTTCCCTTCGTCTAATATCACTTAATGTGGAAAGACGTTAAATTGAAGACGACAACAACAACAACAACAACAACAACAACAACAACAACAACAAC
>CM065748.1:23914910-23924910 GCA_033310375.1 Conus canariensis | reverse complement strand
ATTATTGTAACTGTTTCATGATGGCCCTACAAATAAAAGTCAAGGACCACAAACACACTGTGTTATACTGGTTTTCTTTGAGGCCTGTCTGTTTCAACCCTAATGGAATAAAGGTCTCATATCTTAATGGTCGGAGGAGCAGTGAACTTACAGTCGACTGGGGTAAGGCATAAGCAAACGGTTGTGTTCAAAAGATGGAAGTCAGTATTTCCCACTGCTGGCAGTGTAGGATTTAATATTCTAATGTCAACGTCGTCGTTTCCATCACATTTCCTCAAACCACTTCCATCCTTTCTCCTAAATGTATCCCCTTTAATAAGTCAGTTCTATTGTTTACTGAGGACTCGAAACATCCTCATTTGTTTTCCCCACTCTGTATGTTCATTCCTTTTTCTTGTTTGTTTGTTGATGTTCTGCCTGGAGAAGACTAACCGGTGTAACAGCCCGTTCTTACCCCCCTCTGGAACTTACCCCGGGGTAAGTCTGGGCTAGCCTTCTTTTACCCCCGGGGGTCATTCTAGGACTAGCTAGAACTTACCCCCAATAGTTGGAACTTACCCCCCCCCCACCCCCGGGGGGGGGGTTAGAGTCTCTTGAGTACCTGTGTACCTTAGCTTGTACAATGCAGATGACTAGTGGTCAGTGACACTGACCACTGGTCACTATGATGTAAATCGGAGATTTTAACTATTTAACAGCTAATTAGTGTTTCCCGAGTGCTTGTGTACCTTGTACAATGTAGATTACTTGTGGTCAGTGCCACTGACTACTGGTCATTATGACGTAATCGGAGATTTTAACTATTTCACAGCTAATTATAATCTCCCGAGTACCTGTGTACCTTGTACAATGCAGACGACTGGTGGTCAGTGCCACTGACCACTGGTCACTACGACGTAAATCAGATATTTCGACTATATCATAGTTAATCAGTGTCTCATGAGTGTTTGTATACCTTGTGCAAAGCAGACAACCAGTGGTCAGTGGCACTGACCATTGGTCACTTTAATGTATATCAGAGAGTTTAACTATTTTTACAGCTAATTAGTGTCTTCTGAGTGCCTGTGTACCTTGTACAATGTAGATGACTGGGGGGGGGGGTCAGTTCCAACTAGGGGGGGGGGGGGGGGTAGTTCCAGCTAGTCCTGGAATGACCCCGAAGGTAAAAGCAGGCTAGCCCAGATTTACCCCGGGGTAAGTTCTAGAGGGGGGGGGGGGGTAAGAATGAGCTGTTACACCGGTCAAGGCTGCTTACCTCTATATTTGTTATGTTCAACCAGTGGCTCAATACTTCAACGTTTGTTTTCATGTTTCAGGGGTTGGCATTGTCTGGGACACAATATGATGAAAGGGGGAGACAATCCCTCCACTTCCGACGTTTTTTTTCTCTCCTTCTCTGCACTGAATCAGCTTTCCATTTACTGATGTGCGAAAACAGAGGGTTTTCAAACAATTCAAAAAAAACAAAAAAAAAACAAAAAAAAACCTTACTTAATCACTGGCTTTTCACCCACGATCATGCAGAACGGAGTGTGAACAATGTTGACACTAGACACCTCTTGCATCATATATTACCGTGAGGTAAAGTGGCTGGGTAAAACATTCTGTGTTGTTTATGGATTGTGTCCATGGGTCAGTCTGATAAACAGGCGCGACAGGGATGTTTCGCGTGAAATATATTACAAGTGTAGTCGCTTTTCCCTGTTAAAGTGTTTACTCTATTTCGCGATTTTTTTTTCAATTTAGAATTGCTGAAAATCGAAGCTGGTTCTTCACTTTGTAAAACGGCTTTTCCTCTGAAGTAATCAGTGTGAAATCAATCAGACAAAAAGGAAAAAACCAAAGCTATGAGACGACAAATAGAATATGCAGTCATCATTTTTTCTTGGCTAGTTGTAGAGGTCTCTGACGTATTTGCCAAAGCGTACTCTCTTACACATTTCAGAATTTTAACAAAAGTCTACGCCAGAGAAAAAAAAAACAAACTAAAATCAAGCTAGATCTAGTTGCAAAGTAAAACGACTGCAGGCGGAAATCTAAACAAATCTTACATAAATGTTAGCGAACCGCCAAGAAAAACGCGAACAAACGAGTCACAAGACAAAACACGACAAGTTTCGACCTCTTAGGTCTTCTTCAGGCAAACCACAAACAAATAGGACAATGCAAATGAACGAGTTATCACTTAGCTTTGATATCTTCAGCGCAAGGTAGGTGTTGAATGAAAGCAAGGCTCGTTTTAACTCAGTGCTAGCCTTAATAAGGATAAGGTATAATTTCAAGCAGAAGACTTACTTTTATTGGAACATTAGGAAGTTTTCTCCAAATAAAAACCACTGAACTGGACGTACTCTGTGGTGCTGGAAAATGAAACCACTGAACGCTTAATCCGAAGACGGTAGCTGTTACGATAAAAAACAGAAAACCCAATGTGGGGCTTAAACACCGTGTTCAGTGAAGACAACGGGCACGAAGGCCAAAAGTCCCCACTTGGTGTGTGTTCCTTCATGGGAATGACAACGTTGATGATATGGAGATGTGTCTCTTAACATTTTAGCAATGGAACGTAGCATTTGAATATTTATTCAACTCTCAACCCTTTAGAATTCAAAGTTATATTTCAGGTTTGTCAGAGGATTTTGAGTATGAAGACGAGTTCATTTTTCAACCGCCCAACTCATAAAACATCTAGGCTTTTATTCTGATGCATTCTGTCTGAAATGACAGATTTGCAGCAGCGAACCCAAGAATTAAACCAAAATTAAATGTTGTAACTTGAACAGAATAGCCGAGCTTGCCATCTGATCGCAAACATCATTTAAAGAAATTCAGTTCTGCATGTGACACTTTTCGAATGTTACAAATGTCAGCTTCTATGATCAGCTCTTTGAGGTCAAGGCAATGTGACAACATATTCCGGTAGACTGTCTATTTGCTTGATCATGAATTCCATTGTCTGTTTGCTTGATCATGAATTCCATTGTCTGTTTGCTTGATTATGAATTCCACACTGGCTAGATAGAGCAAACAAGGGCGGTTAGACACAATACTAAAATGTATTTTGTCATCAACTTATGGTTTGCTTGCTTGTTTGTTTTGTTGTTGTTTTGCTGTTTTTATGTGGACGCATATGCCGTCTTTGCATCTAGTAAAACACTCGCTTATCGAAATAAAATACTGAGAATCATTGCAGAAAGAGGCTGGAAATTGAGACCAAAAGAGACACACAAAAAACAACAGGCAGAAAGACAGACCGGGACTGACTGAAATTTGGTAAAGATGATTGTAAGCAACTCTCTCAGGAAAGTGAAAATATGTAACACAAAAAGGGCAGTCGTCAAATCTGTGTCAAGAAATTCGCACCAGTACAGTAAAGATTTTAACTAAGTATAATATTCTCAATGAAGTCGCGATGAACAAAGAGGAACAAAGTACGTATTCAATATGCAGCATTACTTACACAAAATACATATATAGCTTACATTTAACAAAGTATGGCAATAAAAAGTACTTTCCAATAATGAACATTTTAACAGCAAATATACTAGTTGTATCGTTTTCCGCTTTACACCTATGACTTCTTCATGACATGGATTTGGCACATCTTCCGATGCACTGCCTCAGTAATTTGACTCCAAGGCAAATCTCTCTCTCTCTCTCTCTCTCTCTCTCTCTCTCTCTCTTCTCTCTCTCTCTCTCTCTCTCTCTCTCCTTTGCAATATGGGATGGGAGTAGTGATGTCCACAAAAAGACTGAATTCTCTCCGTAGACGTGCTGCAAAGCTACTCCTTCCAGCCGTACTTCCAAAAACAGATGAAAGACTAAACGCACTAAACATACTTCCTTTTAATAAACAGTCTGAATTCATCAATTAAGGCATCAATTATGTTTAACATTTCGTCAGATACAATGCCATGCTAATGTAATCCCCTTTTTACGAGACTGAACAGCTTTTCTGGCTGGAAGAAATTCCTTCTAACCCTACCCCTGCGTTGAGCAATACTAAACATGCCTCGCTCACTCCGGACCATAAATCTGAAACTCACTTCCCCGTCTTGACAAAATACAAACACGTGAACTCATTTTAAGAAATATGTACATAAACATTTTATGTCTCAATAATTTGATTTTTGATTAAAATCATAATCATTTGCGAAGTCTTCTGTAAACCATATATGGAATACACTGTCTGAACACATTATTACTCCATCAAGCCACTCATCCTCATTCCCACTCTCTCTCCCATTCCTTTTATCTCCCGTACCTTCCATCATCATCATCATCATCATCATCATCATCATCATCATCATCATCATCTCTCTGTCTCTGTCTCTCTCTCTCTCCTCCTCTCTCTCTCTCTCTCTCTGTCTCTCTCTCTCTCTGTCTGTCTCTCTCTCTCTCTCTCTCCTCCTCTCTCTCTCTCTCTCTCTCTGTCTGTCGTCTTCTCTCTCCTCTCTCTCTCTCTCTCTCTCTCTCTCTCTCTCTCTCTGTTTTGTTGTTGTTCCTTCTGTTTGATACCCACCATGTCATTATCACTTTTAGAATAGTCCACTTGTCGTCCCAGCATTACATTACAGTGTTATTATGACGAGTTGTCAGTATGAATGAGGTGTGTTGAAATAATGTATGCATGACAAGAACAGATTGCAAGATTAGGCCTCGCTTTCAAATCTTCATCCTTGAGTATCAAAGATCAATCTAGCAATCAATCAATCAATCAGTCAACCAACCAACCAATCAATATCTCCGATAGGTCTAACAAAATGTTCATACAGGTTATTTTTTCTGCTCTGACATTAGCACACTTGTGCATGCAATATTGCTACCCGAATCAAAGTAGACCAAAGAATGTATCGTTATAACCATCCACTTGTACAAAACACATAAGGCCCTGTGTAAGCGAAGTTTGCTGGATTTACACTCTCTGTCAAGTAAAGATATCACGATAACGCTTTACAACCCATGTAGGTCAGGTCACACATCCGTTCATCATCCCCCTCCCTTCCCGCTCTCATGCTTCTCCGCTGAGAGCTCTATCAATTTTCATTGAGAAAAAAAAAATAGCGAAATCAATATCAAAATACCCCAAAGCAGGTATCCGAGTCCTGAGGGATCGATACACGCCTTTATTCGCTGAAGTAGTCAATGACTGTCATAAAAAAGTTACTTTCCTCTCATTCTTCCCCACAAAAAGGCACTCACAGCAAAAAAACCCAAAAAGAAAAAACAAAACAAAAAAACAACAACGAACAAACAATGAAAGACAAGAAAGAAAGAGAAAAGAAAGCGGTGGAGAGGAGGGGAAGGAAGGAATCTAACACATCCGACAGCTTTGCTGCCTACTGTAACCTCTGTCTACTTCTACCTGTCTGTCCCCTTTCCCTCACCGACAGCTTTGCTGCCTACTGTAACCTCTGTCTACTTCTACCTGTCTGTTCCCTTTCCCTCACCGACAGCTTTGCTGCCTACTGTAACCTCTGTCTACTTCTACCTCTCTGTTCCCTTTCCCTCAACGACAGCTTTGCTGCCTACCGTAACCTCTGTCTACTTCTACCTGTCTGTTCCCTTTCCCTCACCGACAGCTTTGCTGCCTACTGTAACCTCTGTCTACTTCTACCTATCTGTTCCCTTTCCCTCACCGACAGCTTTGCTGCCTACTGTACAGCTTTGCTGCCTGCTGTAACCTCTGTCTACTTCTACCTCTCTGTTCCCTTTCCCTCAACGACAGCTTTGCTGCCTACCGTAACCTCTGTCTACTTCTACCTGTCTGTCCCCTTTCCCTCACCGACAGCTTTGCTGCCTACTGTAACCTCTGTCTACTTCTACCTGTCTGTTCCCTTTCCCTCACCGACAGCTTTGCTGCCTACTGTAACCTCTGTCTACTTCTACCTGTCTGTTCCCTTTCCCCCACCGACAGCTTTGCTGCCTACTGTAACTTCTGTCTACTTCTACTGTCTGTTCCCTTTCCCTCACCGACAGCTTTGCTGCCTACTGTAACCTCTGTCTACTTCTACCTGTCTGTTCCCTTTCCCCACCGACGCTTTGCTGCCTACTGTAACCCTGTCTACTTCTACCTGTCTGTCCCTTTCCTCACCGACAGCTTTGCTGCCTACTGTAACCTCTGTCTACTCTACCTGTCTGTCCTTTCCCTCACCGACAGCTTTGCTGCCTACTGTAACTCTGTCTACTTCTACCTGTCTGTTCCCTTTCCCTCACGACAGCTTTGCTGCCTACTGTAACCTCTGTCTACTTCTACCTGTCTGTTCCCTTTCCCTCACCGACAGCTTTGCTGCCACTAACTGTACTCACTTCTGTCTTCCCGAACTCTGCCCTGTCCTTCTTTTACTGTCTGTCCCTTCCCTCACCGACAGCTTTGCTGCCTACTGTAACCTCTGTCTACTTCTACCTGTCTGTTCCCTTCCTCACCGACAGCTTTGCTGCCTACTGTAACCTCTGTCTACTTCTACCTGTCTGTTCCCTTTCCCTCACCGACAGCTTTGCTGCCTATGTAACTCTGTCTACTTCTACCTGTCTGTTCCCTTTCCCCACCGACAGCTTGCTGCCTACTGTAACTCTGTCTACTTCTACCTGTCTTTCCCTTTCCCTCACGACAGCTTTGCTGCCTACTGTAACCTCTGTCTACTTCACCTGTCTGTCCCTTCCCACCGACAGCTTTGCTGCCACTGTAACCTCTGTCTACTTCTACCTGTCTGTTCCCTTTCCCACCGACAGCTTTGGCCTACTGTAACCTCTGTACTTCTACCTGTTTCCCTTCCCACCGACAGCTTGCTGCTACTGTAACCTCTGTCTACTTCTACCTGTCTGTCCCTTTCCCTCACCGACAGCTTTGCTGCCTACTGTAACCTCTGTCTACTTCTACCTGTCTGTTCCCTTTCCCCACCGACAGCTTTGCCAGCTTTGCTGCCTACTGTACCTCTGTCTACTTCTACCTGTCTGTTCCCTTTCCCTCACCGACAGCTTTGCTGCCTACTGTAACCTCTGTCTACTTCTACCTATCTGTCCCCTTTCCCTCACCGACAGCTTTGCTGCCTACTGTAACCTCTGTCTACTTCTACCTGTCTGTTCCCTTTCCCTCACCGACAGCTTTGCTGCCTACTGTAACCTCTGTCTACTTCTACCTGTCTGTTCCCTTTCCCCCACCGACAGCTTTGCTGCCTACTGTAATACTGTCTACTTCTACCTGTCTGTTCCCTTTCCCCCACCGACAGCTTTGCTGCCTACTGTAACCTCTGTCTACTTCTACCTGTCTGTCCCCTTTCCCTCACCGACAGCTTTGCTGCCTACTGTAACCTCTGTCTACTTCTACCTGTCTGTCCCCTTTCCCCCACCGACAGCTTTGCTGCCTACTGTAACCTCTGTCTACTTCTACCTGTCTGTCCCCTTTCCCTCACCGACAGCTTTGCTGCCTGCTGTAACCTCTATCTATTTCTACCTGTCTGTCCCCTTTCCCTCATCGACAGCTTTGCTGCCTACTGTAACCTTTGTCTACATCTACCTGTCTGTTCCCTTTCCCCCACCGACAGCTTTGCTGCCTGCTGTAACCTCTGTCTACTTCTACCTGTCTGTTCCCTTTCCCCCACCGACAGCTTTGCTGCCTGCTGTAACCTCTGTCTACTTCTACCTGTCTGTTCCCTTTCCCCCACCGACAGCTTTGCTGCCTGCTGTAACCTCTGTCTACTTCTACCTGTCTGTTCCCTTTCCCTCACCCACTCGCACTATTTCCTCAAAATAAGGCTGCCCCCCCCCCCCCCCTCTCCTCCTCCCCCATCCCCACATCCACTTCACCCATCCCCAACCACCGACCTCAAAATGGGGGCCGGGGGGGGGAGGGGGGGGGCACCTACAGAGTGAGTAAGAAACTGGCAGTGTTCTCAGCACAAAGACAGTAGGAGAAGCAAAATAATAATGATAATAATAATAAACAATGATACTAAGACGTACGCCATGGCATGAGAAGAAACCCTGGAACAGCAGGCCATCTTCGATGAAACCTACCCAGAACATACACGATAGACGATGATGGGTAAGTGATGTGAAGTGTGGAACGATGGTGGGGGAGGTGGTGATGATGATGGACAAGAGGTGCGGAGTGTGGAACGATGGTGGGGGAGGTGGTGATGACGATGGGAGTGCATCCAAGAAGCCGACAGGAAACCGATGACAGGCACCTGGTGTTGTTGTTGTTGTTGTTGTCGTCGTACCTGGCTAAAAGACTCCAGGGATCATCCGAACAGCCAAAGTACTTGAACATTATCGTACAAATGCATCAGCTGGGGATGAGAACATTACGTGTGTGACTGTTTTTGATTACCCCGCCACGTGGGCAGCCACACTCCGACTTCGGGGGATTTTGGAGACTGATAATGTTATGCTAGGAGCTTGTCACAACTGAAGACAATCCCCGCATACTATGCAGAGCATAACAACATTTTGATGTAGCCTTGGTGTTCTAGCCTATGTCAATTGGCCTGACACAGCTACAGGCACCTGACAAGCTTTTCATATTGCGTGTCCAACATGGCGTGTCTGATATCTCCATCCGGTCACTTTCAATTTACGCTTACCTTCTTAAAGTATTTACTTGTGTTCGACGTTCAGAACTACCAGCCTCTCTCAAATCAGAGAAGAAGTGCCAGACCTCTTCTCTGTGAAAAAACTACCCTCTCTTCTAAAACCATTATAACAAACACTGGGCGTCAAGGTTCCAGATGATCTGTCAGAACCTGTCCATGAAACTTCTTCAAAAGGCATTTAGACCGAAAGAAGGTTCGTGTTTGGAAAATTTACATGAAACGATCTTCAGATTACGTCGACTGAAGATCCAAGATTTTGTTGTTCTTAAGGCCTTCGGGTTTTGTGAAAACGGTTCAAGGGTGGATCCAAGCATTTTACAAAGACATAAAGTCGACTGTTATAAAGTTTATTAGAGTGACTCAGAGAAGTGCTGTTATATGCCATTACAAAGACATAAAGTCGACTGTTATAAAGTTTATTAGAGTGACTCAGAGAAGTGCTGTTATATGCCATTACAAAGACATAAAGTCGACTGTTATAAAGTTTATTAGAGTGACTCAGAGAAGTGCTGTTATATGCCATTACAAAGACATAAAGTCGACTGTTATAAAGTTTATTAGAGTGACTCAGAGAAGTGCTGCTATATGCCATTACAAAGACATAAAGTCGACTGTTATAAAGTTTATTAGAGTGACTCAGAGAAGTGCTGTTATATGCCATTACAAAGACATAAAGTCGACTGTTATAAAGTTTATTAGAGTGACTCAGAGAAGTGCTGCTATATGCCATTACAAAGACATAAAGTCGACTGTTATAAAGTTTATTAGAGTGACTTAGAGAAGTGCTGCTATATGCCATTACAAAGACATAAAGTCGACTGTTATAAAGTTTATTAGAGTGACTCAGAGAAGTGCTGCTATATGCCATTACAAAGACATAAAGTCGACTGTTATAAAGTTTATTAGAGTGACTCAGAGAAGTGCTGCTATATGCCATTACAAAGACATAAAGTCGACTGTTATAAAGTTTATTAGAGTGACTCAGAGAAGTG
Organism: Conus canariensis; assembly: GCA_033310375.1. NCBI lineage: Eukaryota > Metazoa > Mollusca > Gastropoda > Neogastropoda > Conidae > Conus > Conus canariensis. The sequence goes on along the minus strand of CM065748.1, from coordinate 23,915,324 downwards.
CTGCTATATGCCATTACAAAGACATAAAGTCGACTGTTATAAAGTTTATTAGAGTGACTCAGAGAAGTGCTGCTATATGCCATTACAAAGACATAAAGTCGACTGTTATAAAGTTTATTAGAGTGACTCAGAGAAGTGCTGTTATATGCCATTACAAAGACATAAAGTCGACTGTTATAAAGTTTATTAGAGTGACTCAGAGAAGTGCTGCTATATGCCATTACAAAGACATAAAGTCGACTGTTATAAAGTTTATTAGAGTGACTTAGAGAAGTGCTGCTATATGCCATTACAAAGACATAAAGTCGACTGTTATAAAGTTTATTAGAGTGACTCAGAGAAGTGCTGCTATATGCCATTACAAAGACATAAAGTCGACTGTTATAAAGTTTATTAGAGTGACTCAGAGAAGTG